>OX940809.1:29592210-29958410 GCA_954870605.1 Acer campestre | reverse complement strand
TTAGACTCTGATTGGAATTTACAAAAAAAAGTTCTTGGTTTTCGTCCTATGGATTATGCACATACCGTAGGAAATATTTTTAATGTCATTACATTTATTTTAGAAACTTTTGAAATAACTGATCACATCATTTCTATCACATTAGATAATGCATCTGCAAATATTAGCTCTATTGCATTGTTTTTTGAAAAAAATATCCCGTAACATGGGGGTTATTTCTTCTATCAACGGTGTGCATGTCATATCATTAATTTAGTTGTACAATCTGGTATGAAGGTAGTAAGCGATCGTATAGATTGCATCAGAGATGTCCTTGCTTGGATCTGCAGTTCTAATCCAAGATTGAATGAATTTGGTAGATACTGTAAAACCTTCGGCTTACGACCCCGAAGATTCCTAACAGATATGCCGGTAAGGTGGAACTCTACTAACTTAATGCTACAAAATGCTTTAGATTATGATACACCTATTTCTGGTTTTTATAACATGAAAATGTCTGAACTTGGCCGTCCAACACTCACCCCAGGTGATTGGCATGTAGCAAAGATCTTTGTTGAATTTTTAAAGGTTTTTTTACGATTCCATTGTAACTCTTGTTAGGGCTATGCTCAATAGCAAGAGTGTAATGCTATACTTGACAATCTATTCATATTAATAGAGTAATTTCTGTTTGTTAACAAAATCTTATATAGCATTGATTATTATAATTGTCAAAGTAAATAATCATAAGGTCAAAAGACTATGAGAAAAGAAGAATTGTTCGTACATCTGGATATGTATGAGGTAGACATAATTCTTTAGTTAGTCTTGAATAACGTTCATAACTTAAGTTAAAGGTTGGACACCTTTATCTTGATAAAGTTGTAGAATTCTTTTACTAGCATTTGAGTGAGATCAAATGTGTTGTGATGAGTCTAAAATCATCGAAGGGTTTTCGTGTAGGGAAAAATACGTTTGCATGTGGCGGAAGCGAGACTAAAAAGAAGTTTAGTATATTTTAAAAATTTTCCATATTTGAACCTCAACCCTTTAAGTAATTAAACAATATTTACCAAAAGATATCATACCTTTGTCGCGTGATCCGATTGACTATGCGTCGATGGTAATCCGCAAGATCTTCCAATCTGATCACGAACGTGAATCACCTAGGAGCGTGGTTTCTCTTCTCTTTGAATTGTGTACCTGAGAATGGACAACAAAACTTTTCTGATTTCTGTTAGTCACAATAAACTCCAAGAGATTGCTAAGAACGTTCCAGTCACTTTTGAATTCATAATCGTTAGATTGAAACTCGCATGAACCTTATTCGAAATTGTGCACAAAACCTTTTGATGTAAAGATTACTAGTGCACTATCGAAATAAGAATAGTTCTTCTCTCATAAACCCTCTTGGCCGAATTTCACACTAGTCTAAGAGTTGGATTTTATTTTTCTCTAGCAAAAGAAAACATCTCTCAATTGCAAAAACGAGGGTTTGACAAATAAATAAAGAATATATATATATCTTCTTGACCGCCAATCACTTGCTCAAAAATATATATTCCATTAGCCGAATTCTTTTTCACATGTATATATCCCAAATCCGACTGCCTTTTCTATATATATATATATATATAATGCCATATATGGCTGCACTGCCTCCATATATATTTCCGCATGCATATTTGTATATATTCCAATATCTTCCGCATGCATTATGCATATATAAAACATATACATATCCCACATTCATGCATATATCCTATGTACAAACCCTAATCCAACTCTTTAGTGTATTTGTGACTATATAAAAGACTTTCTAATTTGACTAAACAAATAAAGTCTTTTTATATTTAGTATAATACTAATTGTAGTATACTACTAGGAAACATATTTCCTAATCAGAAAAATATTTGATTTTAAATAAATAATTAATTAACATATTAATTAATTTCCATTTAATTAAATAATAAAATAAAACAATATAATGGGCTAAAAATTAGCCATTGCCCGCCCATGACTAGAACTTGGGCCTACATATTGTTTTCTTATTTTATTTTATCCATTTGGACTTTAATAAAAAGCCCACATGTGAACTAGACCCATTCTTACTAAAAGAAACAAGCCCACATGCCTTTCATTAATATATTAATATAATTAAACAGCCTATTAAATAAATAATGTGCAAATTATATTTTTAATATATTAAATACAATTCTAAATGGACCCATAAATAGTCCGGTAGAATATATCAAGTGATTCATGCAAGTCCGTGCGGATTGAGGATCTTGGCGGGCCTATCTAAATTTAAGCTCCAATAGACATAACCCAATCACAATCAACAAATGATTCACTTAGGTTCAATCTATTAATTTCAGTTCATTCCACTAAAGAACTAAAATTGTACTCTTAAATAAAGATGGAATAAGTAAACGATTCTCATTCATACCCTAGACAATCTTATAGGAGATAGTGAATCCTCGTGAAGAATATCAGTAATCGCCAAGAGCTCATAGACCGCCTATAGCTCTCCAAGTTACCATATTTACTCATATGACCACACTTTGAACTTGGATATATATTATGACTTGTCCAGAAGTCACCTTTCAATAGACACTATGGAAAACTCAACGTTAAGATTTCATATCCAAAACCACAAAGCATCCATATGATGATATTCTACTCACATTTAATAAATGGAGCCACGATGTCCATATCTATAAATGAAGTCCTCTATCGATTAACAAATGAATACCACCAAACTATCGATGATAGACTATGCTATACAATCGTACTCATTGATAGCTCAAATGATAACACTTGCAACCATAAGTCCATCATTTATCTCAGGATTAAGATAGACTCTCCGATTGTCCTGATAATGAAAAGACTTTTACTATTGACGGTTCTAGAAAAAGTATTTCATTGTGATCCAGTTCAATGCACCAAGTGCACTAGATTCTTTTACTCAAAGACCCTTCGATGATTTTAGACTCATCATAACACATTTGATCTCACTCAAATGATAGTAAAAGAATTCTACAACTTTAACAAGATAAAGGTGCCCAACCTCTAACTTAAGTTGTGAACGTTATTCAAGACTAACTAAAGAATTGTGTTTACCTCATACATATCCAGATGTACGAACAATTATTCTTTTCTCATAGTCTTTTGACCTTATATTATTTACTTTGACAATTATAATAATAAATGCTATAAGATTTTGTTAAAAATAGAAATCACTTTATTAATATGAAAAGATTGTCAAGTACAATATTACACTCTTGCTATTGAGCATAATCCTAACACTTCGAGTAAAAGAATCTAGTGCACTTGGTGCATTGAACTGGATCACAATGAAATACTTTTTTCTGGAACCGTCAATAGATAAAAGTCTTTTCATTATCAGGAAAATCGAAGAGTCTATCTTAATCTTAAGATAAATGATGGACTTATGGTTGCAAGTGTTATCATTTGAGCCATCAATGAGTACGATTATATAGCATAGTCTATCCTCGATAGTTTGGTGGTATTCATTTGTTAATCGATAGAGGACTTCATTTATAGATATGGATATCGTGACTCCATTTATTAAATGTGAGTAGAATATCATCATATGGATGCTTTGTGGTTTTGGATATTAAATCTTAACGTTGAGTTTTCAATAGTGTCTATTGAAAGATGACTTCTGGACAAGTCATAATATATGTCCAAGTTCAAAGTGTGGTCATATGAGTAAATATGGTAACTTGGAGAGCTATAGGCGGTCTATGAGCTCTTGGTGATTACTGATATTCTTCACGAGAATTCACTATCTCCTATATGATTGTCTAGGGTATGAATGAGATTCGTTAACTTATTCCATCTTTATTTAAGAGTGCAATTTTAGTTCTTTAGTGGAATGAACTAAAATTAATAGATTGAACCTAAGTGAATCATTTGTTGATTGTGATTGGGTTATATCTATTGGAGCTTAAATTTAGATAGGCCCGCCAAGATCCCCAATCCGCACGGACTTGCATGAATCACTTGATATATTCTACTGGACTATTTGTGGGTCCATTTAGAATTGTATTTAATATATTAAGAATATAATTTGCACATTATTTATTTAATGGGCTGTTTAATTATATTAATATATTAATGATAGGCATGTGGGCTTGTTTCTTTTAGTAAGAATGAGTCTAGTTCACATGTGGGCTTTTTATAAAAGTTCAAATGGATTAAATAAAATAAGAAAACAAGATTTGACCTAAGTTTTAGTCATGAGCAGCTAGGCTATTTTTTATCCCATTATATTGTTTTATTTTATTATTTAATTAAATGGAAATTAATTAATATGTTAATTAATTATTTAATTAAAAATCAAATCTTTTTCTGATTAGGAAATATGTTTCCTAGTAGTATACTACTATTAGTAGTATATTAAATATAAAAGACTTTATTTGTTTAGTCAAATTAAGAAGTCTTTTATATAGTCACAAATTCACTAAAGAGTTGGATTAGGGTTTGTATATAATATATATGCATGTGGAATATATAGTTGATATATAACATATATATGCATGCGGAATATATAGAGATTATATACATGCATGCGGCATATATGAATTAGACATACATATATGCATGCAGAATGAAGAGATATATATGGCCGGTGTACAATAAATATATTATACATAATGCATGCAGTGTTTTAACTAAACAAAAACTTTTATGTTGCATGTAGTGTTTGATTAAAATTATATATCTAAGTTGCATGCAGTATTAATTGTACTAGATATATATTCATATATTATAGGCGTGCAGAGATTGATATATATATATATATTAGGGTACAGAAATATATACTTGGTATATGGTCAGCCACAATATATATAACTATATATATTATTTATATTTTTTTGGTAAAACCCTAGTTTTTGCAATTGAGAGTTTTTTCTTTTGCTAGAGAAAAATAAAATCCAACTCTTAGACTAGTGTGAAATTCGGCCAAGAGAGGTTGCAAGAGGAGATTGTTTTTATTTCGATAGTGCAATAATAATCTTTACATCGAAAGGTTTTGTGCACAATTTCGAATAAGGTTCACGCGAGTTTCAATCTAACGATTGTGAATTCAAAAGTGACCAGGACATTCTTAGCAATCTTTTGGAGTTTATTGTGACTAATGAAGATCAAAAAAGTTTTGTTGTCCATTCTCAGGTACACAATTCAAACAGAAGGGAGACCACGTTCCTAGGTGATTCACGTTCGTGATCGGATTGGAAGATCTTGCAGATTACCATCGACGCATAGTCAATCGGATCACGCGACAAAGGTATGATATCTTTTGGTATATATTGCTTAATTAATTAAAGGGTTAAGGTTCAATATGGAAATTTTTTTAAAATATACTAAACTCTCTTTTAGTCTCGCTTCTGCTGCGTGCAAACTTTTTTCCCTACAACTCTTTTCGGGGTCTATTACCCCACATCTACCCTGGCAATCCATCATATTATGGAAATGTCTGAATTGTTAAACAATTATAGGGAAGCAGGTATGGCGTCGTTGCGCAGCAACCATTAGAAGAATTAGACACACTCTCGAATAAGAAAAGTTGGAACATTCTAAAACGCCAAAAAAAAAAAAGTAGGCTCATCAAGTTCTTCTTCTTCATGAGATGGTACAACTTCCGGTGCCGAACTAAAAAGCTACTTTGAAGCTCAATTCGATAATAGATTTGAAAGAGAGAAGGGATTTGATCTGTTAGTATGGTGGAAGACCTACAGCTATAAATATCTGGTCTTGTCACACCTAGCACGTGATGTACTGGTTATCCCTGTATCCACTATTTCCTCAGAACAGGTTTTCAGCACGACTAGAAGAATTGTTGAAGACAGAAGAAGATCTTTGACTCCAGAGATGAAGGTATTGGCATGCATTCGGGATTGGGAGCATGCTCGAAAGAGGTTGCAAAATGAAACGGTAGACGAACAACTTATTCAAAATTTCAGTAATTTATATGTCGAATAGAGTTCCGGCAATAACCAAATCTAAGACTTATAGGTTATACATGTACATTAACTTGTAATACGATTACACTCTTTTTCCCTTACCAAGTTTTTATCCCACCAGGTTTTTCTTGGTAAGATTTTTAATGAGGTAATCATGTAAATATGTAATACCAAGACTCCGAAATAAAGAAATAATTCTTCATTTCATATTTTCATAATTTCATCTTTTCATAATTTCATCTATTTTTATTTTCTTTAAGCTTTTAGCTTTATTTCATCTAAAATAATAAATCTTTCTATTTTCTACATTTTTTTTATTAGACTACAATAATAAATAAGATAGACAAATTATAATTACAAATATTTAAACAATATTATAATGTAACAAAGAAACAAACTAACAATTGAATTAAAATATTGGAAAAAGAAGAAGAAAGAAAAACTGTCGGTCGACTTGCCGGGTCGACCCGGACCGGCCTACCAGGCTGGCGGGCCGAGACAGTTTTTTTTATTTTATTTTTATTTTTTTTATTTTTAAATTTTGACCGTTGTTGACGTAGCGTCAGCAACGGGTCACATTTTGAAAAAATACTCAAAATTTTCATTTTGCCCCCTCATCTCTTCTATTTTATATTTTTACCCATATTTCAAATTTTTCTATAAATACCTCCACCCATTCCAATTTCTATACACTTTCTCTTAATCTCTCAATCTCTCATTCTCTCTATTCTCTATACTAGTCACTAGTACTACTATGACTATCTACTAATCTACTAATCTACTATTCTAAATTTATAATACTATATTACAGATATTATTCTCTAATCTCTCCACCAACTCACTAAGGCACCAATGCTCAAAGGTATGTTTTTCCTTTAAATGTTATTAATTAATTTATGTTTTAGTTTTTAAATTTTATATTTATACATTATATATATATATATATTTATGCTTACTTATTAATTTTGATATTTATTCTTATGTTTTATGTATATTTAATATTTATGGCTTTATGCTTAGTATATTTATGAATTAATATTTTTATGCTTTGTTATAGTTTTAATATTTTTATGCTTAGTGTATTTATGATTAAATTTAAATGCTTAGTAATAAGTAATAACTAATAAGTAGTATATTACTATATTTATGATTAAATGCTTAATATATTACTATATTGTAGGAAATGGATCATAATCATCCTCAATTTCCGACGAAAATGGTAGTGGGACCTTCTGATTCCGGCGCAACATCGACATCACGTCCTCCCAATCACATTTCAAATTCAAACATATAGCAGTGTTTTGACAAAGAAGAAATACCAAACCCATACGGTAGGATCACAACAAAATATTGCTGTAAGTTTTGTAAACTCTTATTTACCAGTTGTATTTCTAAGTCGGGAACCGGTAATTTGCAAAGGCATATGAGCAAATGCATGGTTGGACACGAACAGGTCGACATTATAACTATAACTCAGACATAACTACAATGGAACTGAGACGGGCCTGTTACGACTCTGTGTATACAGTATGCTACAGACTTAGAGAGTAGGGATTGCACTCTTTTTCCCTTACCAAGTTTTTATCGCACTGGGTTTTTCTTGGAAAGGTTTTTAATGAGGCAAGTAGGCAACCATGTAATAATGAAAATCCGAAATAAATAAATAATTTTTCATTTCATATTTTCATATTTTCATGTATTTTTAATTTTCTTTAATATTTTATCTCTATTTATTTTATTAAAAGAAATAATAAATCTATCTATTTTTTTAATTACACTAAAATAAAAAATAAAATAGACAAATTACAATTAAAATAACATAATTTAAATTATTTAAACAAAATATATATTTAATATTTTGAATTAAAATATCTAGATTAAAAAAAAATTTAAAAAATTGTGGCACGTGTCGACCCCGCTCGGCTCAGCGCCCGTCGGCCCTGCATATGTGGCACGTGCCGGGCCTTCCGTTTTTGAAAATGGGCCAGCCCGGCCAGGCCCGGCCCGACACACCAAGTTGCTATGTCGTGTCAGGCCAAGCCCGTTTTCAAAAACGAGCTCATTCGGCCCGGCACATGTGGGCCGTGCAGGCCCACATTGCCAACCACTAGATGCAATCAATTTAACAAGCAAGAAGAGAGATTTAATGAACATTAAAGCACATAAAAACACAAACACACAACATACAAGAATAAAAATTATGCATGAGTTGTGAGTGTGTGCAACTATATCTCTTCAAAGCAAGTAAGCACTTAGAAATTTATCTTTGGTGCTTCTTCTCTTGAGGACTTGAGATGGCCTTGGTTGTGCAAAGCACCAACCATCAAAAACCTAACCTACCCTTACATCAAACCCCAAATTGTGGTTTGTCCACGAAATAAGCCAATCAAACTTTGAGGAACTTACAATCTCCCCCTTTGGCTATTTCGAGACAAAACCACCACTCACATGATCCTCACAACATAATTGAAGCTACGGGATAACAATGATATTCTACATTACTACGAGATATTAAAAAGTAAAAACTCCAAGTCTTCAATCTCTTGTAGAACAGTCAACCCTTCAAAATAAAAATTACAC
The DNA here is from genome assembly GCA_954870605.1 of Acer campestre. Lineage (NCBI taxonomy): Eukaryota > Viridiplantae > Streptophyta > Magnoliopsida > Sapindales > Sapindaceae > Acer > Acer campestre. Next base: position 29,949,858 of record OX940809.1, on the reverse strand, counting down.
TTTCCAAAGCAAGTGTATGTTAGATGATCAAGTGATAATTAAAACAAACATTTGCATTTAAGTAATTTAAGCACAACATCATGCAAAGTATGTTAATGCAATGCTCCCCCTTATTGGGTTACTCCCCCCTCAATTTGTAGTCTCCTCAATATGCACAATTGCTACTACAATAGCAACTCCCCTTACCACATTCTACTCCCTTTTTTTGTCATGATATAGGCAAAGAAGTATTCTCCAATCGGGTCACTTTAGCAAAGAGAGATAGAAGCATACTAGATATTTGCATAATCATATAAGCCACTTTATGCAACTCAATTAATTGGAGAGAAACAATGAAATTTATTTTATGAAAATGGATGAATTAAAAATGCTTTGCATACAAGACATGTAGCATTCAAGTCCAAAATACAATGATATTTGGCAAAGCAAATGACAAAGGTTTTAAATAGAATTGAAACTAATTTCACCATTTGTCATGAGATAAGCAAGGATATAGAGATTTCATTGATTTTAATTTAAGAGCAACTATATCCAACTTTATAAGTGAAACATGGCATTAGCGACTTTGCACCCTATTCGATTTTTTCGGGAATGATACTCGTATGATAGTAGCCATGTTCAACTAATAAAGAAAGAGAGACATTTGGATTGTAAAATCCTTTGAATGGATACAAGATCCTTTATTCATTTGAGTCTCATAAGTTTTTTCATACAAGTTTTGCATTTAAGAACATGCAATCATCAATTCATGCTTTTACATTTGAGCATTTCATATGAATTTCATGCTTTTCATACTTATATCATTTGAATTTCATGCTTTTTATTTTTAGCATGTCAATTAAGAATCATTATGTCATGGAGATAACTATAGGTTATTCAAATCGTACTTCCTATGTAGATCTCCTAGTCCAAAAATGCATGTTTGAATATAAATATGACATGGATTGTAATTAAAGCATGGTTCACACTTATTGAAATAAAAACATATATACATATGTGCAACCAAACTTACTTCAAGCAATTAATAAAGAAGCATAAGATCTTTCAAATTTTTTGCTTGCATCAAGTATGCAAAAGCTCTCTTTGCTTGAGTTCCCCATATGGGGTCAATCACCAAAACTCATCACTCCACGAGACAAATCCCAATAGATCTACTAAGTGTTTTACATCGAGTAGCATCTAAGGGTTTAGTAAATAAGTCCGCTAGTTGATTATTAGTACCTACATGTTCAAGTACTATATATTTATTCTCAACTAGTTCTCTTATGAAATGATGGCAGATGTCAATATGATTGGTTCTAGAATTTTGTATCGGATTCTTGGAAGTGTTAATAGTACTCATATTATCACAAAAAAAGAGTGAGTGTACCTTGGTTGAATCTGTAGTCTACTAGCATTTGCTTCATCCAAAGGAGTTGTGTGTATCCACTCCCCGTGGCTATGTATTTGGCCTCGGTCATAGACATGGAAATTGAGTTTTGCTTCTTGCAAAACTAAGAGACTAGGTTGTTCCCAAGGAAGAAGCAACCGCTCGATGTGCTTTTCCTATCATCACAATTCCCTGCCCAATCCGCATCACTAAAGCCTACAAGACTAGCATTAGTGTTAAAAGAGTACCAAATCCCATAGTTGGAAGTCCCATTCACATAGTGAATGATTCTCTTAACGGAAGCGAGATGGGACTCCTTGGGATTCGATTGGTACCTAGCACATACACCCACACTAAAGGATATATCAAACCAACTTGCAGTCAAATAAAGCAAGCTACCCATCACGCCCCGATACAACGTTTGTTCCACACCTTTTCAACTAGCATCCTTGCTTAGCTTCAAAGTGGTACTCATGGGTGTATCACAACGTTTGGCATTTTCAAGACCAAACTTCTTCGCTAGGATTTTAGCATATTTGGCTTGGGTTATAAAGATCCCATCATTCAATTGCCTAATTTGCAAACCTAGGAAGTAACTTAGCTCACTAACAAGACTCATCTCAATTTCATGTGACATAACATCAACAAATTGTTGGACCTTGGTGTTGTTGGTGGAGCCAAACACTATATCATCAACATATATTTGAGCTATAAAAAGCTCATCATTGTCTTTCTTGATTAATAGTGTCTTGTCAACACTACCCTTTGTGTAGTCATTGTCGACAAGGAATTGAGTGAGGCGCTCATACCAAGGCCTCGGTGCTTGTTTCAACCTATACAAAGCCTTTTTGAGGCGATATACATGGTTGGGGTGGTGTGCATCCACAAACCCCTTGGGTCGTTTAACAAACACTTCCTCTTGCAAGAAGCCATTGAGGAAGGCACTCTTAACGTTTATTTGGTGTAATTTAAACTTGTGCACACAAGAGATGGACAAGAGAAGCCTAATGGACTCTAAACGGGAAACATGAGCAAATGTCTCCTCAAAGTCAATACCCTCAATTTGAGAGTACCCTTGTGCAACAAGTCTAGCCTTGTTAAGCACTATGTTGCCATCCTTATTGGATTTGTTCCTATAAATCTACTTGGTGCCTATCATAATATTTAAAAGTTTAAAAAGAAAGAGAAAATAAAAGAAAATAAAAGAAAATAAAAGAAAAAGAAATAGTGAAAAGAAACATATCAGTATGTAGACTCAGGTCCATTTACAGTGCCTCTAGCAGTCGTCATCACGTTGCTGGCTCGAGCCAGGCCCGTAAAAATCAGCTCCAGGAGGTGCAGTGAAATAATCTCCATACTAGGCGGCGGTCTCTGGAACTGTAGCATCAGTACCTGAAACATGGGAGCGAGATGGGTCAGATGGCTAGGCGGGCCGAACTGTGGCCCTATGGATCTCGTCTATCGAGATCTGCATGTCACTTAAGCACGAGTACATGTCGATCCTCAAGCTGTCTATCTCTGAATAGACGTAGCCCTTCATCGTGGTGAGCATGTACTCTATCCACTCAGGCCTCTGCTGTTGTGATGACCCAGCCCCTGCATCTATCTGATAACCAGGCACAGAATCTCCATAAGCCTTCTGAGATGGATCTGGACCCTGCTGGTCCTCAATCTGCTGATCCTGCTCCTCCATAATCTCCTCCCCCAGACGCCTCTTACGGGCAGCGAACTCTCCTATCATGGGTAGTCCACGTACACTAGCCTGGGTATTCCATGTCAGCAAGCAAAGAGGAGTGTTAGGCTCTGATGTGTCATCCCGAGTGTCATCATCAACGACTAAACCAGCTACTGCACACATAGAAGTAATCAAGCACGGGAAGATAATGCTGGTGTTCACCTATCGCCCACAACCATGAATCTCCTTCTTAATGAAGCTGGCGACATCAAAGTACCTCTCTGTCCTGATCACATATAGTATGTGAGATACCTCCTTGAAGATCTCCTCTCTATGGCTCAACGGCTTGAGAGAAGTCGAAATGAAGAGGTTCCAAAAAGCGCTCTCCAGATGCACGTCTCCCCTCATCAACTTCTGCCCATTCCAACCAGCTACTCCCACTCTACGAAGCTCACACCCAATATTGTACTTGTTCGGCCACGTTGCATCAGTAATCTCCATCAGAGGCAGGTTGTAATACTCATTAATCTTCTATGCAGTGACTACCACAAACACTCTCCTAACAATCACCACCCCATGTGTGGAGAACCGTGCGTCCACCATATTTGCGTAAAACTCACGGGCTAAGGTGATGTTGGCATTACAGGGTTGCCTAACATACCCAGCCCATCCTTTGGCCTCAACAGTGGCGGTGATAGGAGTCTCACCCAACTCTTCTAGTGCTATCCCCTTCTCCAGAATGTATTTCCTCTCATTTTTTAGCCTATCCCTGTAATATGGATGGCCGACATATGATTGCTCAACCGGCCATTTGTCTCTCCTCCTACTCGGGTCTGAAGGAGCATGGCCTCCTCTGATAGCTGTCCTCACCATACCTGGATAAAAATTAAGCACACAAAAGCAAATTAGATTCCAGAATGGGGCAAACATTGTAACAAAATTTCAGCAGCAATCCGACAAGTAATTAGTAAACAACAACTTCCCAATAGTGCCTGCACATTCTCCACTTCCTATTCACTAACACAACCAACACACAGTATAATATAACAAAGTTCAACTTGAAGAACAAAAACATCCCAATCAATTGTTAAATTATCGTGTTGATGTCTATTGGTGACCTAAATTTGTTCCAATTAGTTTATGACCCATAAGTAACTAACAATTAGGCACATGCATCAAAGAATTACACTACACAGGATGAATTTCATATTCTAAGGCCTAGGAACCGAAATACTTCAATGAGAACCATATCAGATAAATAACAATGAAGCACATATGAAATTGAAGGAATAAAGTAAGAAATTAATCAAATAGAATAAGTTTGGAGAGCATACCTTGACCTGGGGCCTGAATGGAGGCAAGAGAGAAGGGAAAAAGAAGAAAAGATGAGAGAAAACGAAGAAGAGAAACTACCCAGCTGTCGCACGAAGCGACCTTATATAAAAAGGAAAAACCACTGCGCTACCGCTGCTAAAGAGGCAGCGGTTTGGCAACGATGGATCCTGATTAGTGGCTGAAAACGGTGGTCTCAACGCACCATTTCACTTAGGACCGCTGTTATAGACACAGTGGTTTGGCAGCGGTTCACGTCAGGTGTGACCGCTGCCAGACTGCTTTGACTCCCTCTTGAAAAATAGCAGCGGTTGGGCAGCGGATTTTGGGACAGAGGAGACCGCTTCCCAAATCCCTACCATACCGCTTTGACATCAGCAGCAGTGGCATCAGGTCCAAAAAATTAATCGATTTTTTTTTTTAAATAGAAGGACACTAAATTATGACTCGATAAAAATTGATGGGTAAAAGAAAAATACTTGGGTGTGTTGCCTCCCACCAAGCGCTTTATTTAACGTCTGGGCAAGACGTACAAGAGTCTTACGGCTCATTGAGGCAGGAAAACTCATCATTCCTTAGCTCGGGCGTACACAGGTACGCTTGAGTCGATGTCCATTAACCTTGTATCTATTCTGACGTTCAAGACCTTCAATTTCCACAGCTCAATGCGGAAAAACCTAAGTAACTCTAAATGGACCCGCCCACCTTGATTTCAGCTTCCCTGGAAACAACCTTAACCTTGACTGATACAGAAGGACTAGCATCCCCGAATGGAACTCCTTCCGAGTGATTCTGTTGTCATACAATTTCTTCATCCTTTCTTTGTATATCTTAGCATTCTCATAGGCATTGTCCCAGAGCTCCTCAAGCTCACTCATTTGCAATTTTCTTTTCTCCCCTTCCTTATCTAAGTTAAAATTCAGCTTCTTTAGTGCCCAATAGATTGTGTTCCAACTCTACAGGTAGATGACATGCTTTTCCATAGACTATCCTATAAGGGCTTATACCAATTGGGGTTTTGTAGGCAGTTCTATATGCCCATAATGCATCATTAAGCTTAGTTGACCAATCCTTTCGATTTGGTTGCACCGTCTTCTCTAATATCTGCTTAATCTGCCTATTGCTCACTTCCACTTGTCCTGAAGTCTGAGGGTGGTACGGGGTTGCCACTTTGTGTTTGACACCATACTTCTTCATTAACAAGGCAAAGACCTTGTTACAAAAATGGCTCCCACCATCACTTATGATAGCACGAGGTGTCCCAAATCTGGTGAATATGTGTTCTTTTATGAATTTTACCACCACGTTGCTATAATTTGTCTTGGTTGCAATTGTTTCAATCCACTTCGAAACATAGTCAACAACTACCAAGATGAATGTGAACCCATGTGAGGATGGGAAGGGACCCATGAAGTCAATTCCCCACATGTCAAATATCTCTACCACCAACTGATTTGAAATGGGCATCTCATCTCTTTTACCAATGTAACCTGTTCTTTGGCACCTGTCACAAGACATACAAAAAGTATAAGCGTCTTTAAATAAAGAGGTCCAGATGAAAACTGATTGAAGAACTTTCAAAGCAGTCTTCTTGGCACTAAAGTGCCCTCCACAACTAAGGTTGTGGTAGAATTTTAGCACATCTTGCTGCTCCTCTTTAGGGACACATCTTCGAATGATCTGATCAGCGCTATATTTGAACAGGTATGGCTCATCCCAAAAGTGTTGCCTGGTGAGGGATATGAATCTTCTTTTTGCTTGTGAGTTCAGGTCAGCTGGTACGATGCCATTTGCAAGATAGTTCACTATATCTGCGTACCATGGATCATTGACTCCCACATTCATCAGCTGTTCATCTGGAAAGTTCTCATTTATTGGCACAAGCTTGGTACTTCCTTCTCCAGTTTCTTTTTCCACTAATTGAGAAAGGTGATTAGCTACCACATTCTCATTGCCCTTCTTATCCCTGATTTCCAAATCAAATTCTTGCAACAGAAGGATCCACCGGAGTAATCTCGGTTTCGCTTCCTTTTTTATTAGTAAATATTTCAAAGCAAAATGATTAGAATAAACAATTACTTTAGACCCAATCAAATATTGACGAAATTTTTCCAGGGCACTAACAACATCAATTAATTCTTTTTCTGTAGTGGAATAATTCAATTGTGCATCATTCAAAGTGCGATTAGTGTAGTAAACAACATGTGGTAATTTATCTACTCGCTGTCCTAAAACAACACCTACTGCATAGTCTAATGCATCACACATTAATTCAAATGGAAGAGACCAATCAGGAGGCATGATTACAGGGGTAAATGTCAGTTTATCTTTCAGAGTTTTAAAAGCAAGCATATATTCATCATTAAAATCAAATGTAGATTCCTTGGTCAACAGATTACACAGGGGGCGACTAATTTTTGAAAAATCTTTTATAAAGCGCCTGTAAAAACCTGCATGACCAAGAAAACTCCTCACACCCTTCACCGAAGTTGGGGGTGGGAGTTTAGCAATTACTTCAATTTTAGCTCTATCTACTTCTATGCCTTTTTCAGATATCACATGTCCTAGCACTATTCCAGATTTCATCATAAAGTGACTTTTCTCCCAACTAAGAGTTAAATTGGTCTCAGTGCATCTTTTCAAAACACTACTTAAATTATCAAGGCAGTGGTCAAAAGAATTACCAAAAACAGAAAAAATCATCCATAAATACCTTGATATACTTCTCTACCATGTTGGAAAAGATCGACATCGTGCATCTTTGGAAAGTGGCAGGGGCATTACACAGCCCAAAAGGCATTTTTCTGTAAGCAAAGGTTCCAAAGGGACAAGTGAATGTTGTCTTCTCTTGATCTTCTGGAGCTATGGCAATATGATTATATCCTGAAAAACCATCCAGAAAACAGTAATAAGTATGTCCCGCCAAACACTTGAGCATCTGATCGATGAACGGCAAAGGAAAATGATCTTTTTTTGTTGCCGTGTTGAGCTTGCAGTAATCTATGCACACCCTCCATCCAGTTGTCTTCCTAGTAGGGATCAACTCATTGTTTTCATTAGCTACCACCGTGATCCCAGATTTTTTTGGTACAACATGGACCGGACTTACCCATTTGCTGTCAGATATAGGGTATATGATACCCACTTTAAGTAGCTTCAGGACCTCTTCCTTGACCACCTCTTTCAGGTTCGGGTTAATTCTTCACTAAGCTTCTCTAGATGGCTTCATACCTTTCTCTAAAAGAATGTGATGCATGTAAATGGCAAGGCTTATTCCCTTAATGTCCGCTATGGTCCATCCAATGGCGGCTTTGTGCTCTTGGAGCACCGCCAAAAGTCTTTTTTTTTTCTGGCTCTAAGTCTGAAGCTATAATCACTGGAAGAGTCTCATTCACCCCTAAGAAGGCATATTTGAGGTTAAAGGGAAATTGTTTCAGCTCCAATGCAGGGGGAGAACTCATAGATGGGATTAACGACTTGTTGATCTCATCTTCCACTTCAGCACATACTTCCTCAATATCAGACTCTTCTTCTGAAACTCCAACCTGTTGAAGTTCTTCATCATCTTCAAATACATCACAAACCCAATCTAGCAATTCCTCAGATATGTCTTCTAACAACTCATATTGTATTGCCGACTTCACCACTTCAATAGCACTACATTCAACTGAGTAACAATCATCGGCTGCTTCAGGGAACTTAAGGGATTCAAAGACTTTAAACTCTAGAGTTTCATCTGACATAGTCATTGTTAGCTTTCCATTTTGGACATCTATAAAAGTCTTTGCAGTTGCCATAAAGGGTCTCCCTAAATGAATAGGCTTGTAGTTTCTATCTTTAGCAACTTCATCCATGTCTAGGACCACAAAATCAGCAGGAATAATAAGGTTTTCTACCTATACTAGCACATCTTCCACATAATCCCTAGGGTATCTGACAGAGCCATCGGCCAACAAGAGCGACATGGTTGTCTTTATTAGATCATTCAGTCCCAATTGCTCATAAATAGTTGAAGGCATCAAATTAATGCTGGCTTCTAAGTCTAGCATGGCCCTCTCCAGAGTTGTACCACCAATAGTAATGTTAATGCAAAAACTACTTGGGTCTTGTAGTTTTGGTGGTAATGACTTTTGAAGGACTGCATTGGCACTTTCGGTCATGAATTCTTGATGATTCTCCACAAATCTTGTTTTGTATGTATGAAGGCTCTTGAAAAACTTAGCATGTGCTAGCATCTTCTGAATCATCTCTAATAGGGGCAAGTTAACATTGACCTTTGAAAGGATGCCATAGATGTCCTTGTATGACTTTTCCAACTTGCTCTTTTGTAGTCTCCCTGGGAATGGAATGGGAGGAACATATGGATTTGTGGACTTGTGTAGGAGTGGTGAAACTTTGGATTTTTCCACCACTATCTCCTCCTTCTGGGACTTGAGATTTTCTTTTGAATGACCTAAAACAGTAACAGGTTTATCAAAAAGTTCAGCAGGTATACTATTAGTTAACACCTTACCATTCCGGAGAATTGTCATAGCTTTAGCTTGCTCAATGTAACTTGGAAATTTTCCCTGTTCCATTCTTTGAGTAGCCTCGACTAATTACCCAACTTGAATCTCTGTCTTCTTCATTGAAGCATGAATGTTCTAAAATTGTATCTCATTATTTTATTGATGCTTTATCATGTCCAGCTATTGGTGTTGGAGTTGATCCAGTCGTTGCTCCATTCGTATCAGCATATCTTCTATTGATGACCTCTTGGGTTAGGATTCAGAATTTTGTTGAGCTCCAGTATTAATCTGTCTCTGATTGCTATTGTTATTTCCCCATTGATGACCAGTGCCTTGATCATTGTTTCCTTATTGATTACCAGTGTTCTGATTGTTGTTTGACCATGAAAAGTTGGGATGATTCGTCCACCCTGGATTATAGGTGTTGGAATATGGGTCATTCCTAGGTTTGGGGTTGTAGTTGTTCATAGCTTGGACTTCTTCTTCTTCAGGTCCAGGACCTACTGCCTGGTGTTCTCCCATAAACACTCTTTGATTCAATTGCCCAATTTCAGTAGCAAAAGAATCTATCTTTTTCATCATCTGAGTCATCTGAATAGAACTCTCTGTGTTAGCATCTATGGTATAGATTCCCTTCTTCCTTCTGGAATTCTTATGACGAGAGTTCTGGGCTAACTTTTCAAAGATAGCATACACCTCATCAGGCTGTTTGTCGTACATAGATCCTCCATAAGGCATTGTTCACTAGAAGTCCTGACACTTCAGTCAAACCATCATAAAACCACTGACACAGCTGATTAGTAAGAAACCCATGCTGAGGACAGTCCCTGGTATATTTCTTGAAACGCTCCCATGCCTCATAAAAAGTCTCATTGTCTTGTTGAATGAAGCTTGAAATTTTGGCTCGGATTTCACTGGTTTTCTGAGGTGCATAATACTGATCAGTAAGCTTTTCTCTCACTTCATCCCATGTTCTCAAAGGTGCTGGAGGTAATGTTAACAGCCAAGTCTTCGCCTCTCTTTTCAATGCATACGGAATGCATCTCATGCGTAGCTTATCTTTAGTAATCCTATAGTTAGGTAAGGACTGTATTGCTGCGTAAAACTCTCTAAAGAACAAGAGAACATCTTCATCTGGTAAGCCATGGAAACTAGGCAGCTGACTATAATGGCTACTTTTCAGCTCATAATTCCTTGTTGCAGGTTCTAGCACAATGCACAAAGGATGATTGCTCACAATTGGCCTACTGTAATCCTTCATTGTTCTGATGGGTTCTGGCTCATATACTGGATTAGGAATAAGGTTAGGACCCTGGTGCACCCTTTCTTGATTCTGATTCTGCTCATCTTCCATTGCTAAATTTCTGACACGATCAATGTTATCGTTCAAAGGTAATAATTCTCCCTGTTAAGATCTTCTACCTTGCATCTGTTGTCAACACCTGCAACAAGAAAAACAAATCACTAGCAAACTCTGAAAAAGAAAGAAAGAAAGAATAACTAAATATAAAGAAAAATCTAAAAAGCTAAAAATTAATGACTCGACTACTTGAACTAAAATAAATCTATTAACTAAAATTAAAATTATAAGTAATCAATAAATTCAACTAGTTCCCCGGCAGCGGCACCAAAAACTTGATGGATAAAATCATGTTATAAAAACCTAACTCATAAGTGCACGAATCGTGAGATAAGTATAGTGACAAATAGGGATCGTTCCCACAAGGAAAAGTGATTTATTGACTAAAACTAATTCTAATTAAAGATAAGCAAGTAACAGTAACCAAAAGATTTGAGATTGATTGATTAATTTGAGATTAAAACTAGATTAAACTAAGAAAACAGTTAACAAGAATATGTGAATGTGATTAAGATGTGAGAGAACTAGGTCATCAATTCTCCCCAACTACGTTTTCTCAATGCTTCGAATTGACTCTTACAAAGAATGTTAATCAAGTTAAGGGTTCGTTCTTAAATTATATATAATCAGTACTAAGTGGTCCTGGAATGAGTCAAGTATTCTCTACTATAGTCTACCTTAAAACATGCGTATAAACTATAACAGAAAATCCATCAACCATAAACCAAGCGTTCTCAATTACAGTCTACCTCAAAACCTACATATAAACTATAACCAAAAACCCATAAAGCACAAAATCAAGTATTCTCAACCACAGTCTACCTCAAAACCTGTGTATAAACTATGATTGAGAATCCATTAAGCACAAGAACAAGAGAACCGAATTTACGTGGAATATCCTGCTACGATAAATTTCATTCATTTAATTGAATATTGGCTGAGAATGGTGAAACCCACTCGCATCTCAACTCTTAAAATATCAAACCCTAAATTCAAGCCTAGCATAAACCATGCATCAACAAGAATAAATAATCATAAATTGAATGAATCGAAACTTGAATTAAGAATATATAGTCAATTCTAACAAAGAGTATTCATAGAGGTTCACATTGAATCCCTAGTATGGATTTAGTTACACATAGTTGAAATAAAGAGAAGAGAGAAGTAATTGATATAACCCATGGAAATAGTTGACACTCTTCCAATCTCTGATGCTGAAATCTTCTCCTTCGTCTTCGAATCTTCTATATGCAAGGTGGATGAAAGTTTGTTGAGTGATTTTGACTATGAAGAATGACTGTCTAATTGTGAGAGACGAACCAGTGCTTTCTGAATAAAACACTCCTCTATTTATATCCTATTGGGTTACAATGATGAAAAGCCCTATTTACACATGGAGATAGCCAAACCGCTGCTGGACCGCTACCGTTTTGGCAGCAGTGTGGCAGCGGTTTCTCAACTTTTGGGAACGCTGCCTCTTTGGTAGCGGTAAGGTAGCATTCTGCACAGTGGTCTCCTCTGTTCATTTAATCGCTGCGACGCCTCTTGCTGAAAATAGCAGCGGTTGGAGAGGGTTTTTGCTCAATTGCAGAAAGGACCCTTGACTTCTCTAAAATAGCACTTTTTATCTGAAATTCTTCAAATATATCAATTTGATCCAAAAACCTGAAAACACTTAAACACACCCATTAAACCCCTAAAAGACTCGAGAAGCAAGCAATTGATTGGAGGAACGGGGATAAAAAATATATACAATAAATGACCGATCAATCGTCACTGGGGTGAAATTCCAAATAACGACTTTAAATGGACCAAGGTCAAGATTGATCCCGGTCGGAGAGGTATCACGTAGTTTGATACCGATTATGTCCTCAACAATGCGCACACGATTTGGATCACAAGAAGATAAACACAATAGGCTATTTATTGATCATCACACTGTATTGCAATTACAAGAGTTATATTTTTCTGAATTAATGACAAAGTAAAGGGATTCAATGAGTAATGGAGATGGTGGTGGTGAACTCGTACATGTCGATAAGTAAAACTGAGCGTAGGGTTTTTGGAGATGATCTTTTTCTTTTTTTCTTTCTGTCGTGTAACATGTTGTTTGTATAGGTCCCGTTTCTTGCCATGCACTCCTGTAGTTTCGGTTTAGCGTTTAGCAATTGTAGGGTCTCCTTCCTTTTAGGAGACTATTTCGGAGCTTTTACGTGCCAAAATCAAGTCTTTCCTTCCTAGGAGGAGACAATCTCGTGGAAGCCTTCAAAATTGACTCTTTCCTTCCAAGGAGGAGTCTTCCAGAATTGACTTTGAAATAGAATTCTCAGTTGGTGGGAAGGAGTTTATTTCTTCTGTTTTGGTTGAACGGTGGCGTTTCAATAAGTCTTTTAATTTCGGCATGAGAATCCTGCTACTTGGTATTTTCCTGCTAGGCAGGTTGATTATACTAGGAGATGTGAACCACTAAGTATTCTACTATTACTTGAGGATTGAGATACCAATTGAGTCAGTTGCGGGGTATCCCGCTGATGATATGGAGGGATGCCCGGATGGCATAGTAGTGGGATGCTTGGTGGACCTCCGTGTCGAGGTGTTGCGGGGTCCATTGGAAGCTAGGGAATGACTGGGTTGGACCCCGCTGGGGGGATTTGCAAATAGCCCGGCTTTAGGAAATGCTTGAGAATTGGGAGGATGCATGTTGTACCGTGAATCGGGGTGTTGGGTGCTGAACTGTGAATCGGGGTATCACGGGTTCCATGAGAGGCCAGGGAATGGCCATGCTTGATCCTGTTGAAGGGGTATGTACTCGGATTAGTCGGGATCTCTCCATTTTCGGATCAGTCGGGATCCCTCCATTTTCGGATCAGTTGGGATCCCTCTCTTTCTGGGGTAGCTGGACGATGTTAAGATTCCCATGTCTTCCTTGTATCGAGATGAAAAATTCTTCTTTGGTCTTCCGCCAATTTTGACGGTTAACAGAAGTCCCCCCTGACTTGGACACTGATACCTGGTCAGGGTCGGAGTCAGGATCTTGACTATGCTCGAAGGATTTTTTGCCTTATCTGTCCGCATATTTCCTTCTCTGACTAGTTTCCACTATGGAGGAGGAAATCTTTTGTGAATATGTTATTACTAATTGCACGATTTGCGTGTCAGTCGATGATTGGCTTCCATGTTTTCAAAAAGAGCCGTTTTGGCGTGATTAATGCGGAAACGTTTCTAGCACATCCTTCAAGCACGTTACCGGTCACTTATTCCGGTTTCCTTGTGTGTAACTGCCTCTCCTCTTCTATAAATAGACCGGCTTTGTTGATGCTTTCTTTACCACTTTCAAACTTTCAAAATCACAGCAGAAAGAAAACCTAATTTTCTTGCCTTCTTTCTTTCCTACAAGCAATCTTCCAAGCTTCTTCTATTTTCTCCTTCTCCAATGGCATCTCCTTCAAAACTCCCTACCACTTCACAAGAAATTCCTGTTGGACAAACTCTCCCAATGGCGGACTCTACACATCCCGACCCTGCATTTCCGCATTCCACTGATAGCCTCGACGCCTTATTCAGTATGGAGAAGGCCGATTCGAAGGAGGCTTCTCCCATATTGACGGGGAAGAAATGGAGTCGAGGCGGTGACGATGTCTCTCGTGACACCCCGCGGCCTCAACACCGTCGTTCAACACGAAACTTGCGAGTCGGGTCGAGTTTCCACAATCAACCAGAAGACCCTGTTCTTATCAATGACGAGGTGGAAGCTGCGAAGGAGGTGGCGACTGAGGAGTCTCTTTAGTCGGGGTCCAAACCGGCTCCTTCGCTTCCTTCCACAATGGGAGGATAGTCCCCGATTCCATGTGTACATTGGACATACTGGCTAAGTTGAGGGAAGAATACAAGATTTCAGACTACATCACTCTCTACCTCTATCATTAGGGTTACGATGTGTACACCCCGCCTCAAGATCGCCTGCTGATTCACAAGGTGGCCCTTGAATGCGGAGTCCGGTTGCCACTGCATCCCACTCTTCGCCGGGCTCTTTTAGCGCTGGAGTTAGCCCCCCTCCATATCTCGTCAGGTTTCTAGAAGCATTTGACGAGGTTCTGGGTGCTTTGGCGAGAGTAGTGTGAGTGAGATAACATAGACAGGGAGCCGAGGTTGGATGAGCTTTGCTTCCTTTTCAATATAGCAGACATGGTGCCCCAGGGTCAGTTCTATCTGAGGGCATCAAACGATATGAATTTTACTGTTCCAGGGGCGAATGTGAAGTACGTCGCGCCCTGGAAGGAGGATTGGTTCGTGATTGAAGGTGAGTGGGGGCGCACAACCTTCATCGGAGGATATGAGTACCCCGTCCCTACCCAGTTCACGGTGAGGGACAAATGGGCGAAGGGGGTGCTCTCTCTTGAATCTCGGGAAATCCTTTCAAGGATTATGAAGAGAGGGTACACAAACATGAGGTATCCCACTCTGGACCCCTTTGAGAGAGACCGACTAGAGCGATACCTGAGGATTTCCCTCGCCCTTCCTGGTAAATAATTTCCTCTACCTTTCCTATTTTCATGTGTACATATGCTTTCCTTCTTCTTCTTCTCATTAAATTATCTTTCTTTTTGCACTGGTGAGGGCTGCGATGGATGTCCAGCGCATGACCAGCGGCAGACCACTGGGCTATCTACGCTAGTGAGCTACGCTAGTCTTTCGCGTGACGACCAGCGCACAGCTTATTTCCTTCAGCCTCACAAGTAAATGCAAGTGAAAAAGGGTGAGGAAAATGCTTCCTAAGACTAACATGATGTATCATTAAAAACACAAGATGCAATCAATTTAACACATGCAAGAAGAGAGATTAAATAATCAATAATGCACACATATAATAAACACACAACACATTCAAGAATAAGAATTATACAAGTGTTATATGTGTGTGCAACTACTTCTCTTCATATGCAAGAAACACTAAAAAATATACCTTTTGAGTGCTTCTTCACTTGAGGTCTTGAGGGCCTAATCTACCCTTACAACAAAACCCCTAAATGTGGTTTGTCTACGAAATAAGCCAATCAATAATTAGAGACCTTACAATTTATATTTGTGCAATCTCACCATTAAATTGTGGAGTTGTGTTTGTGGGTATCGTATCTGGTAAACCCTCAGGAGACTTCACTCCTCCTACTAGGGGCACCTAGAGGTTTAAAAGGCGTGTGGCATTTGCTAAGTGTCTTCGTGTTTCCTACAAAAGTGGATCATATTAGATTATATTGATTAGTTAGTTTAGCTATATAGTATTTTCTTTTTCTTTTCTTTGTTTTGCTCGAGGATGAGCAAAAGATAGGTTTGGAGGTTTGATCGCACAATAAATGTTCACATTTAGCGCTTCCTTTTCCTGTCTTTTGTATTCGTTTCCGAGCATTTGTGTGCATATAACATGTGTTTTGGTTAAGTACAGGTAATATACTCACCAAGGGAAGTGGTAGCACGAAAGTGGAGAAAAGAGGCCAAAATAAGAGCAAAGTCATCTTCAGAAGACACCCGCAGGATAAAACCCATGGACCAAAGCCGAGGGAAGGCCAGATGGAAAGAAGCCGCTAGGCAGAAGGAAGAAACTCACGGGAACCTTTACCGTGGGTTCAGTTGGTAAGAAAGAAGCCGCCAGGTAGAAGGAAGAAACTCACTGTAACCTTTCCCGCAAGTACAGTTGGCAAGAAAGAAGCTGCCAAGCAGAAAGAGCCAAAGCCGCGCAGGAAGTCGGTTAACGCTCGCGGGTTTAGTCAGCAAGAATTAATCTATGGAAAAAGGTAGACAAGGCCGCGGGAGCTCCAAATGAAGACCTCGCAGGATCCATCCGTGAGATAAAACCCACGGACCGAAGTTGTGGACGACACATTGAGGGTATTTTTAGCATTTCCCTGGCCCAACTTTTATGAAAGTCATAAATAGTCCCTTCTTTGAAAAGAGACATAGACTAATACCAATTGAAATTCTCTTAAAGCAATAGTGTTTTATACTTGGGGGGGGGGGGGGGGGGGGGGTGAGTAGGTATAGTTCCAAATTCTTCCAATATTCAAAAATTACGAAATATAATAATGAAATGAATACTTGAAATGATATAGCAATTGTATAAAAAAAATTAATGCATGTGAATCATCAATATACAAGAGAATCAATACAAGTAAAATATGGAAGATAACAAAAACTTAAAGCGAAAACAGACACAATATTTTTACATGGTAAAACCTCAAAGTGGAAACATCCACAGGTTGATACCACAACCACCAGCAAAGCAAATCCACTATACAAAAAGGACTTACACACTTAAAGCTATCAATACTATGATATCCACTTCAAGCTATCACCTCCTAATCAACCTTCGGGCTAGTGATTCACTAAGCCTACTCTCTATCCAAGATATGTCCTACACCTCTAAAGAGCAACTTCCTATCCAAGGCTCTCAAGCCTCTAGGAAGATTTCCTTGCTTAGCAATCTAGATCACTAGGATCCTAGTCAAGCTATCCTAGCTCAACTATCTGGAGTACGCAACTGCTTGCTAAGACTTTCACTTGGCTATCCGGAACTCATTCCTAGCCAAGACTTTTTGCTCAATACAAAGCTTCACTCACTTTGCAAGAGACTTCAACCTATTACAAGGCAATGATCGGAGTGATGCAAATGATGCAAATCACAAACAAATAAAGCTAGATGATTAATCAAGCTCTATGAACATGCTTAGAGAAATTCTAGAATATGCTATCAACACAATCACAAAATCTATCTAGAAATCAAAGCATGTGAATCAACCAAGAACTAGATTATAGAATATCACAATTAAAGTATTCTAGCTCTTAGAACATGTAACTAAACCTAGAAATCAACAATCAAGCTCATGATCACAAAATATTTCTGGAAATAAGTTCATGTCATTCAAGTTTATCAAAATTATTTTTATATGAAATCACAAAAGATAAACTCAAAAATCAATCAATCATATAACCCTAGCATGTGAATTAACATCATTCATATTACTTTTCATCAATCAAATAAGAAGATTAAAGAGATGATCAACAATGAAAGTAAGAAGAAGATGAATCACTTACAAACACAAATCTCGTACTGAGATTGGATCACAGCAGAACATCACAAAGTCAAATGACTATGGAAATGATTGGGGTTTATAGCTCTCATCAAGACCAACAATTTTGGCTTTTGAATCAAGTGATTCGGAGTTGAAATGAGAAAGATATGATTGAATCAAGATACTAAAAACTTGGAGAAAATTCTACACAATTTCCTTTTCTTTTCAATTTTTCATCAAGTTTATCAAAAAGATGTGTTCATATGAAATCACAAAGGATAAACTTGAAAACCAATCAAACAAGTCTAAAAATGGAATCAAAGACATTCTAAACATTTTTCATCAATCAATTAAGTAGATCTATGAAGTTGATCATAAGAAAAATGTAGAGAAGATGATTACCATACACAAAGATGAACCACGAACTGAAATCAGATGACTACGTTAAAATTGGACATCTTTTGACTCTAAAAATACTTGGGACTTGTTCCTCTCTTCAAAACCAACATTATTTTCTTTTGAATCACTTAATTCGGAGTTGAAATGAGAGATATATATTCAAAATAAGAAATCAAAAGTTATATCTTACACAGACAGATAGATAGAAGGAGGAGATAGTAGAAGGGAATAGTGACTCTCTCTTTAGCATAGGCTAGTTCTAGACAATCTTGTGTGAGTATCTTTACTTACTTAGTCATTAAGAAACTTCTTTTAGCAAGTAATTTGTAATAGAATAGTTGTGATACTTTTAGTTGTAATCATTTTGAAGAAGAGCTGCTCTCTTGTAATCCCACACGAATTCAGAGGTTGTATCTTTTACCTTCATTCTCATTTATGCTTTGTTTAATTATCATGTGTAACTAACCAACCTTTCTTGGGGGATTTATGAGTTAATTATGTGAACCACCTTGTATTCACTCTCCTTATGGATAATCGCTTATTGCTTAGTAATGTTGAGAATGGCTGAATTATTGCATGTTCTTCATAGACTTTAGGATCACATGTATTTGTAAGTGATGCCAAGAGTAGATGACAATCTTATTTCATGACTATTGATTGTTTATTGTCATCTCATAAGCAATGAAATAGAGTGTGTGGTTAGTCAAGGAAACTTGTGAATCACACTCTTGAATTTAATTCCATGATCGAACACTTACTTGATATTGCTCTAGGACTTGGAAAGAATCTTGAGTGAGTGTTGTGTGTTCATTCTATCATATTTGGAATTAGACTTAGTGATTTGGCCTAATTAACTACAAGAGTGGTACTTGGTGGTTTAACATTGTTACTATCATATCTCCCCTACCATCTCCCTCTCATTACGTTTTTGTATTGCATAGATTAGCTTGTAATCAATTAATTAGTCTTCTAATTTCCTATTGCCCTAGTTCTCTGTGGGAACGATATCCTGGACTTGTGCACACTATATGACTCGTATGACTTATGCACTTGCGAGGGGTGATAACACCCGCTCGTCCCTTTTGCATAACCAAGGTAGAAATAGCATAGACTATAGTAGTTTTTATAGAATCGGTTCGGGCGCGTCAGTCATCTACTCTAGCAATCTCCTCCTCATGGTCAATAGACTTAAGCCTTTCATCATCAATGACAACATTGGATGATTCCATAACACTTCAAGTCTTCAAATTGAAAACTTTATAGGCTCTACTATTTAAGACATAGTCAATAAAGATACCCTCATCACTCTTAGCATCAAATTTGCCAAGTTGATCCCGGTAATTTAAAACGTAGCTTTAGGAGTGGAAGTAGCTAACATTTGGTTTTCTACCTTTCCACAATTCATAGGAGGTATTCCTAGTTCCGGGCTTTAGGAAAACTCTATTCCCTATATAGCAAGCCGTATTGACGGCTTCGGCCCATATGTTCCTATGGACATTGTTGCTAAGCAATATCACACGGGCCATCTTTTGAAGGACCCTATTCTTTCTCTCAACAACTCCATTTTGTTGAGGTGTCCTAGGAGCCGAAAACTCATGGGAGATGTCTAAGCTATTGCAATAGCTTTCAAAGATGGCATTCTCAAATTCCCTCCCATGGTCACTTCTAATCCGTTTAATGCTTTTAATGTTCGAATTCATTTCATTTTTTATTTTAGTAGAAAGCATTTTAAAATTGTCAAAAGTTTCGGATTTTTCTCTAAGAAAATATGTCCATGTGAACCTAGAAAAATAATCAACACAAACAAAAATATATCTCTTTCCACCTAAGCTCTCAGTTTGCATAGGACCCATAAGATTCATGTGGAGAAGCTCTAGGGGCTCCTTAGTCGAGAGATACTTGCCCTTTTTGTGCATGTTTTTGGTTTGTTTTCCTTGTTGGCAAGGTCCACAAACACCATTGGCTTTCTTCCCAAGCTTGGGAAGGCCACACACAATATTGAACTTGTCTAGGATTCGTAAATCCCTAAAGTTCATGTGGCCAAGTCTTTCATGCCATAACTCGATTTGCTTATCCTTAGAAACATGATTTGAGACTATTCTAGCTTCAAGACAATAGCAATTGTCACTAGATCTCATGCCTTTCAACAAGGTTTGTTTATCGGGCTTGAGGATAGATCAATCATTTTTGCTAAATAAGACGGATTATCCTTTATCACTTAGATAAGAAATGCTTATCAAATTGGCTTTCAAGCCATCAAAAAATAAAACATTGGATAAGGAGGGTAAACTAGGAACGGAAATGATTTCTTTCCTTATGACTCTCTTTTTGGATCCATCACCAAAGGTGACACATCCCTCTTCCTCTATAACAAGAGTTTCGAAGAAACTCTTGTTTCCCGTCATGTGCCTAGAGCACCAACTATCTAAATACCAAAAATTAGAAGAATTAGTCTTTAAGGCAATTTGAGCAACGTGGCAAACATTTTCATTCTTTCTAATCTACCTAGGTGAAATATTTTCTTTCCTAGTGGTCTTTGGTACATGGGCTCTAGATGTCCTAGGATTATGCAAATCAATCTTATCATTCCTAGGAACATACATCATGGCTCTATTCTTTTTCTTCTCAATCATGCTTCTAGTTCTATATATTTTAATATAACGAAAGCACCTTGGTCTAATATGACCATTAAAACCACAAAAAAGACATTTAGGAATGAAATAAGGAATCATACCATGTCCTTGTGTGTACATAGGAGCTTTCCCTTGTCTTTATGGTTGAGTAGGTTCAATCCATCTTTGTTGTTGAACCGGTCTAGCTTGCTTCCAAGGTTGAACTTGCATGATTGGTCCCTCTCCTTTGTGAGCCATATGTTGAGGAATGATGGCTTGAGGAGCTCTTGTGGGTTGAGCTTGAGGTTGTCTTCTTGGAGCCACCTTCACTTGTGCAATATGTGAGCATTGTCCTAGATCAATCTTCTTCCTAGGAGTTTGCACCGATGAGGTTTCTTTCTTGCTTAAACTCTTGACAAACATGGTCTTGTGAGGAGTAGAAGTCTCCTTGCCATCTTCAAATCCTAGACCTCTCTTGTCATAATGACTCTTCCTAACACTTAACATAAGGTTAAGTTTTTCAGTGCTATAAGTCATCCTTGTCATTGACCCTTTTACCTCATCAAGCTCCCCATTCAAACCTTCTTCATTCTTCAAAGACAAAGCTAACTTCTCTCATAGCTTTTCTTCAATTTTCTTGGATCTTTCCACTTATTCACTTAAGTGGTCAACTTGAGATGAAAGCTTAAGATTCTCTTCTCTCAACATTTTGATCTTATTCGTGGTCTTCATATCTAAGCTTTTAAACTCAGCATAATGTTCAAAAAGAACCTTTCTCTTCACATATCCATTTGTGGAGTGAGTTGAGGAGTCATCTTCACTTGAGTCATTTTCCTCTTGACTCTCTTCCTCTTCTTCACTTTTACCTTTGCTCTTGTGAGAAGAGGCAAAAGCTATAAAGTTAGCCATTTCATCATCCAAAGTCTCTTCTCCCTCATTGGAGTCATCACTACTACCACTCCATGTAGTAGCCATCTCTTTACCTTTCTTCTTGACCGTGTGATTAGCACATTTGGGGGCGAAGTGACCTATACCACCACACTTAAAACATCGGACCCCTTTCCTTTTGGCCTTCTCTTGCCTAGGCTCAAATTTGTTATAGGAACCCTTTTTCTTGAAGTTTTGACCCTTGGATCCGAAGTCCTTTTTCCCGAACTACATAACCTTCTTGAACCTTTTCACAAATAATGCAAGGTCTTCATCCGAGTCATTTTTTCCCTCCTTTTCATCCTTAGAAGCTTTTAAAGCAATTCTTTTATGCTTTTTCGAAAGAGTGGAGCTAGGAGCCTTCTTAGACTCGTAGGCGATGAGTTTTCTAATAACTTCGCTCGACTTCATGTCCTTATATCTATTGTTTTCTTCTAAAGCCATCATTTTTGATTCGAACCTATACGGGAGAGATCTCATGATTTTCTACTTGACTCTCCTATCCGAATACTGGTCTCCGAGTTGGTGGCTTTGATTTACGATATCCATCAATTTGATTTCAAAATCATTAAAGCATTCGTCCTTGTTACGTTTTTAGTTTGTCTTGGCATATATTACATATTAAAACAATGTTTTTCCTTGTATTTGATTAGTGGTCCTAGGTTGATGATTCAAAGCTTCAAAGAAAGACATGGCCACAAGATCAAGCAAGAAGGTGTCTTCGAAGAGAAATGGACCACATTGCACAATTAAGGTAATATAGACCTCATTCTTCTTCATGGCAGTAGGCACACACATACAATTCATTTATATGTGTCCATGCATCATTGTGCAACATTTATGTAGTGATGAGGTCGTTTGTGTACTCAACAAAATAGTAATATGGTTTTTGGTTGATTCTTGAAAACACTTTTAAGCCACTTAATCCTTTTTAAAATGTGATTTGATAGCAAAATAGTGAGCAAGTTCGTTCCACAGGGAATGGAGTGTGAATTAGATAAATTGACTAATCTTTGAACAATAAAATAAATCATAGCGTTGATAGATGTGTGGTTTCTAAACCACCAATGCTAACTACTAAAATGAAAATACACAAAAAATGTTATGAAAAATAGAATACTCAACACCTTGATAAGAATAGTGATAAAATCAATTAAAGAAATAGCTAAGGAATAGATCGATTAACAATTGAATGTGGGTAAGCTAACTAGCTACTTTAATGTGCCAATCTCATTATGTTAACCACTTAGAGGCTTAGATTAGTGAGGTTGATATACCCACCACTAATCTATCCTATCCAATGGGTTCTCAATCACACAAGGAGTGTCAAACCTCATATGAATATATAACAAATTACTCCACTCAAGATTGCAATTAACAAGTGATATACAAGTCAATTATGATGAATGGAATCTAATTAATTTGAATGAATAGAACACATAAGAGATTCATTACAAGCTAAGCTAAACCCACAACCAATTGATCCTCAAATCTATCCCCTAGATTAGGGGTTTAGTTACACATATTTGCAATAAATGAAAAGAAGTAAATAGTAAGGAAATAACCCTTCGGTCACCTTCTTTAAGCTTGATCCTTCTTCTCCTCTATGCTCCTAGATGCAAAGAATGGAAGTAGAGGACATGTCTTGGAATGTGGGAGTTTTGGTGGAAAGTGACTAAGGATTTTGGTGGAGAAATGGTGGGATGAGGAATGATGTAGGGAAGGAATCAAGGCTTTATGTTGAGGTTTGGATGGATTAGATGAGTTCAATGAGAGAAATGGAGGATGATGAATAATGTGCCATGGATGAAGAGCTAGATCTCAAGATCTATTTTCTGGTCTTTTTTTCTCAGATGATCGATCCTTTTGAAGATGAGAAGTCGTTCTATTTATACACACTCTTGGACATGTACTGATAACTGCTTGATTCGTTGATGTGACACCAAGTTCGCTATTTGGTCGCTATGGCGACCCTGGTGCATAAAACGGTTAGATGAGAAGGTCGCCATGAAAATCATCTTTCTCGCTATCTAGCAAGTGGCGACCATGAGCAATTTGTGTAAAGGTCGCCACTTGCATCTCGAGGTCGCCATGACGACCATAAGTGGCGACCCTGCAAAGTGTGAAGGGGTTGCCACTTGCAGCATCAAGGTCGCCATGGCGACCATAAGTGGCGACCTTGCCTTGATTGGAAGAGGTTGCCACTTGCAAAGGTTGGTCGCCATGGCGACCCACCTGATTCATTTGGAGTTCTTCTGTTGCCATGGCGACCAAGTGGCGCCCAAATGGCGATCTTCTGATGGCTTGGAGAATCCTCTGTCGCCATGGCGCCCATGTAGCGACCTCCTTATGTCTAAGTGGCGAAAATGCCCTGTTTCTTCCCATTTGTGAGGCATTTTTCACACAAGTCCTCCACTTTATCTCCATTGCTCTCGAAACCTGATAAAACCTGAAACACCCATTTTAACAACATTAAACATAGGGAAATGCCCGAGAATCAAGCGAAAAGAATCGGAAATGAGGGCCAAAATCATACCAATTTTGGCTTGATCATATAGCACATTCACATGTTTTAAATGCTCATGCATTGAACTCAAATTCTTATACATTGTAGAATTGCATGTTCTAAGACTATGTCTAGGAAACGGCATACATGTGTGACATTGTGCTTATATGTTTATGTTTTATTGTTTTTGGACTTGAACATGATCTCTTATGATTCTTTATTGAGTCTCGGTCATTTCGGTTAGATGAAGTTAGTAAAAATCTTACCAAGCAAGTTGTGATGATACAAAACCATGCATGAATGATGCAGAATGTTCTTTGATGCACAGAGGAAAATCTTTGATTGTTCAAAGGAGAGTTCTTGAGAATTTTTCACTTGAAAAATGTTATAAGGGAAAAATATGATTTTTGGACTTTTAGAACTGACCTAAAGGTAAAGAGGCATATATATAAGGTGCCAAAATGAAGTGACATCGTTTTAAAAAGTGACACTAATTTTGCCTTGGGCGGTGTATGAGTCGCTATATGTAAAGCGACTTGTACAACGCTGATCGAACCAAAATTGGTATGATTTTGGCCCCCATTTCCTTCTCCTTTTGTTTGATTCTTGGGCATTATTCTGTGATTTAATGGGTTAAATTAAGTATTTTCAGGAATTTATAGAATTCAGGGGCATTGGAGTAATTTTGGTCAATTGAGGGTAAAAGAGTAATTATTGAAGGAATTGTTGGATTTATCGCAAATATGTAAGAGATCAGGGGTCCATTGTGTAATTAGCCAAGGAAATCAGCCAAGACGACACGTCATCAGCTGATGCGGTGCGTTTTGGGCGTGTGTGTGTGATTGTGGGCTGCTGAACACACCCACGGTCCACTCTATGCACACCCAATTGCACAAACCCAAGCAAGCCCAAATGCAGGCCCAAACGAAGGCGTGGCCCAAGCATGAAGCTCACGTGCATGGTCCAAGTGCAGCAGGCCCAAGCTCAGCGTGGCCCAAGAGGAGACCCATTGCAATAACCCATTGTGCACCTATCAGCATCCAAACGCAGCCCAGGCCCATGCTAAAGGTACCCCACATTAAGTCACCAAACCAGCGCCTTATTGCACCCAGCCCACTTGCTGATTGCACCCCTACACTATTCACCTTCTTCTCCAAACCCACGAGCCACCATGGCAGCCCTTTCCCTCCAAACCCTAGCCGGCCGACGACCACCTTCCCGGACCTATCGTCGGCCGGAAACCAGCCCAAATGAACGGCAAACCGACCGGCTGGTCGGTCGGTCGGTCCATTTCCGGCGTCCCAAATCGCCGGAATCTTCAAGCTCCTCCACCACCCATTTTTATCATGCCACGTCACCACCTAGGTCGCCATTTGTCATTCGAGGTCGCCATGGCGACAGGGAGTTGATTCCCACACCTGATGAGGTCGCCATTTGCATCCCCCAAGGTCGCCATTTGTGCTAAACCGCGACCCATCTGCTGTTCAACGCTGATAGGCTGAATTTGGCTGGTTAATTACAGAAAGGCCCCCTAGAGGGGCTAAAATGGTAATTTGACAAGTACAGGGGGTGTTTTGGTAATTTGCCATCCGTGACCTAATTCAAAAATACTATAAATTCATCCCTCTTTTCAATTTGAATTTCCAATCCCTATCAAGTCCTACCAAGCCATTCAATCCCATTCTCTCCTACCAAATCTCCCTTTTTCTCCATCAATCATCTCCCAAATTCCTCCATTTCTATACTTGGACTTATCTTTTCCATCCAAAACCTCACACCAAATCTTGATTACTTCCCTTTACCATTCCTTCCCTACCATTTTCTCCATCACAAATCCTTTGTCACTCACCATAAGCCATCCACCTATCTAGACACATCATCATCTTCCATTCTTTGCAACTAGGAGCATCAAAGGAGAACAAGGATCAAGCACTAAAGAAGGTGGCCCAAGGGTGATTTCCTTACCATTTACTTGTTTTTATTTTATTGCTACTATGTGTAATTAAACCCCTAATCTAGGGGATTGATTTGATGAACATTTGGTTGTGGGTTTTTGCTTAAGCTTTGTAATAAATCTCTATATGTGTTCTATTTATTAATTCATTAGATTCTATTCATTATGTGATTGACTTGTATACCCACTTGTTAATTACAATCTTGTTTAGAATAACATGTTATATAATCACTCTTGGATTGACACACTTGAGTGATTAAGAACCCAATAAATAGGATGGATTAGTGGAGGGTATATCAACCACATTGATCTAAACCTAAATTGGTTAACATGTGGAGATTGGTCCTTAAAGTGGCTTAAAAAGCAATACCCATACCCACTTGCTAATCAATCAATTCCCTAGCATCAACATTAATTGTTTACATCCATTTGTCTTATCAAGATTGTGAGTCTTCTATTTTTCATATCACCATATTTTTAGTTAGGTTAATTTTGTATGTATGTTTGATGGTTTGACAAACCATACACTCATTCATCATTTATGATTTATTTTATTGTTTCTAGATTAGCTAATTAAATCAACATATTACTCTAATTCCCTGTGGAACGAACTCTAAGCTTACCACAATACTCATTTTCATAACTTAAAACATATTGCGTAAAATTCATTTTATAAACATACTTTTGGTAATTCGCAATTTGGTAACGACACAAAAAGCGAGTCATCAAAATGGCGCCGCTGCCGGGGAATTAAAGCGATAGTTGATTAAATTAGCTTTTCTTAGTTGTTTTTAGTCTTTTTAGTTCTTTTCACTTCTTTGTTAGTTTTTATTAATTTTTAGTCTCTTAGTTGTTTTTAGTCTTTTTAGGTTCTTTTCACTTCTTTGGTAGTTTTTGTTTATTTTTGTTTCAGGACTCTATGGATTTCCTCATGCAAAACTCGAGGCCAAGCTACGCACCAATGAGTAGGCCATCGGAAGATAGGAATGACTATACGTCATCTAGTTGGCCGGACCAAGGAAATGAGTCCACGATTGAAGAAAATTTCAACAACTCCATCAATGCCACAACTCAACGCAACATAGAAGTCTTGTATCAATCGAAAGAAGAAGATCTTTGCAAGATCACACTAGAGATGAACAAGAAGATTTTGAGCATGAGTGAAGACCTAGTGACGGCGATGGACGTATTGAAAAAGGAAAATGCTCTACTTCAAGAAGGAATCATGACAACTTCCCTACAACAAGAGGAAATCACCAAGGATTATGAAGGGAAGATACAACTCTTGAAGAAGAAGTTAGAAGGCAAGGAAGCCTTAGGAACAACAAGGGAGAGCATGCTTCAAGAATTGAACAAGAAAATCATTCTTGAAGTAAAGATCCTTAGAGCCGAAAATGGTACTCTCAAGAAGCAAAATGGCGAAGTCTCCACCAAGATCAAAGAATTCGAGGAACAAATTGAGAGACGTGAGGCCGAAAAGAGTACAACATTGAAGGAGTTTGAAGAGATCAAGGAAGACTTTGCAAAGAGGATGCGGCTAATGCAAGCCGAAATTCAAACAAGAGACAAGGCTTTGGAGATAATGAAGACAAAG
Organism: Acer campestre; assembly: GCA_954870605.1. NCBI lineage: Eukaryota > Viridiplantae > Streptophyta > Magnoliopsida > Sapindales > Sapindaceae > Acer > Acer campestre. The sequence continues at coordinate 29,922,558 of OX940809.1, read as the reverse complement.
GAAGTTGACCACCTTGCGGAACTTGCAAGGTTTAAGCAAGAAAAAGAAGAAATGCCCGACTTGAGTCAAGCCTTTTCAAGTGTAAAGGTCAAGGAGCCGAATCCTAGCAAAGCAAGGAGGAGAAGAGCAAAAAGGAGGAATGAGAACCCTCCATCTCCACCTCCAACAAAGAACCACCAAGAAGGTATCATTCCTAACTCTATCACCATGTGCCATCATTGCCATAAGATAGGTCACATTAGACCACCAAACCATGAAAATGAGAGGCAAGGCACACGAGGGAATTTTAGACATAGAGAGACATATAGGCATGTTAGGAAGGTATGGGTTGAGAAGCCTAGGAATAGGAGGAGTCCACCTAGGATAAGAAAAATTTGGGTGAGGAAAGACGCAATGAACCAAATGAGAAAGAAGGGAAAGGAAATGATGGGGAAATCATCTACATTTATTTGGGTTGTAAAGAAAAGTGAATTTCCCAACTTGATCAAACCACCCTTAGTTGATCCTAATCCCACCCCAAATGCACAACATTGAAAATATTGGTGCATTTTATTTTTATGCTTTTTGTTTGATTGCTTTATTTGTTTATTTCTTTTGAATAATTGGTGTTTCAAGCTATTGTTGGCAATTGCTTGAATTGAGTATATTTTGCCGGAACTTTCTAATGAATTTTGTGAGTGTGTAGATTTTCTATTGTTTCTTGAGGAAGCAAGTGTTTGTTGCTTGTTCATAAAGAAAGGTTTCTTTATCTCTTGGAAAGAAACAAAGTCAACTTGCAAGTCTTGGAGGGACGAGCAAGCCAAGAGTGCTCATAAGAAGGGCGAGGAGCTTATCACTTAGGAAGCAACATTTTTGGAAGTTCGAAGTGCGGAAGCACCATGCCACGTCTTGCCTAGACGTTAAATAGAGCGCTTGGTGGGAGGCAACCCACTTGGTATATTTCTTTCATAGTTTAATTTTTAAGTAGTCTCTTCAATTTTGATTGCCTTTATCTCTATTTCGTTTTTGCTTAGAATAAGGGTGTGAGATGAATTTTGGTAGTGGATTTAGGATGAATGTGCTTAATTGTTGATTTTTGAATTATAGGATTATTGAGGTATATGCCATACATGATTGAGCATCTTTTTAGATGATTTTGTGCATAATAGGATTAGAGGGCACTTTGCCAAAATTTTGAAAATACATTGATTATTTGTGGATATATATGCATCTTTTGTTTTGGATTTGTTGGGTTGTGCCTTTTGAAAAATTTTGCCTCCCATGAACATTGAGGACAATGTCCAATTTAGGTTTGGGGGTACATTTGCACAACACCACTTTACTCACTTTGCTTGATTTTTCAAATTTGAGCCTAATTTTTCAAATTCTTGCGATAATGCCATATTTAAGCATAATTTGCTTGTTGAGATTGTGCTTTACATGAAGTAGTGAGGAATTGTGCATCTTTGCCATTGTTTGGTTTAGATTAACATCATGCCACTTAGGGTGTCATTGAACAAAGTGCGTAAATCTTTTTCTCATAATGTTAGGGTGAATTATCAATTTTGCTTAAAGGCTAGGAATTAATAGTGGAGATTCCCGTGAGGATCACAAACACGGCCTTAAAAAGCGTATTTTGAGTTGTCAAATATTCACTCTTTAAACACTCACTCTCAAACACTCTTTTAAAGCATGTATAGGCCTCATTTGCACTTAAATATTGCATGTCATAGAATATTATGGACTGCTTGTGGATGCTTTGATTTGCTTGTGGACAATCCTTTAGAAATGACTTTAGGCAATGCATGTGAAAAACCGTAAATTGGCCTAAACACTTCCATTCCCTCTAAATGTGTGTGCTCCCAAGCCCTTTTGAAGCCAAACACATCTTAAGCTTTTCATTGTTGAACTACATCCACATAAACCATATAGCCTACATAATTGGCTTACCTTAACCAAATGATTTTGCTAAGGCTTAGGATATGGTTGTAAGCTCCTAAAAGAGAAAATGTTGATACATGTACCTAGGCATGTAAAGTTGTGTAAGAGAGTATTGAAATGCAAGAGTGGATAAAAAGAAAGAGAAAAAGAAAAAGAAAAAGAAAAGCAAAGAAAAAGAAAAGAAAAAGATTGAAATAAAAGATGTATGCAAAAGAAAAGAAATGAAAGGGCAAAGCCAAATAAAATGAAAAAGAGAACCATGAATTAGGCACAAGTGGCCTAGATAGGAGGTTTATAATTGAATAGGCTACTCAAAGAAAAGTGAGTAGTGAATATGCAAGTGAAATAATATTGTAAGTAATGGGCGCCAAAGGCGTGAACAAATGTGTGAAGGAATTGGGAATCAATATTAGAATGTATGCCTTAGTATGAATCATTGGGTTCCTTGTTATCTATTGCCCCATTTTATTGGCTCACCATTCACCTAAGCCCCATTACAACCTAAAAAAAGACCTTCATGATCTTTAGGGATGTCCACTTGTGAGTTGTGGTATTTGCATGTTCTTTCTAATTCATGATTTGCAATTCCATTCATGAGATCTCATTTTCAGAAATTGTGCTTTAAATATTATCATATGCAATCAATTTGATATCCATTACATAAACTCATATTGCATATGAATTTTTGAGCGAAACCTAGGAATCAAAGAGAAGAAAAGAGAGAATCTAGTGAGGATTAGATCGAGGCGAATTACATTCTAAACCGAATAGCACATTTGCTTTGAAGCTTTGGCATTTTGAATGTAAGGTCGCATTGCGTACAATCATATCTAGAGTGGCATGCTTTTAATCTTTACTTGACATTATCCTACATGTTTAAATCCTCACTATTGCATCATTGTGTTAATCTCCCCATTTTGGTTTCGCATGTGAATCATTGGATAGTGGATCCTTGCGTGAGTGGGTTAGAAATTTATTGAAAATATTTGAAATGGGTTGATGCATGTCTTTGGGGGTTGATTTGTGATTGTTTTGCTCGAGGACGAGCAAAAGATAGGTTTGGGGGTATTTGATCGAACCAAAATTGGTATGATTTTGGCCCCCATTTCCTTCTCCTTTTGTTTGATTCTTGGGCATTATTCTGTGATTTAATGGGTTAAATTAAGTATTTTCAGGAATTTATAGAATTCAGGGGCATTGGAGTAATTTTGGTCAATTGAGGGTAAAAGAGTAATTATTGAAGGAATTGTTGGATTTATCGCAAATATGTAAGAGATCAGGGGTCCATTGTGTAATTAGCCAAGGAAATCAGCCAAGACGACACGTCATCAGCTGATGCGGTGCGTTTTGGGCGTGTGTGTGTGATTGTGGGCTGCTGAACACACCCACGGTCCACTCTATGCACACCCAATTGCACAAACCCAAGCAAGCCCAAATGCAGGCCCAAACGAAGGCGTGGCCCAAGCATGAAGCTCACGTGCATGGTCCAAGTGCAGCAGGCCCAAGCTCAGCGTGGCCCAAGAGGAGACCCATTGCAATAACCCATTGTGCACCTATCAGCATCCAAACGCAGCCCAGGCCCATGCTAAAGGTACCCCACATTAAGTCACCAAACCAGCGCCTTATTGCACCCAGCCCACTTGCTGATTGCACCCCTACACTATTCACCTTCTTCTCCAAACCCACGAGCCACCATGGCAGCCCTTTCCCTCCAAACCCTAGCCGGCCGACGACCACCTTCCCGGACCTATCGTCGGCCGGAAACCAGCCCAAATGAACGGCAAACCGACCGGCTGGTCGGTCGGTCGGTCCATTTCCGGCGTCCCAAATCGCCGGAATCTTCAAGCTCCTCCACCACCCATTTTTATCATGCCACGTCACCACCTAGGTCGCCATTTGTCATTCGAGGTCGCCATGGCGACAGGGAGTTGATTCCCACACCTGATGAGGTCGCCATTTGCATCCCCCAAGGTCGCCATTTGTGCTAAACCGCGACCCATCTGCTGTTCAACGCTGATAGGCTGAATTTGGCTGGTTAATTACAGAAAGGCCCCCTAGAGGGGCTAAAATGGTAATTTGACAAGTACAGGGGGTGTTTTGGTAATTTGCCATCCGTGACCTAATTCAAAAATACTATAAATTCATCCCTCTTTTCAATTTGAATTTCCAATCCCTATCAAGTCCTACCAAGCCATTCAATCCCATTCTCTCCTACCAAATCTCCCTTTTTCTCCATCAATCATCTCCCAAATTCCTCCATTTCTATACTTGGACTTATCTTTTCCATCCAAAACCTCACACCAAATCTTGATTACTTCCCTTTACCATTCCTTCCCTACCATTTTCTCCATCACAAATCCTTTGTCACTCACCATAAGCCATCCACCTATCTAGACACATCATCATCTTCCATTCTTTGCAACTAGGAGCATCAAAGGAGAACAAGGATCAAGCACTAAAGAAGGTGGCCCAAGGGTGATTTCCTTACCATTTACTTGTTTTTATTTTATTGCTACTATGTGTAATTAAACCCCTAATCTAGGGGATTGATTTGATGAACATTTGGTTGTGGGTTTTTGCTTAAGCTTTGTAATAAATCTCTATATGTGTTCTATTTATTAATTCATTAGATTCTATTCATTATGTGATTGACTTGTATACCCACTTGTTAATTACAATCTTGTTTAGAATAACATGTTATATAATCACTCTTGGATTGACACACTTGAGTGATTAAGAACCCAATAAATAGGATGGATTAGTGGAGGGTATATCAACCACATTGATCTAAACCTAAATTGGTTAACATGTGGAGATTGGTCCTTAAAGTGGCTTAAAAAGCAATACCCATACCCACTTGCTAATCAATCAATTCCCTAGCATCAACATTAATTGTTTACATCCATTTGTCTTATCAAGATTGTGAGTCTTCTATTTTTCATATCACCATATTTTTAGTTAGGTTAATTTTGTATGTATGTTTGATGGTTTGACAAACCATACACTCATTCATCATTTATGATTTATTTTATTGTTTCTAGATTAGCTAATTAAATCAACATATTACTCTAATTCCCTGTGGAACGAACTCTAAGCTTACCACAATACTCATTTTCATAACTTAAAACATATTGCGTAAAATTCATTTTATAAACATACTTTTGGTAATTCGCAATTTGGTAACGACACAAAAAGCGAGTCATCAAACGCCTACCTGGGAAAATGGAGAATGTTCTTCATTTGCGCTGTTTGTAGAGTGCTTCTAAACAACGACTCAACAGTGCCACAACTCTGTTCTTCTTGGGAAACAGAGTGTCGCTGTATGTACAACGTTTTGTACAATGACTGTATAGCGACCCAATAGCGACTATTTAAAATGCATCAGGTCTGTATAGTGCCTATACCAAGCCTCACCAGGTCTCAGATAGGCGTTGTTCGAACAGCGCTATGTATAGCACTTTGAACAGCGCCCATCAGAATGATGTATCCTAAATGCCTAAAAGTGACATGGCAATAAACAACACAAGATGCAATCATATGGGCAAGCATGAATAGAGATTAATGAACATTAATGCACCTATAAAACATACATAACATACAAGATATACATATATGCATGAGTTATGTGTGTGTGTACAACTACATCTCTTCATTTGCAAGTAAGCACTTAGAAATTTACCTTTGGAGTGCTTCTTCTCTTGAGGTCTTGAGAGCCTAAGCTAAACCCCAATTTGTGGTTTGTCTACGAAATAAGCCAATCAATAAATGAGACCTTACAACACAATTAAGGTAATATAGACCTCATTCTTCTTCAAGGCAATAGGCACACATACACAAATCATTTATATTTGTCCCTGTATCATTGTGCAAAATTTATATGGCACATTCACATGTTTTTACATGCTCATGCATTGAACTCAAATTCTCATACATTGTAGAATTGCATGTTCTAAGACTATGTCTAGGAAACGGCATACATGTGTGACATTGTGCTTATATATTTATGTTTTATTGTTTTTGGACTTGAACAAGATCTCTTATGATTCTTTATTGAGTCCCGGTCATTTCAGTTGCTCATACTTTTGATTTTGAGTCCAAACGATGTAGCCACGCTACTTTTCGTTCTCATTTGTTGAGTTGTGTTCGTCGTCGTTTTTCGAGATGAATTCTCAACCTTTTATCAAAGTTTCATAGTCTTCATTATGTGTGAGGGAGTCATGATTTGTAATCCAAAGATAGATTCAAAATTGGAGTTCAGAGGCCCGGATACGGCAGAAGAATGCGAGCGGAGCACGGAAGGAGCAAGCGAGGCCAATGGCCAAGCTTGGTGGCCACGTGTGCCACACAGCTAGCATGGCCCTCTGCCCACGTGTGCCACATGTGGTCCACACGTGGGGCTGATATGGCACATGCTAGTTGGCTGATCCTTTTCCATCTCTCTCTTTAAATGTTTCCCATTCCCTCTCATTCATTCTAAGAAGAAAAATTGGAAATCCTTAGACCATAATTTTTCTCTCAACTTTTTCTCACCTTCCAAACACCATAACTTTCTCATATGAAGTCTGAATTGGTTGATTCAAGTTGGAGATTGTTTGTAATTGAGTCCTATACTTTTTCCAATTGGTCTTGTAGCTGTTTTGTTGACTTTTCTGGTGGTTCTACATAGAAAAACGAACCAGCTTGTGATCTTGAGGTATTGGTCATATCTTTGTGATTTCTTCTTTTATAACCTTTAATTTGCTTGGGGTTTCTTCTTCTATATGTATGTATATATATTGTGAATGCTATTGAGAAAGATAGTTTCATAATCAATCCTAATCAAAAGTCTAATTAAAGACATATGTAAACTAGATTCTTTGATTATATGATTTTCACATGTTTGAGAGTTCTATTGTGATTACATTGACATCTAGGATTATTTGAGACTTGATTGAATCATTTTATGATTAATAATCTTTGATATGTGCTTTGATCCTTTGATTGATGAAATCTAGGATTAATGCTCTTGTATATGTTTTTAGAGACATCTAGGATTTAATTGATTTATCAATATATCCATGCTCTAAATCTTTGGCTAGAATAATCATTGAATACATTCTATGTTTCTAGCATTTATTTGTATGATTATAGCATCTTGAATTTGTGCTTCATGATTATGATATATTCAAGTGTTATTTGTGTGATTGGAACTATGAGCTTTTGTGTTAGGTGTGTTCACCTGCTCTAGGTTTTATTCATGTTTTAGGCTTTTATTATTGTGTTATCACATGTTTAGGTCTAGTTGTTCCATAGAATGTCTTGATCACATGTTCTATGTTGTGTTGATTGTGATTTGCATCATTTGCATCACTTTAGATCATTTGCCTTGAGGAAAGGTTGAAGTCTCTTTCAAAGTGAGTGAAGCTTTGTATTGAGCAATAAGACTTGACTAGGAGTGAGTTTCAGATAGCCAAATGAAAGTCTTAGCAAGGAGTTTCGTTCTCCAGATAGTTGAGCTAGGGGAGCTTGACTAGGATCCTTGTGATCTAGATTGCTAAGTAAGGGAATCTTCCTAGAAGCTTGAGAGCCTTAGATAGGAAATTGCTTCCTAGAGGTGTAGGACACACCTTGGATAGGGAGTAGGCTTTGTGATTTACTAGCCCGAGGGTAGATTAGGATTTGATAGCTTGAGGTGAATATCATAGTGTTGATAGCCTTGAGTATGTATGTCCTTTTCATATAGTGGATTTGCTTTACCGGTAGTTGTGAATTCAATCCGTGGATGTTTCCTCTTCAGAGGCTTACCACATAAAAATCTTTGTGTCCATTGCCTCTTTCTCTATCTCTTTTATATTGTATTTGTGTATGTTTAATTTTGTTGAATATCATTCACTTGTGTTGTATATTTGATCAAGTATTTGTAAAGAGTGATTTGTAGAACAATCCTCTTTAGATCAATTTTGTATTTGTAATTCTTCATATTTGTTATTTTTGTGTATAGATATATTTGATCATTCTTGTAATACATTGAACAATATTGATATAAAAGTATTCTTTGCTATTGTGTTTTAGTGATATTATACCTCATACAACAACTTGTTATATGTAGACAATGCCTAAATGATGATATGTATATCTTGTCTATGTATGAATGTTCCGTTTATGTGTTGTATGTAAAACTACCTTAAGGGACAAACGTAAGTTTGTTCAAGGGATTGAAAATAGGAGAAAAACCTATTTACCCCTAGGTACGCTTTAAGCAATTTAACCTTGTTTGTATACTTTCAGTCCTATCCCATCCTAATCAATTTGAATTGAGTTTGGAGGACTTGAAGCTTGGATTCTTTCACCTCCTTGGTTCCTTCATGTGCAACTTGTAAGATGTCCCAAGCCATTTTCACTATCTGAGTGTTCTGAATCAGTTTGTACTGATTTTTATCCAGTGCACAAAGGATGGAGTGCATAGCCTTCCTATTCCACCTTGAAGCCTCGAACACTTGCGCGTTCCACTGCGACTTAGGCTTCAATACTTCTTCTCCTCACCCGTGGGAGTCATCATAGGTAGATCATATCCATCTTCAACTGCTATCCATGTACGGTTGTGAATTTGACATATGTAGGATTCCATCTTTCCTTTCCATGAGGAATAATTCAAGCCAGTGAAAAGAGGAGGTTGTGTGCTAGAAGCTCCCTTATTGTTGCGATCGTTTCCACTCATTGTGTATAATGAATGAAATGAAATGTATGCAAGATAGTGGTGTCAAAATGTGCCAGGCTTGGAGGGCTCGGCACGGCCGGCCCGCCCATACTGGTGGGCCGTTCCTGGCACTGCTTGCTTGTAGCGCGGGCCGGGCCAGGCCAGGCCAGGCACGGCACGGCCCCCAGACTGGCCTGGGTCGATTCACGTTTTACAGCCTGGCGGGCCGGCCCGGAACGGGCTAACAAGCCGGCGAGCCAAGCCCACCAAGCTGAACGTTTAATTTTTTTTAAATTTTTTTAATTTTTTTTTACCGTTGAAGTAATTTATTATTATTATTTTTTAAAAATTTTGACCGTTACTGACGTCAGCAAACGGTCACATTTTTAAAACACCTTTAAAATTTCATTTTGCCCCCTCATCTCTTCTATTTTATATTTTTACTCACATTTCAAATTTTTCTATAAATACCTCCACCCATTCCTATTTCCCTAAACACTTTCTCTCAAATCTCAATCTCTCATTCTCTCATTCTCTCCATTCTCCAACTCTCCATTATTCTCTCTAATCTCTATTCTCTAATAATTTCATTCTTACAATCTTACTCTCTCTCTCTCTCTCTCTCTCTCTCTCTCTCTATTCTCTACACTAATAATCTACCATTCTAAATTTATAATACTATATTACTAATATTATTCTCTAATCACTCCACCAAAGCTTAAAGGTATGTTTTTCCTTTAAATGTTATTAATTAATTTTATTCTTTAGTTTTTAAATTTTATATTTATACTTAATATATTTATGCTTAGTTATTAATTTTGATATTTATTCTTATGTTTTATACTTATATATATATTTAATATTAATGGGGTTTTTATGGTTAGTAACTTAGTATATTTATGAGTTAATATTTGTATGCTTTGTTATAAATTCTAATATTAAATCTTAGAATCTTTGATTTAAGTTAATTTATCATTTTATGAATTTATGTCTAGTAATTAATTTTAATATTTGTATGTTTTAATTATTTTTTTAGTTAGTAAATTGATGATTTTATGTTTAGTAATTGATTTTAATGTTTAAGCTTTTATGGTTAGTAAATTGATGATTTTATGTTTATTAATTAATTTGAATATTTTTATGCTTAGTAATTTAGTATATTTATGATTAAATGCTTAGTAATTAATTTTTATATTTGTATGCTTAGTATATTTATGATTAAATTCTTAGTAATTAATTTTAATATTTGTATGCTTATTATATTTATGATTTTATGCTTAGTAATTAATTTTAATGTTTATGGTAGTAAATTGATGATTTTAATATTTATGATAGTAAATTGATGATTTTAATATTTATGTTTAAATGCTTAGTAATTAATTTTAATATCTGTATGCTTATTATATTTATGATTTTATGCTTAGTAATTAATTTTAATGTTTATGGTAGCAGATTGATGATTTTAATATTTATGATAGTAAATTGATGATTTTAATATTTATGTTTAAATGCTTAGTAATTAATTTTAATATTTGTATGCTTATTATATTTATGATTTTATGCTTAATAATTAATTTTAATGTTTATGGTAGTAAATTGAGGATTTTAATATTTATGATAGTAAATTGACGATTTTAATATTTATGTTTAAATGCTTAGTAATTAATTTTAATATTTGTATGCTTATTATATTTATGATTTTATGCTTAGTAATTAATTTTAATGTTTATGGTAGTAAATTGATGATTTAATATTTATGTTTAAAATGCTTAGTAATTAATTTTAATAATTGTATGCTTAGTAATTAAGTATATTTATGATTAAATGCTTAGTTTTTAATGACTAATGAGTTAATATTTGTATTGTAGGAAATGGAATATCATCCTCAATTTTTGGACGGTCTTAATATGGAGGACGATTATTATGACCTTTCCGGGCCGGCGGGTACGACAGCGGGACCTTCTGCTTCTGGCACAACACCGACGTCATCACGTGTCCCCAAACCTAAAAAGCTCACATCAAACGTATGGCAGTGTTTTGGGATAGTATAGAAGACTATGTTAGATGGTAAAGTCATGGACAGAGCTCAATGTAGGTTTTGTCCCAAGCACTATGTCACTTCTAGGGGAGGGACTGGTCATTTACGAAGGCATATGGACAAATGCATGCCTGCACACGGACAGGTAGACACTACAACCCAGACATAATTACAACGCCACCTAGACGGGTCCATTTCAACATGGCGTTACGACCCCATGGTTGCTAGAGAGTGCATGGCACGTTACATTGCATGCACTGATCAACCGATTAATTTCGGTGATAATGTTTTTTATGAAGAATTTATTCAAACTGCATACAACCCCCAATTTCAAGTTGTTTCTGGAAACACTACTAGGAATGATTTGATAAAGTGTTTTCAAACCCAACGAGATAAGTTGAAGGCTGAATTACAGTAGCTATCTGTCTATATTGCATTAACTTCCGATATTTGGAACGCATGTTCCAAACAGGACTATTTAACTGTCACGGGACATTATTTAGACCCTGATTAGAATTTACAAAAAAAAGTTCTTGGTTTTCGTCCTATGGAGTATGCACATATCGCAGTAAATATTTTTAATGTCATTACATCCGTTTTAGAAACTTATTCAATAACCGATCGCATCATTTCTATCACATTAGATAATGCATCTGCAAATACTAGCTATATTGCATTGTTTTTTGAAAGAAATATCCCACAACATGGGGGTTATTTTTTCTATCAACGGTGTGCATGTCATATCATCAATTTAGTTGTACAGTCTGGTATGAAGTTAGTAAGCGATCGTATAGATCGCATCAGAGATGCCCTTGCTTGGATCTACAGTTCTACTCCAAGATTGAATGAATTTGGTAGATACTGTAAAACCTTTGGTCTACGACCCTGAAGATTCCTAACAGATATGCCGGTAAGGTGGAACTCTACTTACTTAATGCTGCAAAATGCTTTAGAATATGAAACACCTATTTCTGGTTTTTATAACTTGAAAATGTCTCAAGTTGGCAGTTCAATACTCACCTCAGATGATTGGCATGTAGCAAAGGTCTTTATTGAATTTTTAAAGGTTTTTTATGATTCCATTGTAATTCTTTCCGGGGTCTATTACCCCACATCTTCCCTGGCAATCCATCATATTGTGGAAATGTCTGAAGTATTAAACAATTATAGGGAAGATGAAATCTTAGGCCCTGTAGTTGTTGCCATGGAAAAAAGGTTTAAAAAATACTGGTCTACAGTTCCTTTACTTTATGCTTTAGGTGTTATAATAGATCCTAGGGTTAAGTTATCTGGTTTTGAAGCATTGCTAGAGTATCTTATTAATATTTTGAGCATAGATTATTCTACACAGATTACTGACATTCGAACCCAGTTGTTCGAAGTTTTTAGTTCTTATGAGGGCAGGTATGGTGACATTGCGCAGCAACCATTAGAAGAACCAGACACACTCCTGAATCAGACAAGTTGGAACATTCTAAAATGCCGAAAAAAGTAGGCTCATCAAATTCTTCTTCACGAGCTGGTGCAACCTCCGGTGCCGAACTGAAAAGCTACCTTGAAGCTCAATACGACGACAGATTTAACAGAGAGAAGGGATTTGATCTGTTGGTATGGTGGAAGACCTACAGCTATAAATATCCGGTCCTGTCACACCTAGCACGTGACGTACTGATTATCCCTATTTCCACTGTTTCCTCAGAACAGGTTTTCAGCACGACTGGAAGAATTGTTGAAGAAAGAAGAAGTTCTTTGACTCCAGAGATGGTGGAGGTATTGGCATGCATTCGGGATTGGGAGCATGCTCGAAAGAGGTTGCAAAATGAAACGGTAGACGAACAATTTGTTCAAAATTTCAGTAATTTATATGTCGAAGAGAGTTCCGGTAGTAACCAATTCTAGGACTTTTAGGTTATACATGTATATTAACTTGTAATACGATTGCACTATTTTTCCCTTACCAAGTTTTTATCCCACTGGGTTTTTCTTGGTAAGGTTTTTGAATGAGGCAATCATGTAAATATGTAATACTAAGACTCCGAAATAAATAAATAATTCTTCATTTCATATTTTCATAATTTCATCTATTTTTATTTTCTTTAAGCTTTTAGCTTGATTTCATTTCATCTAAAATAATAAATCTTTCTATTTTCTACATTTTTTTAACTGATTAAACTAATAAATAAGATAAACAAATTACAATTACAAATATTTAACCAATATTATAATGTAACGATTTAAACAATATTATAAATTTATAATGTAACAAAGAAACAAACTAACAAATAAAATAACAAATTAACAATTGATGAATTGATTTGAAATTTTGAATTAAAATATAAAATATTGGAAAAAAAAATATACGGAAAAAAAAAATATAATTTGAAAACGGTTGGCCTGTCGGGGTTGACCCGGACCGGCCTGCCAGGCAAACGGGCTCGACCCGGAAGCCCGACCGTTTTCAAATTTTTTATTTTTTATTTTTTTTAAAATTTTGACCGTTGCTGATGTCAGCAAACGGTCACATTTTTTAAAATAACAAACCAATTTCATTTTGCCCACTCATCTCTTTTATTTTATATTTTTACCCCATTTCAAATTTTTCTATAAATACCCTCACCCATTCCAATTTCCATACACTTTCACTTTTTCTCAATCTCTCAATCTCTCAATCTCTCAATTCTCTACACTAGTCACTAGTTCTAGTACTACTATCAACTAATCTACTATTCTAAATTTATAATACTATATTATTTTCAATTATTCTCTAATCTCTCCAACTCACCAAGGCACCAAAGCTTGTATGTTTTTCTTTTAAATGTTATTAATTTATTTTATGTTTTAGTTTTTAAATTTTATATTTATACATAATATATATATGCTTAGTTATTAATTTTGATATTTATTCTTATGTTTTATGTGTATTTAATATTTATGGCTTTATGCTTAGTATATTTATGAATTAATATTTTTATGCTTAGTATATTTATGATTAAATTTAAATGCTTAGTAATAAGTAATATATTAATAAGTAGTATATTACTATATTTATGATTAAATTTAAATGCTTAGTATATTACTATATTGTAGGAAATGGATCATAATCATCCTCAACTTCTGACGGAAACGGTAGCGGGACCTTCTGGTTCCGGCGTAACACCGACATCACGTCATCCCAGTCACATTTCAAATTCAAAAATATGGCAGTGTTTTGACAAAGAAGAAATACCAAACCCAGACGGTACAGTCACAACAAAATATCGTTGTAAGTTTTGTAAACTCTTATTTACCAGTTGTATTTCTACAGCAGGAACCGGTAATTTGAAAAGGCATATGAGCAAATGCATGACTGGACACGGACAGGTTGACACTATAACTATAACCCAGACATAACTACAACGGAATAAAGACGGGCCCGTTACGACTCCGTGTATGCAGTATGCTACATACTTAGAGAGTAGAGATTGCACTCTTTTTCCTTTACCAAGTTTTCATCCCACTGGGTTTTTCTTGGAAAAGTTTTTAATGAGGCAAGTAGGCAACCATGTAATAATGATAATCCGAAATAAATAAATAATTTTTCATTTCATATTTTCATGTATTTTTTATTTTCTTTAATATTTTATCTTTATTATCTTTATTTATTTTAATAATAAATCTATCTATTTTTTTAATTACACTAAAATAAATAATAATAAATAAAATAGACAAATTACAAATTTACAATTAAAATAACATAATTTAAATTATTTAAACAATTAAAATATCTAAATGAAAAAAAATATATATATATTTGTGGCACGTGCCAACCCGGCCCGGCCCGCCGGCCTGGCACATGTGGCACGTGCCAGGCCTCCTGTTCATGAAAATGGGCCGGCCTGCCCCGGCACAGCAAGTTCATGTGCCGTGCCAGGCCGAGCCCGTTTTCATAAACGGGCTCATTTGGCCTGGCACATGTGGGCTGGGCCGGCCCACATTGACACCACTAATGCAAGATGTATGAATGAACAAAAATCACATAATTGCAAAACACACCAAAATGAGCAAGGATCACCTAAGTATATCTAGGAACCCGTTCTAATACCAATTGAAATAAATTACGGTGTGTTCAATATTAATCTGGGGGGTGATTAGATTTTATCCAATTTTACCCAATTTTCGTTAATAGATACGGAATTATAAATGACACAAGATATTTACGTGGAAACCCTCACGGGAAAAACCATGGGCTGGTAAGTGCGCCACACTCGAACCTCGAATCCACTAATGGTAAGATGAATACAACCTAATCCTGGTATAACCCACCACCACTACCTAATCCCGGTATAAGTGAACCTAATCCAATTGCTTGTGATTTACATAACCTAATCCCGAAAGCTACACAAGTCTTACTTCTCAATGAAGAGATAAAATGCCTATGTGAATATATGAAATATCCAAAATGCAATTAGAGCTAGGAAACCCTATATGCTTATCTAGGATGATGATATTGCAATTAAAACAATCCTAGATATCAATAGCTAAATGACATGTCAAAAAGCTTAGCTAAACATAGATTATGAAAACCTAGATAGCTATCACAATACAACACTTAATCAATACATCACAAATAATCTCTATCTTGTATTTAGCATATTATCTAAAAACATACAAGTAATAAGAGAGATGAATTGACAAGAAAGACACTAAAATTAGATGAAATTAGTGAATACCTTACCAAGCAATATGTGATGTTGCAAAACCTTGCATGGATGCAATCTTTATGGTCATAGATGATGCTTGATGAACTTTGATGCACAAAGGAATAGCTTTGAGTAATTAAAGGTGAGTTCTTGTAAATTTTGGCTCTTGAAATATATTATAAGAGAAAAATATGCTTTTGGAACTCTTAAAAAATGACCTAAAATGAAAGTTGGGTATTTATAGGCAACCAACAAGCTGCAGCGTTTTGGGCGTTTCGTGCACGACGGACTGCCGCGGTTGGTCAACTGCGACAGTTGCATCGTGACAGAGACAGCAGGACTCTATCGCTTGCATGCTGCTGTTATCCAACCGCGACAGCTATCGTGGCGGAGAAGACAGGTCTCTGTCGCTTGCATGCCGCGGCAGAAAAGACACTTCTCTATCGCTTGCTCGCTGCAGTTTGCCAAGACGGCAGCATAACCACGGTAGAGAAGGACAATGCCTTCTCATGCAGCTTCTCACGCAAAATCAACTGCACTAAGTGCAAGTGTGTGAGTGAAGTAAATGCATCCTAATACCTAAAATGTTATGGCATTTCAATAAACTAGATTCAATCAATTTAACATGCAAGAAGAGAGATTTAATGAACATTAAAGCACATAAAAATACAAACACACAACATACAAGAATAAAAATTATGCATGAGTTGTGAGTGTGTGAAACTATATCTCTTCAAAGCAAGTAAGTACTTAGAAATTTACCTTTGGTGCTTCTTCTCTTGAGGACTTGAGAGGGCCTTGGTTGTGCAAAGCACCAACCATCAAAAACCTAATCTACCTTTACATCAAACCCTAAATTGTGGTTTGTCCATGAAATAAGCCAATCAAACTTTAAGGAACTTACAATAGGTAGCCAATCAAGACATGCCATCTAAGCACCATGTGTGGGGTGCTTGTGGCACACTTGGGGCAGAGGGATAGTCTGGCTGTGTGCCACACGTGGCCTCCTTTGCTTGGCCTTTGGCCGACCAAGCTCCTCTTGCGCACCTCTCGCATTTTTTAGCTGTATCTAGACCTTCAAACTCCAATTTCGAATCCGTCTTCAGATTATGAATCATTACTCCCTCACGAACAATGAGGACTATAAAACTTTGACAAAAGGTTGAGAAATCATCTCAGAAAATGTCGATGAAGACAACTCAACGAATGAGAACGCAAAGTAGCGTAGCTATATCGTTTTGACTCGAAACCTAATGAATGAGTAACCGAAATGACCGAGACTCAATAAGAATCATATGAGATCATGTTCAAGTCCAAAATACAAGAAACTCAAACAAATAAACACAATGTCACACAAGCATGCCATATCTAAGCGATAGTCATAAAACATGCAATTCTACAATGTTTGTCAATATGAGAATAATGCATGTGCATACTTAAAATGAGTGTGAATGTGATCGAACCAAAATTGGTGTGATTTTAGCCTTCATTTCCTTCTCCTTTTGCTTGATTCTAGGGCAATATCCTATGATTTAATTGTGTTAATTAAGTATTTTCAGGAATTTATAAAGTTCAGGGGCATTGGAGTAATATTGGTCAATTAGGGGTAAAAGTGTAAAATGTGAGGGAAGATTGAAGATATTCTGATTTTATATGAGATGAGGGGAGCATTTCATAAATTGCCATGCAACACATTACAGCCCACATAATCAACTTCCTCTAAACAGTGTGTTTCATGCTGGGCATAAGTCAGGCGTGGCCTAAAGTCAAGCCCAAATGCAGCCCAAGCTCCTCGAAGTGTAGCCTAAACGCGCCCCACCATAATGCTTAGTGCACCCCCAATTAAGACAAAAAGAATGAGCTTATGTGCACTCCTCGCTAGCGTCTAAGCGCACCACAAAGAAGATAGAGACTAAATGCCCGAGTGCACCCCATGACACTTCTAATTGTACCCCTGTGAAGACAAAGAGCAGGCCGGGTGCAACCCGGCCCAAACCCGAGTGCAACCCGACCAGACACCTGTTCACCTTCTTCTTCCTCAAACACATGAAGACCTGCCATGGCCACCATAAACCTTAGCAGCCGCTGGCCTGAGCCTCCACCTTTTTCGACCTACCGTTGACCAATTTTTGGCCCAAAATGACGGCAAGGTTAGTGGTAGTCCAGTCAGCGTCTTCTCAATGACCCAAATCGTTGGAATCCAAGCCTCCAATTCACGCCTAATCTCCCCTATGTCACCCTCAATCCCAAACCGCGACCAAACCGCGAAAATCAATGTCGCGGTTTGCATTTCGATATCGCCATGGCGATAGGGAGTTGTTTTTTGCCCATATTGCGTCACCCTGAGAAGTCGCCACGATGTCGCCATTGAAGCAAGTAGCGACCTCTTCTCTGTTCAAAGATGATTGGTGACAACTCTTGTTCATCAAGAAACCTCCTTTCTCTATCATTCATAATCTCACAATTTCTCCTATCCAATAAACACCTAGATTACTCCACCTAAATCATTCCTCTCTTTCCATCTTTTCCACCTATTTCCTTTGTCACTTTCCATTTGACTCCACCTATCTAGACACATCATCAACACCCAATCTTTGTACAAGACTCAAACAAGGAAGCTCAAGGAAGGATCAAGCTTACAAGAGAGACCTAATGGTGATTTCTCTCCATTTTACTTCCATTCTTTATTTGTGATTATGTGTAATTAAATCCCTTTTCAAGGGGGATGATTTGAGACACTTTTTGACAATGAGTATTTATTAAGGCTTTAAATATTATGTTTGCATAATTAGAGTTTTTACTTTTTAATTAGATCTTGCACTTATGTGATTAAATAAGTAGACACATTTACTGATTAAAATCTGTTGTAGGATAATTTGTGATAAAATTAATTGAGTTATTGACACACTTAATTGAGTAGAGCACATAGTGAATAGGATAGGCTTTTGGAGGGTAGGCCTACCACGATTGTTTAGGCCATTCGATCGTCACTAACTGATCCCGCTGTGACCCTTTCTCCTTAATCGGTTAGGCATTGAGTTGGGAAGTTGTTTAGGGTTCGTAGTGACGATGTAAATAACACTTTGGAATGAGATCGGTCCTTGATTATGTGAATAGTGCATTAATGAAGCCATTGATAAATTGCTTAAAGTCCATTAGCTACTCTATCATTTCCCTAGATTTCTAATTAATTGTTTAATCATTATCTTATCTAGGTTGTTGTTATTGGATTTCTATCTATTCATATTCTCTTTACATTTTATTGCTTTTATTTTCCATGTATGTTTGATGGTTTCTTAAACCATACACCATTCAAGCTACCATGATTTACCTTATTTGCATTTTTAGATTTGTTAAATAATTCAACTAATTACTCTAATTCCCCGTGGAACGAATCCTTACTTATTGATGTGTAAAATCGTGTTATAAAAACCTAACTCGCAAGTGCACGAATCGTGAGATAAGTATAGCGACAAGTAGAGATCGTTCCCATTAGGAAAAAGTGATTTATCGACTAAAACTAATTCTAATTAAAGTTAAGCAATTAACAGTAACCAAGAGATTTGAGATTGATTGATTGATTTGATTAAAACTATATTAAACTAAGAAAGCAGTTAACAAAAATATGTGAATGTGATCAAGAGGTGAGAGAACTAGGTCATCAATGCTTCCCAACTACGTTTACTCAATGCTTCGAATTGACTTTTACAAAGAATGTTTAATCAAGTTAAGGGTTCGTTCTTAAATTATGTATAATTAGTGCTATGTGGTCCTGGAATAAATCAAGTATTCTCTACTGCAGTTGTTAGGATTATGCTTAATAGCAAGAGTGTAATATTGTAATTAATAATCTTTTTCATATTAATAAAGTGATTTCTGGTTTAAACAAATCTTATAGCATTTATAGTTTAATATTATAATTGTCAAAGTAAATAATCATAAGGTCTAAAGAGTATGAGAAAAGAAGAATAGTTCGTACATCTGGATATGTATGTGGTAGACACAATTCTTTAGTTAGTCTTGAATATTGTTCACAACTTAAGTTAAAAGTTGGGCACCTTTATCTTGTTAAAGTTGTAGAATTCTTTTGCTAGCATTTGAGTGGGATCAAATGAGATATGATGAGTCTAAAATCATCGGAGTGTCTTCGAGCAAAAGAATCTAGTGCACTGGGTGCATTGAACTGGATCACAATGAAATACTTTATCTATAACCGTCAGTAGATAAAAGTCATTTCATTATCAGGACAATCGGAGAGTCTATCTTAATCCTGAGATAAATGATGGACTTATGGTTACAAGTGATATCATTTGAGTTATCAATGAGTACGATTATATTGCATAGTCTATCCTCGATAGTTTGGTGATATTCATTTGTTAATCGATAGAGGACTTCATTTATAGATATGGACATCGTGGCTCCATTTATCAAATGAGAGTATAATATCATCATATGGATGTTTTGAGGTAATTGGATATTAAATCTCAACGTTGAGTTTTCGATAGTGTCTATTGAAAACATGGCTTCTGGACAAGTCAAAATATCCAAGTTCAAAACGTGGTCATATGAGTAAATATGGTAACTTGGAGAGTTATAGGCGGTCTATGAACTCTTGGCGATTACTGATATTAATCACGAGGATACACTATCTCCAACATGATTGTCTAGGGTATGAATGAGGAAACATCTTCCTTTTCTGTCTTTATTTAAGAGTTCAATTTTAGCTCTTTAGTGGAATGAGTTAAAATTAATGGATCGGACCTAAGTGAATCATTTGTTGATTGTGATTAGGTTATGTTTATTGAAGCTTAAATTTAGATAGCCCGCCAAGATCCCCAATCCACACGGACTTGCATGGATCACTTGATATATTCTACCGGACCAATTTAGGGTCCATCTAGAATTGCATTTAATATATTAAGAATATAATTTGCACATTATTTATGTAATAGGCTGCTCAATTATATTTATATATTAATGAATGACATGTGGGCTTGTTTCTTTTAGTAAGAATGGGTCTAGTTCACATGTGGGCTTTTTATTTAAAGTCCTATGGATTAAATGAAATAAGAAAATAATATATAGCCCATTTATTTTAAGTGGGGCGGCAAAGGTGAATTAATTAACCTAATATATTATTTTGTTTCATTGTTTAATTAAATAAGAATTAATTAATTTATTAATTAATTGTTTAATTAAGAAACAAATCTTTTCTGATTAGGAAATATGATTTCTAAAGTTATAATATTGGTAGTAGTATACTTAAATTAAAAGACTTGTTTGACAAGGAAATAAATAATTAATTTTATTTATTTAATCAAATAAGAAGTCTTTTTATTTAGTCAAATAAAAGAATAAAAGATTTATGAGTTGGATTAGGGTTTGGGAGTCTTAAACTAAATAGGAATTAGGGTGCAATACAAACTCCTTTTGGCTTGAGTATTGCGGCAACCCTAGTCCCTTTTAGGTTAGAGATTTCGGCCACCCTAATAAAAAGAAAGAAAGAAAATTTTGCCACATATATAAGTGGACTTATAGATTTCGGCGACAAGGGTTTTTTGTGCTTGATTCTATTTTCTTCTTCTTCTCAATTCATAGAAAGATTATTATTATTCTACTAAAAACATAAAAGAGATATAGATTATTCTTTGATGGTATACTATTTGCTTATTCATCAATAAGCTTGTGTGTACAACATCGATCTTGGTTCACGCGAGTTTCGATCATTAGATTGAGAACTCAAAAGTGACCGGAATAATCATAGTATTCTTTTGATTGTTTTTGAGACTAACAAAGAAAAGAAAAGTTTGTTTTGTCCATTCACAGGTTTGCAATACAAAGAAAAGGGAGACCACGCTCCTAGGTGATCCATGTTCGTGCTAGGATTGAAGATCTTGCGGATTACCATCGACGCAAGTCAATCGGATCACGCGACAAAAGGTATTCTTCTTTTGTTAGATAATAAATATGTTTAATTGATTAAAAGGGTTAAGGTTCATAAAAGGAAAAATTATTAAAAGCTACTAAATCTATTTTATTTTTAGTCTCGCTTCCGCTGCGTGTACTGTACGTTATTTTTCCCTACAATCGGTATCAAAGCCTGGTTGAACCCTTTTAATTAATTAACGTATATATATACATGGATCGATTTCTTTTTATTGTGATTATGCATGTTTAGAAAGAGATGACACTCTAGGTATTCGCATATATAATTACATGTGATGTATGGATTTATATATGTTTTATGTGGATTGTTCTTGCTCGATTTTGGTCCTAGATTTTCAATGTATTTTTGTTATGGAATTGTAAAAAGAAGGGTGGTCTATCATCGCCATAATTCCTTCTTGGTAGTTGCTAGGTTTTATTTTTTTTTATATATATAGGTGCAGTATTTTTTTAAAAAAACTACTGTAGTTTTTTTATTTTATTTTTTAGTGCAGTTTTTATGTATAAAAATACTGCAGTGAATAAAAAAAAAAAATTAATACTGCAGTATTTATTATTTTATATTGCTGTAATATATTTGGGTGTTGAAGATTCGAAGACACGAAGAAAAACGAAGCAATCGGAACCGAGAACGAGCACCGTGCGCACCCTAGGAGTGGTATGGGCTGTGCATGGCAAGCCCAAGCCTTGGTGGGCTGCGCATGGCAGCCTTGTGTGGCCTTATGGGCTGCGCATGGCAGCCCCTTTGTGGGGTTGTGGGCTGTGCACGCCCATGGGGGAAGGCCGAAGGATGAGCTTATGGTTGATGGGCCACTTGAAGATCTTGTATTCCTAAATTATTGTAATTTACTTGTTTTTCTAGGATGGGCCAAAATTGTTGCTATTTAATTTATGCTTAAATATTACAATATTTGTTATTGTATGATAACATGACATATAGAATAGGAGTGTCACTCATATATCTCTTTTGGTATGAACATGCATTGAATGATTTAGGTATCTAAATTGGCATCTAGATAACTTGGTAAATCATTCTATGGGATTTAATCACACGCCTTAAATAATTGAGTGGGAGAAGGTGTTTTTGTAACACCTATGGCCTCCAAGGTTAGTTGAGCTTAATTATTTATTGGTAATCCCCCCAAGGGGCGTCCATGAATGGAATTTAGCAATATACTTCCTTACAAAGATAGACTAGACAATGGACTCAAACGAGATCTACTCCCTAGGGAGGGATTTTCGTGAGAGAAAGTTGAGGGTCGATATCTTGGTAGCACACTCAATGTAATTTTATTGATATCCTCCCAAGAGTTCTTGTCAGTAAAATTGCAAGGCTAAAATTGAAAACGCTGGTTGTTATGTTAACAATTAGGTGGGACCTAGTCTAACTAGTAAATGGTGCGGATTACTCAAGATTTGGCTATGTGTATCTCATGCGACATAAGTCGGATGCTTTTGACATGTTCAAAGCATTTAAAGCTGAAGTGGAAAATCAGCTTGAGAAACACATAAAAATCTTGAGATCTGATCGTGGTGGAGAATATCTATCTGGTGAGTTTCAGCAATATCTTATTGATAATGGGATATTTTCTCAGTTTTCTACACCAGGTACACCTCAACAAAATGGGGTAGCAGAAAGGAGAAATAGAACTCTTTTGGATATGGTTAGGTCTATGTTGAGTTATTCAACACTTCTTATTTCTTTCTGGGGATATGC
Source organism: Acer campestre (assembly GCA_954870605.1). Lineage (NCBI taxonomy): Eukaryota > Viridiplantae > Streptophyta > Magnoliopsida > Sapindales > Sapindaceae > Acer > Acer campestre. The sequence goes on along the minus strand of OX940809.1, from coordinate 29,899,582 downwards.
TTTACAAACTGCTATATACATTCTAAACGATGTACCATCTAAGTCTGTTCCTAAAACACCGCATGAGTTGTGGACTGGGCGCAAGCCTAGTTTATAGCACTTAAGGATATTTGGTTGTCCTGCGCATGTGTTAAAAGGAAAGACAGAAAAGATGGAGTCCCGTTCGGAAACATGTATATTTGTAGGGTATCCAAAAGAAACTAAAGGATATTATTTTTATAGTCCTTCAGATCTTAAAGTATTTGTTTCGACAAATGCTAAATTTCTTGAAAAGGACTATATGAATGATTTTGTGCCTAGAAGTAGAATTGTCCTGAATGAGATGTCAGGAGATACAATTCCACGAGAGGTTACACAACCAAACCCAATTGTAAATTCCGATCCAACATAAGGTCAACAACCTACCATTTCTCATCATAGTGGGAGGGTTAGAACACAACCCGAAAGATACATCGGTCTAGGACAATCAGTGGATAATCTCCCGGACGACGATGATCCCTACACGTACAAGGAAGCTATGGAGGATGTTGATAGTCGCCATTGGCAAAAGGCAATGCAATCTGAGATTGAATCTATGTTCGATAACAAAGTCTGGTCCCTTGTAGACTTGCCTAAAGGGATAAAACTCATTGGGTGCAAGTGGGTATACAAGAGGAAAAGAGGTACGGATGGAAAGGTGGAAACCTTTAAAGCTAGATTGGTAGCTAAAGGGTATACACAGAAAGAAGGTATCGACTACGAGGAAACCTTCTCTCCTGTGGCCATGCTTAAATCCATTAGGATACTCTTGTCCATTGCAGCATCTTTAGATCTAGAGATTTGGCAAATGGACATCAAGACAGCTTTCCTTAATGGAAGTCTTGACGAAAGCATCTACATGATGCAACCAGAGGGATTCATTGAAAAGGGCCAAATGGAAAAGGTATGCAAGTTGCAGAAATCCATATATGGATTAAAGCAAGCATCCATATCATGGAACATAAGGTTCGATCAAGCTGTCAAAGGTTTTGGATTTATTCAGAATCTTGACGAACCTTGTGTATACAAAAGGATTAAGGGTGACAAGTTGGTTTTCCTGATTCTTTATGTTGATGATATACTACTCATCGGAAACGATGTAGGTGTATTGACATCAGTAAAAGAATGGTTAGTAAAACAATTTGATATGAAGGACTTAGGAGAAGCAAGTTTTATTCTAGGTATCCAAGTTATAAGGGATAGAAAGAATAGAACGATTGCATTATCCCAAGCTTCATATATAGACAAGATCTTGTCTAGGTTTTCCATGCAGGATTCCAAGAAAGGTATGTTACCTTTCAGACATGGAATCAAGCTTTCTAAGGAACAAGTTCCTAAGAATGAGCATGAAGAGCAATTCATGAGTAGAGTTCCATATGCCTCGGCAGTTGGAAGTCTCATGTATGCAATGCTCTGTACTAGACTAGATATTTGTTTTGCTGTTGGCATAGTTAGCAGGTTTCAATCGAAACCTGGTCCTGATCACTGGACGGCAGTCAAGCATATTTTCAAGTATCTTAAGAGAACGAGATATAATATGCTTGTATACTCTGGAGGGGATTTAATTCCCGTTGGGTATACATATTCTGATTTTGAATCAGATTCTGACTTCAGAAAATCCACATCAGGGGCTGTGTTTACTATTGGAGGAGGAGCAGTTATATGGAGGAGTATCAAGCAATCTTGCATTGCTGATTCCACCATGGAAGCTGAGTATGTTGCTGCATGCGAGGTGTTAGGATTATGCTCAATAGCAAGAGTGTAATATTGTAATTAACAATCTTTTTCATATTAATAAAGTGATTTCTGGTTTAAACAAATCTTATAGCATTTATAGTTTAATATTATAATTGTCAAAGTAAATAATCATAAGGTTTAAAGACTATGAGAAAAGAAGAATTGTTCGTACATCTGGTTATGTATGTGGTAGACACAATTCTTTAGTTAGTCTTGAATATTGTTCACAACTTAAGTTAAAGGTTGGGCACCTTTATCTTGTTAAAGTTGTAGAATTCTTTTGCTATCATTTGAGTGGGATCAAATGAGATATGATGAGTCTAAAATCATCGGAGTGTCTTCGAGCAAAAGAATCTAGTGCACTGGGTGCATTGAACTGGATCACAATGAAATACTTTATCTATAACCGTCAGTAGATAAAAGTCTTTTCATTATCAGGACAATCGGAGAGTCTATCTTAATCCTGAGATAAATGATGGACTTATGGTTGCAAGTGATATCATTTGAGTTATCAATGAGTACGATTATATCGCATAGTCTATCCTCGATAGTTTGGTGATATTCATTTGTTAATCGATAGAGGACTTCATTTATAGATATGGACATCGTGGCTCCATTTATTAAATGAGAGTATAATATCATCATATGGATGTTTTAAGGTAATTGGTTATTAAATCTCAACGTTGAGTTTTCGATAGTGTCTATTGAAAACATGGCTTCTGGACAAGTCAAAATATCCAAGTTCAAAACGTGGTCATATGAGTAAATATGGTAACTTGGAGAGTTATAGGCGGTCTATGAACTCTTGGCGATTACTGATATTAATCACGAGGATACACTATCTCCAACATGATTGTCTAGGGTATGAATGAGGAACATCTTCCTTTTCTATCTTTGTTTAAGAGTTCAATTTTAGCTCTTTAGTGGAATGAGTTAAAATTAATGGATCGGACCTAAGTGAATCATTTGTTGATTGTGATTAGGTTATGTCTATTGAAGCTTAAATTTAGATAGCCCGTCAAGATTCCCAACCCGCACGGACTTGCATGAATCACTTGATATATTCTACCGGACTATTTGTGGGTCCATTTAGAATTGTATTTAATATATTAAGAATATAATTTGCACATTATTTAATTAATGGGCTGTTTAATTATATTAATATATTAATGAAAGGCATGTGGGCTTGTTTCTTTTAGTAAGAATGGGTCTAGTTCACATGTGGGCTTTTTATTAAAGTCCAAATGGATTAAATAAAATAAGAAAACAATATGAAGGCCCAAGTTCTAGTCATGGGTGGCAATGGCTAATTTATTAGCCCATTATATTGTTTTATTTTATTATTTAATTAAATGGAAATTAATTAATATTTTAATTAATTATTTAATTAAAAATCAAATCTTTTTCTGATTAGGAAATATGTTTCCTAGTAGTATACTACTATTAGTATTATACTGAATATAAAAGACTTTATTTGTTTAGTCAAATTAGGAAGTCTTTTATATAGTCACAAATACACTAAAGAGTTGGTTGAGGGTTAGAATTCGGAACCATAGTTTTTGGGAAAGAATTCAGAACCATAGTTTTTGGGAAAGAATTCGGAACCATAGTTTTTGGAAAGAATTCAGAACCATAGTTTTGGGAAAGAATTCGGAACCATAGTTTTTGGGAAAGTTCCGGGAAAGAATTCGGAACCATAGTTTTTGGGAAAGAATTCGTTACCATAGTTTTTGTAACTATGGATCCAGCCACCATAGTTTTTGTAACTTTGGAATTGGCAACCCTAAGTTTTTGCAATTGAGAGTTTTTTTCTTTTGCTAGAGAAAAATAAGATCCAACTCTAAGACTAGTGAGTGATTCAGCCTAGAGGTTTGTGAGAGAAACATCAAGAGATCTTGTACACACTTTCGAATTAGGTTCACGCGAATTTTAATCTTACGATTGTGAATTCAAAAGTGACCGGAACGATCTTAACAACCTATTGGAATTTTTGTGACTAACAGAAACCAGAAAAGTTTTGTTTGTCCATTCTCAGGTTTGCAATTCAAAGAAAAAGGGAGACCACGCTCCTAGGTGATTCACGTTCGTGCTAGGATTGAAGATCTTGCGGATTACCATCGACGTCAGTCAATCGGATCACGCGACAAAAGGTATTCTTCTTTTTGTTGATTATATATATATATGTTTGATTAATTAAAGGGTTAAGGTTCATAAAAGGAAAATTTTTTAAAAGCTACTAAATCTATTTTTTTTTAGTCTCGCTTCCGCTGCGTGTACTACGGTATTTTTTTTCCCTACACGAGGCTGCCAAAGAGGCTGTTTGGCTCCGCCAATTCTTGATTGACTTGGAAGTGGTTCCTAGTGCGAATAAGCAGATCACTATCTACTGTGACAACAGTGGAGCAGTGGCTAATTCGAAAGAACCAAGAAGTCACAAGAGAGGTAAACACATTGAAAGAAAGTATCATCTTTTAAGGGAGATTGTTCAAAGAGGTGATGTGACGATTACCAAAATCGCGTCAGTTGAAAATCTAGCAGATCCCTTCACAAAGGCTCTACCTCAGAAGAGTTTCGATGGGCACCTAGAGAACATGGGCTTGAGAGATATGACTCATTTGCTATAGCGCAAGTGGGAGATTGTTAGGATTATGCTCAATAGCAAGAGTGTAATATTGTAATTAACAATTTTTTTCATATTAACAATCTTCACCTTTGAGGCTCCTTTCTTCCAAGAAACACCTAAGCAACTACTAGTACAAATATAGAGAGTTTTGCAATGGAATCAAGCCAACACAAATAAAGGATCTTACACAAAGAACTTAAAATCGATAGATATACCGAATTATCCATTGGTATATCCATATTTTGGAGGGACCGATATCAAAACAGGCAAATATCCAATATCCTACAGAATATCCGGTTGATTTTGAAATATCCGTAAAAATCTCCTGATATTCCTAAAATTTCATGAATTTCACCCTGAAAGTCCATGGATATTTTGCATATTATTAAAATAATTTTTTTAATCCTAAACAATTAAATTATTGTTAAAATAATTTAGATTGAAAATTATTTTAGAAGAAGTATTAACAAATTTATAAAAAAATTCAACATAATAGTCAATAGTAACATTATTGAGGATTTGAAGTAAAATTGGATAAAGAACCAAAGAGTGGACGTGTAAAATATGTAAAATTTTGTGAAAGCAATCTAAAAAAAAAAAAAAAAATTGTTTGTGACTCAAATGTGTAAACTTGAATCCAAATGTAAAATTGAAACCACATTTGCTTTAATCCACACAAAACAAAGGAACCGTCTTGCCTATTTTAAGCTTGAACAACTTGTTTATTGTTATTATAATATGAAGTTGAAACTTAGGGATATGGTAGCTAAAAAAGATAAAGTAAATGAAACTGATTTTATGGATATACTTCAAGTAGCTGCTGAAGCAAGAGATGATAATGAGAATCCTATTTTTAACTGGGTTAGACCTACTTCCTTGGATGATGACGAATGAAGTCTTGATTCACATATTGCTTCTCATGCTCGAGACATGGGAATAAATGTTGAACAAATGATCAAAGCAGAAGTTGGTGTAGATCGTGGAGTTATTGTTACTAGCTCTTCCGATGACCAACATAACTCTGATGTAATTAGTGGAGGAAAAGATGATAGAGATGATGAGGATGGTGGGGATGAGGCAAGAGGTTAGGATTCTGGTGCAAGAGGTTGAAATGCTGGTGCAACAAGTTGGGATGTTCATGCTGGAGGTTGAGATGCCGGTGCAACAACAACAGGTTGGAATGCTATTACGGCAGGTTAGGATGCTCATGTAGGTAATTTTGATCAAAATCGTGGTAGACAACATGGAGGAACAAGTCAAATTGATGAAGACTCTTTGAATATGACTCTCTCCTCAATGAGTATAGACATAGAAAATAATTCTTTGGGTGATTCACAGACAATGTTAGGTTTTCATATACCATATTATGATAGTTATGGTGGCTACAATATATTTGATTATTCTTCTCCACAAATGCCATATCAATACAAGAAAATTAACCTACAATGATAAAAAAAATTTGACACTATAAGTGAAGAAATTGTCACAAAATCAATATTGTGACAAAAAAAGTGTCACTAACAATTCGTCACTTTTGCCCCCATCACTAAAAGTATTTGTGATGGTTTTTTGGTACTTGTCATAAATCATAACTTTTAGTGACACATTATCACTTGACCTTAATTAGTGACAAAATAAAAATTGTGTCACTATATTAGTATTTAGTGACAATTAACCGTTTGAATATTTTGTCACTGTACATATTCTTAGTGACAATTTATTGTTTCAAAAGTGTTACTATTCATAAATCTAGTGACAAATAATCATCTTAAAATTATGTCACTACAGACAAACTTAGTGACAATTAAGTTAACCATATAATAATTGTCACTACAATGCAGACTTAGTGATAATTAACAATATGAATAATAAGTCACTGTATAGAAACATAGTAACAATTTAATCAATTGTCAAAATTTAATATAAATTTAAATTGTATAAAAAATAAATAAAAAATAATAAAAATATAACCAAATAAAACATGTTGCTCTTTGAATGACATTGAGTTCCATAAATAATCATTCCATTAAAAAATATCCAAAAATTAACATAATATCGAATTGATACAAAAGTAATCCAACATCTTTCAAAGTCTACTACTAAATAACACATGTAAGCCGGCTAGTCTAAGTTAACATAAGTTGTTAGGTCACACACAATAACTTCCAACTGCATAACCAAAAACTTTAAACTTCCGAAGTCTTGATTGTGAAATATTAGAAGCCAATGATTCGCTGTCAGTTGTCAGGTAGCTAAATAATCTTTAGGTTTTGCAAGAGAAACCTATATACATGAAGATATGAAGAAAAAAAAAATAGTAAGAACAAATTAAAGTCACCAAAATAAAACCGATGAAAAATGCAACAATACTGACAAAACTTAGTACAAGTATAAAATAAATTCTATAAGTTTGATATCCAAGTATAAAACTTATTAGAACTGTTAATCTATTCATCTTTATATAAAGTCCTTCATAATATCAATCTATTCATCCATCCAAATATCAAATATCTTATTGAGTGTTTGAACTCTTTTATCAAACAAATAGTATGCATATAAAAATTGGTTGTTCTATAAGAATCATTTTATCAAACAGTTAGTATGCATATAAACTAAATTGACCTATATTGTGAAAATTTAAGAACAAAAAACTATAAATCATGAAATAATATTAATGATTCCTTAAAAAAATTTGAAAACAAATTAAAGTTAAAAAAAAAAAAACATCCATAAACGTATATATGATCCTACATACAAAAAAATATATATATTAAAAAAAATTATACCTTATTCGAAGACACTTTCAATATATGAAACTCGAATTTGAGATTCTGACCTTGAAAAAACAAGTACCAAAAAACAAACCCTAAAAAAATGAAATCAAGAATAAGAGAAGCTTAAGAGTTTTCTTTCAACGCTGCATCAAATAATTGATTGTTCCATAAGAATCATTTTATCAAACAGTTAGTAAGCACATAAAACTAATAAAGACATATATTGTGGAAATCTAAGAATAAACAACTATAAATCATGAAATAATAATAATGGGTTTCTTAAAAAAAATTGAAAACAAATTAAAGTTAAAAAAAACATCTCTAAATAGCTATATACAAATCTACTTAAAAATAAATAAATAAATAAATAAATAAAATAAAAATAAAATCATACCTTATTCGAAAACACTTTAAATATATGAAACTCGAATTTGAGATTCCGACTCTGAAAAACAAGTATAAGAAACAAACCCTAAAAAAATTAAAGATAAGCTTACATTTTTATCCGAGCAAAAGTTTCTCTATAATCTCGGTACTTCTTCTGATGACACACTGTTTCAAACCTAAAAAGTGTTTTTAAGGTAAAGAAAGAGAAAGGGGAAAAAAAAAAAAAAAAACACAGCATGATTGCGGCAATTTTTTTTTTTTTTTTGGTGGCTTTTTTTTTAAAAAAAAGGAAATATTAATTTTTTTTTTTTTACTGTAAATATTAATTGATTTTGATGCCTTTTAAAAACCTAATTATTTATAAAATAACATCTTTCCTTTTAGAAAGGTAATTTTGTGACTAATTATATTATTTGTCACAAATTATTAAGTTTTGTAACTAATTGTGATAATTATTTTTAAAAAGTTTCAATTGAACAAAATATAATGACAAATAGTAAAATTGGTCACAAAATAATACCAACAGTGATACAATCAAAATCAGTCACAAAGAAATGTGTCACTATATGTCACTTTTTTTGTAGTGTATGCAATACCTATGCATGCAGATCAACAATATCCACCAAGTTGGGTAAATCCAAACTACCCAATTCATGGATCAGTTGGAAGAGATCAAGCAACATACGTGTGGTCAAGTTGGGTAAATCCAAACTACCCAATTCATGGATCAGTTGGAAGAGATCAAGCAACATACGTGTGGTATATTAATAACTACATTGAAAACTATGCAAACATGTGGCATATTAATATTACATTGAAAACTATGCAAGCACGTTTTCTTGGGAAATTTATTGTTCGAATCAAGATAGAAATGTATCTTATGTATTTGAATCAGCAAGGAATTCATTTTGGTTTTAAATTTCAGACATGCAATGTATTATTATATATGAATTATGATTTATGATAGAATCTTGGAAGTGTGGAACTATATATATATTAATGATAATTTTGTTTATTAAAAATTTAATCTCTTTATATTGTATATAATATTGTAAAAGTGAAATGATCAAGCCAAAATTGGTATGATTTTGGCCCTCATTTCCGTTTCTTTTTGCTTGATTCTCGGGCATTTCCCCGTGTTTAATGTTGTTAAATTGAGTGTTTCAGGTTTTATTAGGTTTCAGAAGCAATTGAGATAAAGGTGGAGGACTTGTGCAAAAATGTCTCACAAATGAGAAGAACAGAGCATTTTCGCCACATGGGCAATGGAGGTCGCCACTTGAGCGCCATGGCGACAGAAGAGTTCCCAAAAGCATCAAAAGGTCGCCACTTGGGCGCCACTTGAGCGCCATGGCGACAGAAGGTCACAAAAACAATCAGGTGTGGTCGCCACTTGGGGTCGCTCTGGCGACCTCCCTTGCAAGTGGCGACCTAGTGCACTCAAGGCATGGTCGCCACTTATGGTCGCCAGAGCGACCTTGATGCACAAAGGGCGACCTCTTCACTTTTCCAAGGTCGCCACTTATGGTCGCCAGAGCGACCTTGATGCACAAAGAGCGACCTCTTCACATTTCCAAGGTCGCCACTTATGGACCTTGATGCACAAAGAGCGACCTCTACACATTTTGGTCATGTTCGCCACTTGACAAAGAGCGAGAAAGATGGTTTTCAGAGCGACCTTTTCATCTAACCGTTTTACGCTCCATGGTCGCCATAGCGACCAAATGGCGACCAAGGCTCCACATCAGCGAATCAAGTCGTTACCAGTACATGTCCATGAGTGAGTATATATATGAGCGTCTCTTCACTTTCAAACCATCGAAAATCAGAGAGAAAAATTCAGAGAACTCAACTTCAGATCTAGATCATCTTCCATGGCACATTTTTCATCATCCTCCATTTCTCTCCTTGAACTCATCTAATCCATCCAACCCTCAACACAAAACCTTGATTACTTCACTACATCATTCCTCATCCCACCATTTCTCCACCAAAATCCTTAGTAACTTTCCACCAAAACACCCACATTCCAAGACATTTCCTCAACCTCCATTCCTTGCATCTAGGAGCATAGAGGAGAAGAAGGATTGAGCTTAAAGAAGGTGACCCAAGGGTTATTTCCTTATCATTTACTTCTTTTCATTTATTGCAATTATGTGTAACTAAACCCCTAATCTAGGGGATAGATTTGAGGAACAATTGGTTGTGGGTTTAGTCTAGCTTGTAATGAATCTCTTATGTGTTCTATTCATTCAATTTAATTAGATTTCATTCATTATAATTGACTTGTATATCACTTGTTGATTGCTATCTTGAGTGGAATAATTTGTTATATATTCACATGTGGATTGACAACCTTTGTGTGATTAAGAACCCATTGGATAGGATAGATTAGTGGTGGGTATATCAACCCCACTAATCTAAGCCTCTAAGTGGTTAACATAATGAGATTGGTACATTAATGATGCTAGTAGCTTACCCACATCCAAGTGTTAATCGATCTATTCCCTAGTTCTCTCATTAATTGATTTTATCACTATTCTTATCAAGGTGTTGAGTATTCTATTTTTCATATCATTTTTGTGTATTTTCATTTGAGTAGTTTAGCATTGGTGGCTTTAGAAACCACACATTTATCAAACTCTATGATTTGTTTTATTGTTCTAAGATTAGTCAATTTATCTAATTAACACTCCATTCCCTGTGGAACGAACTTGCTCACTATTTTGCTATCTAATCACATTTTTAAAGGATTAAGTGGCTTTAAAAGAGTTTTCAAGAATCAACCAAAAACTATCATTTTTACTATTTTGTTGAGTACACAAACGACCTCATCATGAAACAAAATATTATTCTATTAAATTCTTAGTTTTAAAAATTATATACAAACTCTATCTATGTTATAATTTATAATAAACTCATAACTATAATAATTTATCGTTAAAATATGATTCATTTGATGTATGATTACTTGTTTAAGCTTGTCCTAAAATTTCACAAAAAAAAATCTAACTTTAGATGTAAATATCCATCATTTTTTTAATTTTTGATAGAATATCCATCGATATCCATAATATCCCCGAAATATCCGTAAATTTATAAGCCCGATATTGATACCGATACCGATATTAAGTTCCTTGCATAAAATAGAGGACCTTACAATATATAAGCCTTAAGTGAAACTACGACGTTTTGGAAAAGTAAGAATGATACTGAACATTGCGCATGTCCAGTGTGCGGGTAAGGACCCACGCACTACCTAAGCACTAGGAGCTGGAAGAACACCTAAAGTCACTTCTCTAGTGACTGTGCGGGTAAGGACCTGTACAATAACAGGACACTGGGAGCTGGAAAACAACCCGAGTGCAGTGCACAGGTTGTGCACTGGTAGGGACCTCTACACATGGTCTAGCACACTGGGACCATCTCCTGTGGTCACTCATTGCACTACAAACAAGCACACTATCGTACAAGCACACTATCGTGCAAGCGTAAACGATTCTAATCAAGCATCGGGAACTGAATTTCAACACACAAAACCACACTTTGATCTAACAATTAGTGCACTTGTGAGAAGTGTAAGGAAAACACACATAAAAGAATTGAAACACAAATGCAAAATGAGCAAAGCATGCATGAAGATGTGTGTGTGTGCAACTAGTTCTCTTCAAAGAGTTAAACACAAGTGATATACCTTTGAAGTGCTATTGAGCTTGATGACTTGAGAGAGCTTTTGAAGCTTGATCAAGCACAAGGAAGGCTTAGTCTACCCTTGCAAATTAAACCCAAAATATGGTTTGTCAATGAAATAAGCCAATCAAAATATGAGGAACTTACAATATTTTTTATCAGCTTGACACATCAGTAAAAACAGTGAGAATTACAGAACTTGTTGATCCACGTTATTAGAAAGTCAAAACAGGTCCACTTAATCAATAGATCAACACTCAACATGTGGGAGCACCATGAGAGCAACAAATATATGTAAAGTCTACTCACCTGACATGGTTTATTCGCCAAATACGACCTGTTCGCCAGAGCCATTCAATTTGGCGAATCCAACCTACTTGACAGCCTTAGTCAGATACGCAATGTCAAAAAAAAATCACACTAGATACAAAATCTCGGATTTATATCTCCAAGTCATCTCCAACAAGGAAATACAACAATTATTCTCCAAATCAAAGACTTCTAAAATGGGAGCGATTCCCCAATTCAAGGAATCTTAATCACAATCACTCCAAAGCTTCTATATGGGAAACAATTCCTAGAATCAAGGTGATTGATCACTATTAGGAAATTAACTCCCACATAGGCATGCAAATCAGAATCTTGTGAAGATATGATCTCATCGGAATCCTACAAGGATATGATCTCATCGATCCTCTACTTGCACACCAAGGATTAGGGCAACACCATATTACATCTATAAATACACTTGTATTATTCAAAGTTAAGAGAGGCTGATCATTCACATACTACACGAAGAAGAAGAACTTTAGAGAGCAATACAACATTAGAAAGAAGGCATTAAACTTGTAATTGTAATCATCTTTTACATAGTGGAATCTATTTTCATGTCGTTATGATGACCGTGGTTTTTTTCCATATAAAAACTCCAGTGTTGTCTATTGTTCTTGTTTATTCTATTCATCATATATTGCATTTATTTAGCAAGAAGGTGCTTCGATTTTAAGCTTCTTAGCCAATCTAAGCATCGACTTGCCTACATGTCATTATTGGCAGATGATTCGTCTTCAATCCAAAAATCACCGTCATTAGTTACTTTAATATCAAATAATCTATTTACAACAAAGATGAAAATAAATAAATTGATATATACCAACTCAGAGATTGTCTCAATAATTGAATTAAAGGTAACTTGAAAAGTTAGATTTTAAAGTTACAAACTATTTAGGACGTAAATTTAAAACATGAGTATTTTTAACTAATGGTCTCCCAAGTTGGCCAAGAGAGACATACAACAAGCTCCAAGAAGAAGAGTGAAATTTGCTCCAAGTTGGAGTCTAAAATTACTCAACATTTTAGGGTTCATAAAATCAGTAGAGAGAAGATCAACAAGAGCCATGTAAATCAGAATCCCAGCTGAGGCTGAATTGAGAAGGCCTTGAACAGTGAGTGCTGTTGAGCTGCTTTCATTGTACGTGTTTGATATTCCGATTCCAACTCCAATACCTATTGGGGTTGTAAGAGAGAAGAATACTACCATTATTGCCATGCCCTTTAACTTGAATTTTGCCTGCACAAAATCCATAAGCTAATTATAAAAAAGACTAATACCTGTATATATTTATTTATATATTTATATATAGCTAGTCACTCGATCTCTAATGTGGGATCCCATATGAAAAATTCGTACAGGATTATTAATTCCAACTGGTTAGAATCATTGTAAATTTTTTAAATAGATATATATGGATCATTCAAGTTAGGTTTTTTTTGTTATTGGGATATATATATATATATATAGGCCATGTTGATCACTACATCTTTATATGATTTAAATGATAAGGATAAATCACTAGTCACATTATTTTAGCTAATTTTTAGACTAATTTTTTGGATTGTGTAACATTACTCGTTAAAAAAATATTTATAACGTTTAACAAAGAGGCACTTTATAAATACTTTTTTAATGTGCTATATGGATCAATATTAAGGTAGTTGATTTTAATATTTTATTTTATTTTCTACTTTTGAGAAATATTGATTTAAAATCACTTCCTAAAAACACTTCCAAAGATACATGAAGGACTATAAGAGATTTATATATTTATTTTATTTTATTGGTGAAAACTATAAGAGATTATTAAAAGTACCTGAGAGATACATCCACCAAGTCCCATTCCTTCAAAGAACTGGTGGAAACTGAGTGCTGCCACTAGAGGTTTGATTGTGTTAGGCCTTTGTGAAGCTCCTAAGGATATCCCAATTATCACCGAGTGAACCACAATTCCCAATTCCAAAACCTGTTCATCGTTAATTATAAAAGGGAAACTTGCACTAAAAACCTTGACCTTTGTTCATATTGCAACTATACCATGCTTTTGTCAAAATGACATATTAGTACCCTTGAATAAATGATTGACCATTAAAATTAACTGTCAGTCAATTCATAATATTAGGCTTTTATATCTTAATATTACTAATAAAATATATATTAGTTTATTAATTAAAAGAACATATATTAACTTTTTATTGATTTAATATTAATAATTAAAAAATAAGCAGGAGCGGGGCGGGATGTGACGGGGACAACAAATCCTAATCCCGTCCCGTTTTAGCTATTTCGTAAACGGGGCGTAGGAATCGGCCTCAAACTTGCATCAACCCCATTTACTTTGGTAAAACCCCACCTCATATGGGGTCCCCTCAAGTTTTTATTTATTTTATATTTTAATTTTTTAATTTTTTTTAACATCTCTAGACTGTCCAATAAAGAATACTCTTTATTGAAAATAATTTTGGGACGAAAACAATATATTTTATTAAAGACATTGGATTAGGTTTAACTGAATTAATTCAAAATCAATTAGATTTTTATTTGCTTTTACAGTAGAGACAACTAGCTAGACAATAATGATTATTAAGTGTACCCCTAACATTAAAAAACAAACAACTAAAATAGCAGTAAAACTTTTAGAGCTTCTCCTTACAATCCACAAATTATCTATTCACACTCCAATTTGATTTTTTTTTTTTATTAATGACAATTTTAACCTAAACTAAAATTACTAAACAAGACAAAAAATATACTTAAAGACACTCCAAACTAATTAATTTGTTAAAAAAAAAAAATATCTCTCCTAAATCATTAGATTTAATATTACGTATTAAACTCTCTTCCTTAAATTTGTTATTTCCATATTAAATACTCTATTCTGATTAATATCTCTCCATTTTTTTAATTATATATATATATATATTTATCATATTTCCATACTTTTTCTATCAATCTCTAATTAATAATTAAAGAAAAAAAAACTTATGAATATTTTAGTTTTTTACTAGCAGTAATATATATATATATATATATTAAAAGTCAATTTTTTTTTTTTTTAAAAAAAAAAGATATATGAAAACTTGAATTGTTTCAACTAGATTCGATTAAACTCAAAATTTTTAAGACTAATGAAAAAATTAAAGTTCTCTAGATAATCACATACCTACAAGAGTAACAATTTTTTTTTTTTTTTTTTTCATATTTTGATTTTTTTTATAAATTAAAAATTAAAAAAAAAAACAAAAAAAACAAAAAAAAAAACAAAAAAAAACAAGGTACACATATTTTTTTTGTTTTTTACTTACATATGGTTCCTACAAATCAAACTTATTAATAAGTTTTTTTTTTTTCTTTCCCTTTAACTGTTAGTCTTGCTTGAGAAAGAAAATTAAAGATATTTATTGTAGGAGAGAGAATTTAATATGGTAATTAAATATTTAGGAGTGGATATTTAATATGTAATAATTAATCTAATGATTTAGGAGAGATAATTTCTTTTTTTTTTAATAATTTAATTCAAAAAAGATAAAAAAGGATAATCTTGTAACAAAATGAAGTGTCTTTAGAATTTTTTTAAATTTAAATTTTGAGAATGAAGTGTTTTTAGAAAAGAAGTGTAAAAAGAAAAAATTGGATTGTCAAAAGAAGCTCTCTAAAACTTTTTACCTATCACATGTTAAACTTTATTAAAAAGAGACAATAACAAGACATGAATTATATCATTTAATCAACATTCGTTTTGTTGCACATCCCGTCTTGAAATAAATGGTATGCACCTTCCTTTCCATAGTGAAGGTTTGACTCAATCGGGTACTGTTCCGAGTAGATTTTAAAAAATAAATAAATAAATAAATAAATCAACACTCCTCGTCTTGAATAAACAATCTTTATCTCTTTTCATTTTCAACTCCATGGTCCAAATCAACTTCAGTCATGGACCACCTTAAAGACATTTTGTTTGTAATTATCAAAATTTGATCTACAACTTGACAGCAATAAATAATCTCAAGAATCTATACAAGTATATCACTAAAAGGAACTAGTTTTTGAGGTGAACAGTGATAAGGTTTTCATATGAAATTATGTGAGTAATGTCTCTCTTTCATTTTCTAAATTTGTTATAATTAAAAGGGAGAATCGCAAATACCCCCCCGACTTTTAACCAAATGGCAAATCAAACCCTCTGGTTTGAACAATCAGCAAACAACCCCCTACCGTTAAGAACCCTTGCATTTTTTGCTGCATGTAGGGGGTTATTTGCTGATTTGTAGGGGGTTATTTGCTGATTGTTCAAATTTGTAGGGGGTTGTTTGCTGATTGTTCAAACCAGAGGGTTTGATTTGCCATTAGCTTAAAAGTCGGGGGGGTATTTGCGATTCTCCCTAATTAAAAAGAAGTATTTTCATACCTGAGATACAATACGATGTCGTATAAGATCAGAAGAATTTCTTGGCTCCATCAGAAAACCAGCACCATGAACATCACCATCATGATTTTCCTCATCACCATGATGATGATCAAGTGGCTTAGGTTGAGGTTCACTCAGCTCAGACCTCTTATGATACCCAGAAGCATAAGCTTCCATCATCAAAGTCCCAATGGAAGCCATCATCGCCACGAAACCTGCGAAAGGAAATCGGTGCCATGGATTTTCACCAAGGCAAGGACTGGTTAAGCTCTCAAAAGCATCAGGAAGTATGTGAATGAATCCTGTTGCCAATATTACCCCCGCTGCGAATGCTTTAACAAAGAAGAAGATGCCCTTCTCTGGGGCTAAGTATGAGATGTTCTTGACTAAAAATGGGAGAGAAATTCCTAATGCACTTGACACAAGAATGGAAACTATGGCAATGAGTTTCAATTTGAGTGCTTGAGATAGAGTTTGGTCATGATCTTGATCTTGATGATCATGTGATTCTTCACATGTGCATTTTGATGAGGCTGATGCTATTGGTAGAAGAGGAATCAGAGAGATGATTATTAAGAGTAATTTGTATGGAAAAGATTGGAACCTATTCATTTTCAAGATGGGATATTATTGTAGGTTGAGTAGAGATTGATTAAAAAAGTTGCAAAAAGAAAGTGAAGTGATGATCTTTACAAGGATATATATATATATATATATATATATAGTCTTTCTATTATCAGTTCGTCCTGACATAAAATATGTCAGGACAAAGAATATGAACCATAGATTATGGAGAAGTTTTGACAAGTGCATACACTTTGAGTCAAAGTATATAAATCTAATGGTTAACATCTTTCATCTTGATATATTTTACATCAGGATGAACTGACAATAGAAAAAGTATATATATATATATGAGTAATTATAAAGTGAGGTATCCCTAACTTTAATTTTGTAAGGATCTTGATGAAATCATATCAATTTTTATGAATTTTTTTTATGGATTATAAGTTTAATGAAATCTACCAATGAATAAAATTTTTTACTTTTTCAAACACTATAATTATTTATCCCGATTTTGCCTAATATGAAGGCATCAAAAAGTGGGAGAAATATAGAAAAAAAAAAAAAAATAGTTCTAGTACTTGAAAATTTCTCAAATTTTATTTATAGGTAGATTTCATTAAAATTATCATCTACAAAAAAAAAAAAAAAAAAAAAAAAAAAAAAAAAAAAAAAAAAAAAACGGATCAAAATTCATAAAAATAATGTGATTTTATCAAGGTCCTTACCGAAATTAAAGATAGGGATACCTCACTTGATAATTACTCATATATATCCTTGTAAAGTTCATCACTTCATATATATATATATATACACATAGAAATGTTCAGGTCAGTGTGCATTGACATAACTTCATTAATGCATTGGATGTGAACCATTAGATTTACATACTTTGACTCAAAGTGTATGCAATTGTCAAAGCTTCTCCGTAATCAGTGGTTCACATGCATCGGTACTGATGTTGATGTAAATGGGACCATATATATATATATATTAACCTTTTATCCAAACAAGTATCAAACGTTTTATGACCGATGAAAACAATTGTTCAAACTAGACCCAAAACGAAGACATAGAATCTAGACAATTGTTTCCGTGGCTATGTTTGGGATTGCTTTGTTTATAAATTAATTCGTTTATAGCTTAACCTAAGAAATAATCAGCTTATCAAAAAGGTGGATGAAATGACAAAAATAGACATTGTTTTAATACGAAAAATAACGAATTGTTATAATAATTATATATTTCAAATTTAAATATAATATTATTTCAAAAAGAAATTTTAATATAAAGAATTTAAAAAATAAATAATTAAGTATTAAATTATTATTATTTTTTTAAAACAAGGTTAAAATGTTGGAGGTGGATCTGTCTAACTTCGGCGCTTGCCATGGAGGAGGCAAACCCTTCTCCATCTGTTCTCTCTAGCATTTTCTACACCAGTGAACCCGACTCCATCCATCGGATCAGTAGGTCACTAGTCGGAATCGCGCTTATTCTCATTATGATCTTGTTCTTGCTCTACAACTGGGTATTGATCTTTAGCGACGTCAACAATTCCGACGATTAGTTTGACAATGGTGGATGGATCTAGGTTTCTTTTTTGAATTAAGTTAAAACTCAAAATGGAGGTGGTTTGCCAAACCTCCTCCATTAGCAGAGGAGTAGGCTTCCTCTGGCAACGTCATCATTAGAGAATGCTAGTCCTCTTTCTTCCTCGGCGTCCGACGGTGGTCACCATCTCTAGTTTTTTATTTTTATTTTGGAAATGTGAAACTATTTTATTTATTTTATTTTTTATTAACTATAGGGGTAATATTGTCTTTTATTAAAATAGTTGCAATATTTTGGATTTTTCTTAAGTAAAAATTCAATTTCTGCTTCCAAAAGCAACCCTTATCCAACTTCTCAAAAGTTGATTATTGGAGGAGCAAATTGTAAAATAAGTTGCTTTTGGAAAATTTACCAAACACCCTTTTGCTTAAAAATTAAGAAATAAGTGATTATTTCTCAAGCAAAGGCAAGGCCAGTATGGTATTGCTGTAACTTTTATAATAATCACTGTTAGCTATACTGAAGGAATAATCAGCTGTGAAGTTAATCAGTAGATGTTTGATTAATTATACTTTTAAAACGACTGTATAGCTCAAAAGCAGTATACGTATGTTTGGTAATTTTATTTCAAAAGTACTGAAATTAGTTACAATGACTAAAATAGACATGATTTTAGAATCTTATTTTATTTTTTTCATTAATTATTTATATTAAATCAATATTTAAGTAGAATATTTAAATTAGAAAAAAAAAATCCATAAGAATAATAAAAATATTTTTAAAAGGTTTTATAAATCAAATCAATATTTAATTAGAATCTTTAATTTTTAGATGAAATAAGGTATATAAATGATTTTAATTTGATTCCATAAGGATAATAATGATATTTTAAAAGATTTATTAAATGCTGAAATAGATTATTCCATAATCACTTTCAAAAAGTAATCCCCCGTCTACTTTTCAAAATCACTGTCAAAACTTGCCAGATTATGAATTAATCACTTTTAGAAGTTTTACCAAACATTATTTTATGTCAAAATTATAAACTAAGTTGATTTTAACTTCTCAAAAGTAATACCAAACTGGCCTACAATCTCAAATATAACCTTAATAAATTGAGCCTATAGCCTATATCTAGATTATTCCCACAACTTACAACAACTATATATATATATACACTAATTTTCCAATGAGGAATTTTACAATACACATTTTAAGCACCTTTGGATGAAATTGTATGGAATATATTAAATCTTGATTTGATTTTTTGTATGGATGGTGAAAATATTGAAATATATTTATGAAATTTTTTTTTAAAAAAAATTCGGCTGCAAGAACTAATTTTTTCCGATTTTTTTGAAGATAAAACATTTAAAAATAAGGAAATAGAAGAATAAATAGTTCTCAAATCCAAAAAATTTCCAAATTTTTACCAAATGTGTATTTTAATTTTCTTAGGATCCATACAAAAAATCAAATCAAGATTTTATATATTTCATGCAATTTCATCAAAAGTGCTTAAAGTGTACATTGTAAAAGTCCTCATTATAAAATTACTCTATATATATATCCCATTACATATTTGGTAAATTTCTCTCTCTTCTATGTCTGGATGAAATTAAATTCACCACGTCCTAATTAGAAAATGATTCACATTTTAACTATTCAAAAACGAATAGTTTATAAGAGATCTGCTTACTAATTAATTAACCAATTCCAAAGAAGAGATCGAGTAAAAAAAATAACATTTTTTATCATCACAAGGTGGAATTAGCAACTCATTATTCCACACAGTAATTGATTGAAGATTCTTGGTCTAGATGGAGAACAGTGTTATTAACAAGTGTAGAAAGGAATAAAACATAAGGGACTGCTCATAGCTTGAAGACAGACCAAAAACTACAAAACATAACTCGCATATAAAGACAGTAACGTAGCCTGATCAATGTAAAGATGGACCACTTATTATACTAGCAATTAATATTCAGCTGGAAAGTTAACAAGTTATTGGGGTATGCATGTGAGACATATGCGTTTCTGTACTTCTCGCCATTTGTAATGCCAATTTGACTCCATTCTAGTGTTGATCTTTTCAACACATGAACAATATCTAACTATTGCAGCCTAATTTGGAACCAATTATCATTATATATATATATATTTAAATATTTCACTATTATATAAATTCAAGGATTTTTAGGAAGGGGAATGACTCGAACCCGTAATCTCGTGGTGCAGGTGTGAGGGATTTACTACCGAACCAATCTAATCTCGTCTAGAACCAATTATTGGTTTGGGTTTTATCATTTCAATAATTTGATGTAACAGTAAACAAACTAATTGTAGATAGAGCTTATAATTGAATATGCCTATTAAAATAGGTCGTGGGTCTGAGTCCTCCTCTTCCTAGAAAAACCCCGATTTATGTAATAATGTAGAATATGTTTATTAAAACAAAAATGTATTGAATGAGAGATTATGATCCTATTATTGTACACGTGGTTAGACCCCGTTTGGTTGCTAGGATTGGACTAATACTAGTCCAATCTTGTGTTTGTATCCAATCACATGCAATCCAATAGTCTCGTTTGGATTTTTGTTCTTAAAATAAAAAATAAAGAATAAATAAAAAAATAGACCGGCTAGAATTCTTTGTTAGAAGAGCAAGTCCCTAAGGATTTATATTTAGGATTAGGATTATAAATAGTGTTAATATTAAGCTATTATCATTTTCTTTTTTAAAAATAAATCTTTATTGTAGCGATTATAATCTTCATGCCAATAAAGATGTTTTTTTCTTAGCAACCATCATACCATCAATGGAATCCAAACTCATATTTTTATCCAAAAATTTATCTTTTATCACTTGTAACACGATTCTCCCCGCATCCGGGGATTCGAACTCCGTCCCCGAGCAATGTGACAGGACCCGTCCCAACTCCTCTCTCGAGTACAACGGAATCATGTGAAAACTTGATCTTTCTAATTGAAATATGCTATATGTTTGAACGATTCTTGATCTTCTAGAGTTAGAACGGATTTGTACGTGTTTGAGGTGAGTAAATTCATTCATGCTTTGCTATTGTTTCTGTTTGAAATATAAAATTTCAAGTACATAATGTATATTAATTGTTCTCTACTTCTTTGTTTTATTAATTTAATGTTTTCTACTTCATTACGATTGATTTAACTTCTCTTATTCAACGAAATTATTTTGATAACAAGTGCATATAAAATGTTTTTGGATCCCGATCTTTTCCTCAAAACTACTCAAGAATTTATTAAATTGTTAATTGCTTTTAAATATATTTAGACCAAAGGACTACCGTTATAAAACATTGTTATTATGCTAAAAAAAAAATATTACTGTTATGGTTATACAAAAAAAAAAAAAAAAAAAAGTGTTATGTAATTTTATAAAACTGTTTTGGCTCATTGTTCCGTAGTTACTACTGCTCCGCCTCACACGGATAATTGTGACATACTGTTGCCGCATCACACGGGTACTTGTGACACTATGAAACATGAGCTAACTAATATATTGATTATTGTTTATATTATAAAACTATATGCTTACCATTTTATGAAAAGAATACCGTTTATACTTTAAAGCTATTGTTATATCGTTTTATGAGATGTTTTATGATTTACGATTATGATTTTAAGTATTACTCCAACCGTTTTATTGATATTTAAGTACGTCAATTGTATTAAATTCAAATTCTTGTTTTACTAAATAATACACTGTTGGGATATTTTCCGAATGGTTTATGAGCAAGGTTTTGAACGTAAAGGTTTTACAAAGGCTATTTATTTTACATGTTATTCATGAATTTACTTACCGAGTTGACGGCTCACCCCTCGTCACCATCATTTTACAGATTGAGTTCATGGATTTAGAATGGATGGGGTTTGCATTAGCATATGGTTGGATATGTACCGTTGGAGGATTTAATTTCATGTGTATATGCATTGTAAGTAATCAATTTATTTAATGTTGTAATTACATGTAGAATCTAGCAGTTTAGTGTAATTGATGATATCGGATCCGGGTATTGTATTTTGGTGGACATATTATTAATGATTCTAATTATGAATATTTATGAATTAAGGTTTTTGCAAGGTTCAAATCACATAACATCCCAGTCCGTTGGGTCCTGGATTTGGGGTGTTACAGGTAGGTCTGGTGTTTGTTCCACGTGTGGTATGGGCTGCACTAGGGTTTGCGCTGGGGTTCATTAAGAAGCCCCACTTCAAGTAATGCTGATGTGGCGTGCTTGGCTGCTTCTCTCGGTAAATTACAAAATGCCCCCTGCATTCTTCTAAATTTGCGATAAACTCCAAACTTCCCTTATATTTTACACTTTTACCCCCACTGACCAAAATTACTCCAATGCTCCTAAACTCCGTAAATTCTTGAAAACACTTAATTTATACAATTAGATCATGGGATGTTGCTCGAGAATCAAGAAAAAGGAGAAGGAAGTGAGGGTCAAAATCATATCAATTTTGGTTCGATCAATCATGGAGAGGCAGCCCGTTGATGTGGGAATTATAGTGAAGATAGAGATTCAGATGATTGGAAGAAATGAGTCGGAGTCAAATATTCTTCCTTTTCCATGCCTGATTACAGAGGTGTGCAGATTGGCAGGTGTGGATTTATCTAGGGATGTGCTTAAACCCCATGTTTCTGATATGGATTTGACTACATGGCGTCGCTTGATAAACAAGGGTGGGGAGTTACCAACTGCCGGGAAGTGGAAGAGAGTGTGCAAATCAGATATCGGCACAAGTGTTGAGGCAGAGTTTGATAGAGTTGTTCCGAATGAGGAGCACTTTAATGATGATGATGAGGATGATGAGACTCCTTCTATTGTTGATGATCTTAGGCAGCCTTTAGGCCTTTGGATTTTAGATGGTGTAGAGTGCATCATGGGCACTTAAACCGATGATTTTGATATTCTACATGCTGATGGACTGGTTTTGGAAGCAAGGCAGAAGGCCCTAGAGAAGAGGCAGATGACTTTGGAGAGTCTGATTCAGGATTTGAGTGAGACCGTGATCACGGGATTTATAAACCTCCGTCATGATTTAAGACTTACTCCATATTTCAGGAGACTTAAGAAGACCACCACAGTGACTCTATATGTTACAGCCACAGTAGCAAGACCTAGTGTGAATGCACCAGACTCTGTCTTATAGACTGCAGGATTTGCCGCTGAGGAGGTAGCCCAGTTAGAGGAAGTTATGGCCCGTTTAATTAATGATCAGAGAGTTCATTTTATAGGAGGTCCTCTAGTAGATGAGGCAGCTACACATAGGAGATAGAGAGATGAGCAGGCCAGGAGAGCGGCTATAGCTAGAGAGTAGAGGCGAAAGGACCCGAAAGGGAAGGGTAGAGTGGAGTATGAGCAGACCGAGGAGGATTGTAGTTGCCATCTTACCATCTTAGACATTATTTTGGACCATCATCATGTGCAACATTTTTGAAAATAAATATAAACGAGTCCTAATATAATCTAGAAAGGGGAGGGGGGGTGAATAGATTTTAATCCTTTTTTTTTCAATTTTCGAGATTAGTCAATATTTCAAAAACAACCCCAACTAGTCAATAACTAAAATAAAGTGAAAAAAATGCGAAAAGTAAGTAACATATGATTTTTATGTAGAAACCCACACAGGGAAAAACCATGAGCTGTTTTGTGCGCCACACAAGAACCTCAATCCACTAATTGTAATGGCAATTACAACTTAGGTTGACCACGTCAAACCTTACACGGTTACTAATCTACCACTACTACCGGCAAGCCTTCAAAAGTAAATCCAGTCCATTGTTTGCAAACTACCAAAAGGCAAATACAAGACTTGTCTCTCAAAGAGAAGAGATAAACACAACCTAAGGTGAATATGTGCAATATTCAAGATGCTAAAATGCAAGGTTAGACATTTAAGCTTATCTAGGCATGGATGAACATGTTAGAGACATTCCTAGATATCATGTGGCTATATGGCATTCATACAACCTAGCTATATGTGCAAATCAAACCCTATAGGCAATAGCTATCACAAACAACTCACAAAACACAATAAATGCTATCTTGAAACTAGTCAAGTCATAAAGATGCAATCTTGAGACTAGTTAAGTAATAAAAAAGCTATCTTGTAGAAAAAGAACATGTGAAGTGATGCTAATGATGTTCTAACTATAAGTCATGTGAGAAAGGATGAACACCCTATAAAAATCAAACTAGAACATGCTAGATGATGTATGAAACATGAAAGTATGATGGATGTTTGTGTTTTGAGTAATAAAAATCAAGTCTTGATACCTTTGCTTCAAAGATACTCAATAGCTCTCAAAAGATGTAGTTTTTGCTCTCAAAAAAGACCAAAGGCCATCAAGACATATATATATATATATGAGATCCAAGCAAAGTGGTGTTGTTTGGAAAAAACGCTCTAGCTTCTCGCCATTTGCACTGGTTATGCACTAGTCGAGTAGCGCACACCACCAGTGCACGCCCTTTGCTTAGCAAGTGTGCTGGTCGACCAGCTCAGCTGAGAGGCGCATGACCAGCGACACACCTCTGGAGATGTTGTGCTGGTGACACCTATGCATGACGAGGGGTGCACCAACAGTGGCCAACCTCTGCCCATAATGTGCTGGTCATGTGCGCTGGTCTAGCGCATATGGACCGGCGCACTACATGTGTCTTGCACGGGTAATGAGACCAGCGCACTGCACACATTCTCAACAACACACAAGAAAATTGCGCAAGTGTGATTAGTGTAAAATAAACATACAAGAAGCAAATATCACACATGCATGCTAGAGAGTGTGTGTGTGCAACTAAATCTCTTTAATTGAGAGTCAAGATCAAGTAGCTACCTTCCTTGAAGCTCTTGATATCCATAATGAGGTCCTTAAACAATTAAGTAGAATTTCTTCAACCCTAAGCTACCTTTACAAGATTGAACCCCATTGTGATTTCATCGATGAAATAAGCCAATCAAAAAGTGAGGCACTTACAATCTCCCCCTTTGGCTATTTTGTGACAAATCAACACTCACATAGCATCCTCACAAAAACAAAAAATTGTTGGTCAGCAAAATTTTCTACATTGCAAATAAAGCCCTATACTAAGTCTTAACCATCTTCAAGTCAATCCAAGGCTTATAGAAAATTCCAGCCTACACACAATCAATAAGAAAGATACCTTTCAAGAGCAAGTGTGTGAGAGGTACTTGTAACAAGAGAAATTGTAATTGCTAAAGAAATACAATCAAATAATGTAATCATGCAATGCAATGCAACTCCCCCTAAATGCATCAACTCCCAACATGGGTTACTCTCTCTCTCAACTCCCCCCTAAATGCAATGCTAAAGAAAACAAATTCTCCCCAAACCTTACTCCCCCTTTTTGTCATGAGATAGGCAAAGGGAGTCTCCCCTAATAGGTAAGCATTAGCAATGATAGCTTGTAGCACAAACACATATGCATAATCATATAAGCAATTTTATGCAACTCAATTAAGTAAGAGAGATTCAAGGAGTTTTATTTTAAGAAAAATGTGTGACAAGGATGTTTTGCATGCAAGACATGTTGCATTCAAGTTCAAAGCAATAGTATTTGGCAAAGCAAACAACAAAGGTTTCCTAAAGGAATTCAAACCAATTTCACCCTTTGTCATGGAAAAAGCAAGGATATAGAGTTTAAGCATTTCAAATTTTAAAGAGCAACTATATCCAACTTTATATGCAAAACAAGACATGAGCAACTTTGAACCCTATTTGATTATTCCGGGTGAGATACCCGTATGATAGTAGCCTTGTTCTACAAATAAAGAAAGAGAGACTTTGGATTTTAAGATCCTTATTAATTGAAGTCTCAATATTTGTTTTTGCACACAAAATGGCATTCAAGATAAAGCAATCAAGTATATCATACTGTTAACCACCAAAATTGGTGAAGGACCAAAGAAGAATTTTTCACCCCGATACAAGGGGTAGCCAAGAATCCAGATACCATCCGGCTACTCCAAGAGAGGGAGGATCCCGGTCAATCTGGATACATACCCCCTCCAGAGGGATCGAGCTTAGCAATTCCCTAGCTTCTCATAAACCCCACGGTATCCCGACTTGGAGTTCCCTCGGTATCCAGATACGAAGCCTTCCAAGCAGTACCCCACCACTACATCATCCAAATATCCCACCATAAGTACAGGTGATATCAAGACACCCCACCGACCAAAGGACCGACAAAAAAGCTCGAAGCCAACAGGAGGAGGGGTAGCCAAGGATATCTCTTGGGATCAACCTGCTAGGCAACTAAAAATCATACGAAGAATTTCATAAAGATTAAAGACTCATATGCCCGGTAGAAAGATTTTTGAAGCTCCAAACAGGGGAATAAAACGCCTTCGTTTAGTCAAACAGAGGAAGTAAAGTCCTTCCTAAATGAGACCATTTGAACAAGGAGTCAACTCTATTAGAATCCATCTAGGAAGGAATTACTTGATTCTAATGATTAAAGCTCCTACAAGATTGTTTCCTTCTATGAAAGAATGACTTGATTCTGATGATTAAAGCTCCTACGAGATTGTCTCCTTCTAGGAAGGAATGACTTGATTATGATGATTAAAGCTCCTACGAGATTATCTCCTATGAAGAAGGAAAGTCCTATAATCGCCAAACCCTAGACCGAAATTATAAGAGTGCATGGCAAGCAACGGGACCTATATATGCAACATCGTACTCACCAGAAGGGAGATCCAAAAAAAAGTCATCTCCACAAAACCCTAACCTTGATTCAGTACTACTTATTGACATGCACGAGTACGCCACCACCATCTCCAGCACCCTCTGAAGTTCAACGTACTACCCTAGTCTAGAGAACGCATCATTTGTATTCACAATATAGGATTACTATCAATAAAAATCTTACTCGTTCACCCTATTTCTTATACCTGAATCTAACTTATTATGTAAGGAGTATCGCTGGTATCGAACCATGTGATACTCTTCCGATCGGGATCTACCCCTATCTCGGTCTTTAAAAGTTGTTATTTGGAGATTCACCCTAACGACGATTTTTCTGTAACACTTTTGGCCCCATCTGTGGGAAAAATACTTTCCCAACCAATCTCTTAAAAACAGCCTAGTTCTACCCAAAGATCTTCAAAATGAGACTTCGATCCTCTCAGGTTCATCCCGATCCATTGATCAAGCCAAAATTGGTATGATTTTGGCCCTCATTTCCGATTCTTTTAGCTTGATTCTCAGGCATTTCCCCGTGTTTAATGTTGTTAAATTGAGTGTTTCAGGTTTTATTAGGTTTAAGAAGCAATTGAGATGAAAGTGGAGGACTTGTGTGAAAATGTCTCACAAATGGGAAGGAACAGGGCATTTTAGCCACTTGGACATGAGTGGTCGCTACATGAGCGCCATGGCGACAGAGGATTCTCAAAAGACATCAGAAGGTCGCCACTTGGGTGCCACTTGAGTGCCATGGCGACAAAAAGTCCTCAAATCAACCAGGTGGGGTCGCCACTTGGGGTCGCCATGGCGACCTCCCTTGCAAATGGCGACCTAGTGCACTCAAGGCATGGTCGCCACTTAGGGTCGCCATGGCGACCTTGATGTTGCAAGTGGCGACCTCCTCACATTTACAGGGTCGCCACTTATGGTCGCCATGGCGACCTAGAGGTACAAGTGGCGACCTCTACACAAAATACTCATGGTCGCCACTTGCCAAATAGCGAGAAAGATGGTTTTCGTGGCGACCTTCTCTTCTAACCGTTTTACGCACCAGGGTCGCCATAGCGACCAAATAGCGACCAAGGCTCCACCTCAGCGAATCAAGCAGTTATCAGTACATGTCCAAGAGTGCATATAAATAGATCGTCCCTCCATCTTCAAAGGCATCGAAAAATCAGAGAAAAATACAGAGAACAAATCTGAGATCTAGCTCAATCATCCATGGCACACCATACCTCATCCTCCATTTCTCTCCTTGAACTCATCTAATCCATCCAATCCTTAACACAAAACCTTGATTACTTCACTACATCATTCCTCATCCCACCATTTCTCCACCAAAATCCTTAGTAACTTTCCACCAAAACACCCACATTCCAAGACATTTCCTCAACCTCCATTCCTTGCATCTAGGAGCATAGAGGGGAAGAAGGATCAAGCTTAAAGAAGGTGACCCAAGGGTTATTTCCTTATCATTTACTTCTTTTCATTTATTGCAAATATGTGTAACTAAACCCCTAATCTAGGGGATAGATTTGAGGATCAATTGGTTGTGGGTTTAGTTTAGCTTGTAATGAATCTCTTATGTGTTCTATTCATTCAAATTAATTAGATTCCATTCATTATAATTGACTTGTATATCACTTGTTGATTGCTATCTTGAGTGGAGTAATTTGTTATATATTCATATGTGGATTGACAATCCTTGTGTGATTAAGAACCCATTGGATAGGATAGATTAGTGGTGGGTATATCAACCCCACTAATCTGAGCCTCTAAGTGGTTAACATAATGAGATTGGTACATTAATGAAGCTAGTTAGCTTACCCACATTCAATTGTTAATCGATCTATTCCCTAGCTATCTCATTAATTGATTTTATCACAATTCTTATCAAGGTGTTGAGTATTCTATTTTTCATAACATATTTTGTGTAATTTCATTTGAGTAGTTAGCATTTGTGGTTTTAGAAACCACACATCTATCAAACAATATGATTTACTTTATTATTCTAAGATTAGTCAATTTATCTAATTAACACTCCATTCCCTGTGGAACGAACTTGCTCACTATTTTGTTATCAAATCACATTTTAAAAGGATTAAGTGGCTTAAAGTGTTTTCAAGAATCAACCAAAAATCTACATTAATATTAATTTTGTTGAGTACACAAACGACCTCATCATCCATCAGGACCCTAGTCCCTTGATTCCATCGAGAGAGCCCAAAGGCGGGGTAAAGGATCCAGGAATGATAATCCAGCACTAGCACCCCCTCTAGCTGCGGGTCCAATACCTCGAGACCCGGTTGGACAGGAAATCGATCGGGGCACCTTTGAGAAGCAAGCAACAGCCTATGTAGAAGCTATCTGCCTCTGGATGATAACGCAGGGAATTCCATTTGAATCAGCCAGGCTCGCAGGAGATGTTGGCCTAGGTACCCAGGTACCAGTGTTTGACCGACTAGGTCCACCTCTCCCAATCCCAGTCCATCAGGTGGATCTCAGACCCAGATTAGTGAAGTCCACCATTGATGTTCCTCCTAAGGAAGCTCAACCCTCAGCGAAGCCCAGGGTAAAAGAGAAAAATCTGCAGCCCGATTCAGAGGGAAGTGCCAGATCCAGAAGGAGTCCCAAAGTAAGACACCAAAAAGCAAAGTGGAAGGAGGTGGCCATTGATTTAGAAACCTCAGATGAAGAAGTTTCGGTAGCCCGATCCAGAAGTAAAAAATCCAAGCGTCTGGAAGATCAGATGGCCAAGATGGCAAAAGAGCTTGAGGAATTGAAGAAAGGAAAGCACCAAACAATTTGGAAGAACCCCGTGGGAGAAATGAATGAACCCTTTTCTAGGAGAATCAGGGAGGTAGAATTACCCCCCCAAGTTGCCTGCTAAAAAGTACTCTGGAACAGAGGATCCCGTTAGCCACTTGGAGAGTTTACCAGATGGAAGTTCAAAATGCAACCTGGCCAGCTATGTGCAGGATGTTCCCTTCAACTCTGACCGACTGTGCTAAGACGTGGTTGAGGAAATTACCATCAGGTAGTGTTGATTTTTTTTCTAAGCTTACCACAGCCTTTTGTGCACAATTTTAAGGAATCAAACCTCTCCCCAAGGACTCTATTTTGCTTCAGTATGTGACCCAGGAGCGAGGTGAAACCTTGAGATCCTACGTGGAAAAATTTCACAAGGAGGTTATCTAGATGAGAGTATTCGACGAGAAAGAGACATTGACAAATTTCAAGAGAAACCTATGGGCTGGCAGATTATTCCGGTCATTTGCTAAACATCCACCAGAGACTTATCAGAAGGCTTACAACCCGGCTCTGGAACAAGTGGACATATAAGAACAGCTCCGGATCAAGGTCGAGCATGATGAAGCCCGATTAGCACCCCGTCCTAAGAAGGAAGTCCAGAAGCCTGGCCTATCCAAGAGGTTCTAGAACCGACCCCAAAACCAGTCAACCTATAGACCGCCTCCCCTTCCTTCGTACCAGGAAAGATACCCGGCCAGAAGAACACCTCCCAGAACTACCCCTCTGAAGGAAGTAGCCCAAATAACAGGAGAGTAAGATGGGTACAACCATTACACCCCCTTCAATGCTTCACGTGAAACCATTTAAGCCTTTCGGGATAAGGGCCTACTCAGGAAGCCGGGTCCCATGAAAGGCCTAGTTAACAGGAGGAATCGTTACAAGTACTGCAACTTCCACGAAGACTTGGGACACAACACCTCTGAATGTTATAGCCTCCGTAACCAGATCGAAGGATTGGTAAGGGGAGGTCAATTGACTGAGTTTTTACAGCAGGTACGAGATAGATACGAGATAGCATCAATGAGGGGAAGCAGGTGCAAAGCGAGATGCAGGAAGCAGCAAAAAGACGGAGAGATGAGGAAAAGGATCTGATGCAGCAAATTTAGGTGATTCATACCATTAGTGAAAGCCTTACCTTAGCTGGAATCTCCAACAATTCGAGAAAGAACCACGCCAAGAAGATACCCCGGCTCAATACCGATCATGAGGTGCTTAAAAGTGAGCAATGGATCCCGAGATTCATCTTGCTCTACCAGGATTATTTTCAGAGAAGAAGATGTTTACAATATAGTTCAACCCTATGACGACCCCACGGTAATTTCAATGCAAATCGCCAACTGCCGGGTACACCTTGTCTTGATAGATACAGGAAGCAGTGTTGACATCTTGTTCAATGGAGCACATGAACAACTAAACTTGAAGAATTCATGCTACAACAGCTGCACCTCACTTCTATACGAGTTCACAAGGGACTCCGTCATGCCTATGAAATCAAAAATTCTGTCCGTTATAGTTGGGGATGCTCCTCTTCAACAAAATGTGATGATAGAGTTCATTATGGTAGCCCGTCTACATAAAATGCAATTTTGGGTAGACCATTCCTGTCAGGGATTAGGGGGGTACTATCCATCTATCACAACGTCTTGAAATTCCCAGTAGGAACCAAAGTAGTAGAAGTCAGGGGTGATTAATAGGCAGCCCGTAACTACTAAGTGGTGTCTACCAACCCCGTAGCAATTGCTAGACAATGTGCATATGTGTCTGATGGACCAAGTCATAATATGCCGAAACATGATTACTATGCCTTAGAAGATGGCAAGGTACCAGACGTAATCATAGAGGAACTAGAAGAAGAAGAAGAAGAACAGGGATGGTTCAGTGGACATCCCGCGAATCAGTTAGAAGAAATTGATGTTAAGGGTGAAGACCTAACTAAGATGGTGAAAGTTTGAGGAGGACCAAACCCCAAAGTCAAAAAGGACTTGGTAAAGTTCCTTAAGGAATACAGCAACATCTTCGCTTGGAGCCATGAAGAGATGCCTGGCATCCCCCTTAGTTTGGCTACTTATAGATTGGCAGTGGACATAACCTTCAAACCAATAAAACAGAAACGAAGACATTTCAATACCGAATAGAACGTCGCAGTCCAGGAAGAAGTAGACAAGCTCCTAAAGGCCAGGTTCATCAAGGAATCCTGGTACCCCGAATGGATTGCCAATGTGGTCATGGTAACCAAGTCTAACGGGAAATGGCGAATGTGTGTGGATTACACCGACCTCAATCGGGGTGCCCCAAGGACAGCTTCCCTCTGCCTAAGATAGATCAACTCATTGATTCCACCATGGGTAACAAGCTCATAAGCTTCATGGATGCCTTCTCTGGGTATAATCAGATCATGATGCACCCCTTTGATCAAGACAAAACTAGCTTTATCACTGGGCAGAGCCTCTTCTGCTACAAGGTAATACCTTTCGGACTTAAAACTGCAGGTGCCACATACCAGCGTATGGTGAATAAATTGTTCAAGAAACATATAGGAAGATCCATGAAGGTGTACATAGATGACATAATCACAAAATCTTAGAAGGCTGAACAATATATAGGAGACTTGAGCCAAACTTTTCAGGTGATAAGACAGAACCAGATGAGACTAAACCTTGCCAAGTGTGCTTTCGAGGTAGCAGCAAGGAAGTTTCTGGGATTTATGGTGCATGAAAGAGGGATCGAGGCCAATCCCTAGAAGATCAAAGCTATCTTAGATCTCAAGTCACCTACAACTCTCAAGCAGGCACAAGGGTTGACTGGTCGGTTAGCAACATTGAACCGGTTCATATCCCCCTCCACTGATAAGTGCCTTCCTTTTTTCAAGGTAATCAAGTAGGGAAAGAAGATGAAGTGGGATGAGAAAAGCGAACAAGATTTCCAAGCTTTGAGGGAGTAATTATCCAACCCGTATTTGTTAGTGAAGCCAACCCCGAGGGAAGAACTCTTACTCTATTTGGCAATTTCAGAGGATGCTACAAGCGGAACCTTAGTAAAGGAGTGCAATAACGGGGTACAGAGACCAGTTTACTACGTGAGCCGTGCTTTTACTAAGTCTGAGAAAAACTACACCTTCTTGGAGAAGCTCGCCTATGCTTTGGTAACTACAGCCAGAAAGCTTCAGCCTTACTTTCAAGCACACACCATCGTGGTAGTCACTAAGCAGCCCTTGCAACAATTCCTCCAGAGGCTGGATGTATCAGGCAGATTGGTCATATAGGCCCTAGAACTCACCCAGTTTGATATCAAATACAAGGCAAGAACCACGATCAAAGCCCAAGCCCTGGCCGATTTCATAATGGAATTTAACATGACTTCAGACCAGGATAAATCAGTAGACCCGGGTCTGGATCCAACCAATTCGAACTGGCCGAAAGTAGCAGGACCTGGGTCCTATACAAGGGTAAGGCATCAAATCAGTCGGGATGCGGAGCAGGAATTATCGTGATTGACCTAGAGGGGTTGAATGCAGCCACTGTTTCAGGTTTAAGTTCAGAGCCATTAATAACGAAGTAGAATATGAAGCCTTACTAGCAGGAATCAGTGTAGTAGAAGCCTTAGGGGCTGATTTCCTCCTAGTGAAAAGCAACTCTCAACTGGTAGTCAATCAGGTGTCGGGGTTGTACCGGGCAAAAGGTAACAACACGGCAGCATACTTGACTAAGGTCCGGGAAGCAATGAAGAGATTCAAATATGTGAAAATAGAGCAGGTTCCTAAAGAGAAGAACCATCGTGTAGACATCCTAGCCAAGATTGCAACAGATGAAGGGCACACTTTACCCAGAGGAGTACCTCTCCAATTAATACCCCATTCCAGCATAGCTAAAGGGGGAGAGGTCCACCCAGTCGGCCGACTTCCCTGTTGGATGGATCCGATAGCGGACTACTTCCAAAGCGACATTCTCCCTACAGATCCGGATCAAACACACAGGCTTAAGAGAATTGCTACCTGGTACTACCTTATAGATGGATACCTTTACCGCAAATGGAAATCTCTTCCATTACTAAGATGTGTGCATCCAGACGATGCACATTGGGCACTTAATGAGGTACACTTAGGAGATTGTGGTAACCATGCTTCAGGAGAGACACTAGCTTACCAGATACTTAGAATGGGCTACTTCTGGCCGACTATACACTAGGATGCAAAACTGTTTGCGCGATTCTGCGAGACTTGTCAGAAAATAGCAGACCTCCATCACCTCTCATTAGAAAGACTCTCCTCGATCAGTACACCCTACCCATTTGCTATCTAGGGACTAGATCTAATCGGGCCACTCCCTACTGCACTAGGCCAGGCTAAACATGTAGTAGTGATAATAGAATACTTCACCCGGTGGGTAGAAGCTAAAGCTCTTACCCGGATAACTGAAGAAAAGACTACCAGCTTTGTCAAAGAGAACATTGTATGCCGCTTAGGTACCCCGATGGCCATTATAACCGATCTGGGAAAGCAATTTGATAACGCTAATTTTAGGGATTTTTACGAAGACCAGAATATTGATCTCCGTTTTGCATCGGTAGCCTATCCTCAGACTAACGGGCTAGTTAAGGCCACCAACAAGACCATCAAGAAGCTCTTAAAGAAGAAACTCCAACAGAAAAAAGGCTTATGGGAAGAAGAATTACCCAATGTATTATGGGCGTATAAAACGACCAAGAGAACTGCAACATGGGAAACCCCTTACTCACTGGTATTCGAGACAGAGGCGGTTCTACCTATCAAGCACAAGCTTACGTTTTTCAGGGTCTAACATTTCGAGTCAGGAGATAACGAGACCAAATTGAGGGCCAACCTAGATCTTCTGGAGGAAAAGCAAAGCAAGATTGCTGAAAGGGTGGCAGTTTATTAGAGTAAAATAGTCTGACACTTCAACTAGAAGGTAAGAATCTAAAAATTCAAAGAAGGAGACTTGGTTTTTAGAAAAGTAACTCAAAACACACGGAAGAGGTCCGACGGGGTACTAGCACCAAATTGGAAAGGTCCTTACTTGGTTAAAGCAATGCTTCTGGGGGGCACCTACAAGCTAGAAGACATGGAGGGATATCCTGTTGATCACACATTGAATGCTGATCACCTCAGGAAATTCTATTCTTAGAAATGTTGTGAAAGGCTTACATCGGGTGACATGCCTACCCTGAATTTATTTTGTATTTTCTGAAACAATTCAATAAAGCCAGTTATTTCGCCTACATGACTCGACTATATTTATCCTATAAGTATTTTTCACCATAATTATATCTCCTAAAGGCTAGGAAATAACATTATGGCGCTCCTGCTACCTTGGTCGGGGTATACCCTCCTTCAAGAAGGATCTGATTTACCAAACTAAGGATCCGAACTCGGGGCCTTAGTTGCTCGCTGTATCCTTAAGACCAGGAAATAGTCTTATGGTGCTCCTACTACTTTGGTGGGGGTATACCCTCCTCTAAGAAGGATCTGATTTACTAAACTAAGGATCTGGACTTGGGGCCTTAGTTGGCCGTAGTATCCTCAAGACCAGAAAATAGCCTTATAGTGCTCCTACTGCCTTGGTCGAGGTATACCCTCCTCTAAGAAGGATCTGATTTACCAGACTAAGGATCTGGACTCGGGGCCTTAGTTGTCTGCCGTATCCTCAAGACCAGAAAATAGCCTTATAGCACTCATGTTGCCTTGGTCGGGGTATACCCTCCTCCAAGAAGGATCTGATTTACCAGACTAAGGATCCTGACTCATGGCCTTAGCTATCCGCTGTATCCTCAAGACTAGGAAATAGCCTTATGGTGCTCATGCTGCCTTGGTCGGGGTATACCCTCCTCTAAGAAGACCTGGTGCTAAAATGGATCAAGTTGCCTACCAGGATAGATCATCTGAAGGATCGGGATACCATTACAAGATACCCGATACCTTATCTCTCCATCTCTCTAAAAAGACCTGGTACTAAAATAGCCTAAGTTGCCTACCAAGACAAATCTTCAGAAGGATCAGGATACCTTAACAGGATACCTAGTACCTTATCTCTCCATTTCCTTATGAGGACCTAGTGCTAAAGTGGCCTAAATTGACAATCTGGATAGTCAGCCTGAAAGAGCAGGGTTCTATATCAAGATACCCAGAACTCTAAATTATTACATGTTCATAAACGCCCGATTTTAGAAGGAAACATGGATACTTGAATAGATCCTGCTGGTATTAGAAACAACAAAGCACACGGATGTTAAACATTTAATTACCAAGTATCTTGGTTTATTTTATCAGGGTACAGGCATCCAACTTGTGTTCAACTGTTCACAAATGTGTAAAGCTTAAAGATTTTTTCTAAATTAGAAGAATAAGCAAGATACTATGTGAATCAACAAAATGGGAAATTTGTATTGATCAAACTGGGTGCCCAACCCCCTTTATGGGCTACAGGAAAGCACATGATTGTAAAAAATAAAAAGTATGAATACATCTCAATGCCAAGTCAAGCGCCCCTCTCCTTCTCCTTCTCCTTCTCCTTCTCCTTCTCCTTCTCCTTCTCCTTCTCCAGGTGTTCCTCTGGGCTAGCGACTTCTGCCCATGTGACATCAGCTGCAATGTTAGATTGGGTCCCCTCAATTGCTAGAACCTGGGGTTTAGCTAAGTCATCCTCCTCCTCTACAGCTGCAGTACCAGTTTGGGTCCTCTCAACTGTTGAAACCCCGGATCTAGCTGGGTCATCTTCCTCCTCCACTAAGACAACATCTGAAGAAGGCACGGGGTCTTGCGTTTGCTTTTCTTGAGTAGAGGGAGGGTCCTGGACCGCCTTCTCAGTGCCATCAGTTTGAACCCCAGCAGGAAGATTAGACCCCTAATCTGGATGCGCAACGTCCTTTGAAGGAACCTCTTGTTCCTGATCCTCACCTGCTAGCTGGGCAGCCTTTGCCATGATTTGATCTTGATCCCAGTTCAAGGCTGCCTAAAGATCGAAAGGAGGAGGCAGAGCCATGGCCGCCTCATAGCAGGCCGTGAAATAACCATCTTCGAAAGTAGGACACTCCCGGTCCTCTAGGCTTCTCAATGTATCCCACAGAAGCTGGTTTTCATCTTTCAGTAGTTTCTTCTCTCTCTTCAAGCACTCCCTTTCCTCTCGACGGCGTAGTGACCTAACTGTCTCCGTATCTAGGCAGCGCTTATAACGCCTAGCTTCCACCAAGGCGGCTTGCCTACCCTCATCAGCTTCTGCAGTAGCCTGAATCAAAGGGCCACACTTTACTAAGCTTGAGATAGCTCCTGGCTTGCACTCTCTAATTCAACCTGGAGTCTAATATAAGCCTCCTTCACGGTTAACACTTGCTTCTCCGTGGCCAAAGCAAATTTAAAACCCTACAAAGGGGAGTGAAGTTAGGACCTACAAAAGAAAAGAAGGAGAATATCAAGAAAGAGGGTAGATTTCTACCTTAGTCAAGATAGAAGCATCATTGGCGGCCACTATCTCAGATGGAAGTTTTGCCATGCTCATCAGGCTCCCTCCAGGGCAAGAGGTGATAAACTGAGATACCAGCTCATCGTGGGTGGCACCCCCTAACCCCGACCCCGATTGAACATTAGCAATTGGAGAAGAAGTAGGAGCAGCTTCCTCCTTCTTTTTAATCTCGGCTTTGTCCTTGATAGGCGTTGCTAGAAGAGGAGAGATAGGAGGAATATTCATAGCAGGCGGAGCAACAACTTTCCGAGTCTTCATCTAAGTTTGTTTTGAAAAACCTCAAGCCTTAGCTGCCCGGTCCAACATTGCCTTAATTGACCAGCGTGCTGGAGTGAGAGTGGGAAGACGGGTAGGAGCCTGGGCAGATGACCCCACTGAAGCAGGAGGGGGTGTAGAAATCTTGGCAGGTGACCTTGCTGGTGCAGGAGGAAGATTAGGATCAGTTTAGGGCCGTGTGGACCCAGACACAATTCTAGTAGTAGAAGAAGGAGAAGGGACAAGGGAAATAGAAGGAGGCAAGACTAAATCTCCCATCCCAAAGGAAGATGGAGACCCAGTCACCAACAAGGTAGCAGAAACTACCAAGAAAAAGAAAATAAAGTGAGAAAAAAGAAAAGGAAAAAATGTATACATATAGACAAGAAAGACAGATAAAGTAACATACCCGGAAGTGCGAGGGAGATCCTCAAGTACCTTTCCAACAGGTCACCCTCAAAGGGATCCAGAGTATGGTATTGCATATTGGTGTAGCCCTTCTTTATAATTCTCCCAAGGATATCCCGGGATTCCAAGGAGAGTACCCCCTTCGCCCATTTGTCTTTCGCTGTGAACTAGGTGGGGACGGGGGTACTCAAATCCCTTAATAAAGGCTATACGCCCCCATTCACCTTCAACCACGAGCCACCCCTCCTTCCAGGGCACAGCATACTTCACGTTCGCCCTAAGAATGACGAACTTCATGTCATTGGATGCACTCAGGTAAAACTGACCCCAAGGTACCATATTTGCTATATTAAAAAGGAATCGTAGCTCATCGAAGCCCGGCTCCTTATCTATCTTGTCCTTCTCACACTGCTCCCTCCAAAGCACCAAAAACCTTGTCAGGTGCTTCCAGAACCCCGACGAGAGCTGGAGGGGGGCTAACTCTAAAGAGATAAGAGCTCAGCGATGGGTAGGGTGAAACGGAAGTCGGACTCCACATTCAAAGGCAGCATTGTGAATAAGCAGGCGATCCTGAGGTGTGGTGTATACATCGTAATTCCGATAAGGAAGAGACAATGTGATATAATCTAGGATCCTATACTCCTCCCTCAGCTTAGCGAGCGTATCTAGAGTGCACACAGAGTCGAGCACTATCCTGCCATCATGGAAGGAAGCGAAAGAGCCGATCTGGACCCCGATTAAGGTGACATCTCATTCGCCACCCTCTTTATTGCCACCGACATTTGCAGCGTCTTCCTCATCAACAATTTGAACCGGGTCCTCAGGCCTATTGTTGAAACCCGACCCGATTCACGGGTTTCTTGTAGAGCAACGGCGCAGAGGCCGCGAGGTGTCACCAGCTACGTTACCATCGACTCGACCTCACTTCTTCCCAGTCGACATCGAAGAGCCCTCTCCTGAGTCGACCTTCTCCATATTGAATAGAGCATCAAGACTGTCGGAGGGATTTGGAGAAGCTAGATTAGGGTGTAAAGGGGCGGGGTCAAAACGAGTCTGGTCGGCGGGGATTTCTTATGAAGTGGCAGGGAGTTTTAAGGGAGATGCCATTGAGAAGATAGAAGAATAAAGAAGAAGAAACTCGAGAGATGGCTGGTAAGCAGGAGAAAGAAGAGAGAAGCTAAGTTTTCTTTTTTGTGTTATTGAAATCTGAAAGTGGTGGAGAAGGCACCAAGAATCCCGATTTATTTATAGAGAAAGATAGACGGTTATGCACAAGGAAATTGGAATTAGTGACTGGCAACGTGCTCGAGGGGCATGCTGGAGATGGTTTCGCATTAATCGCGCCAAAAATGGCTCTTTTTGAAATCCAAAGGCCAATCATCGTCTTACATATGGCCTATGCAGTAATTACCAGCGTATCAAAGGAAGATTTCCTCCCTAATAATGACAGCCAACGGGGTGAAGTACAAGCGGACAAACAGGGTAAAAAATCCTTCAAGCAAAATCGGAATCCTAACTCTAACCCCGGCAAGACGTTGGTGTTCAAGTCAGGGGGGACTTCTTTAAATGCCAAAATTGGCAAATGACCAAAGAAGAATTTTTCACCCCGATACAAAAGGTAGCCAAGAATCCAGATACAATTCAGCTACTCCAAGAGAGGGAGGATCCTAGTCAATCCGGATACATACCCCCTCAAGAGGGATCGAGCCTAGCAATTCCCTAGCTTTTCATGAACCGCGCGGTATCCCTACATGGAGTTCCACTCGGTATCTCGATACAAAGCCCTCCAAGTAGTACCCCGCCACTACATTATCAAGATATCCCGCCATATGTACAACTGATATCAGGACACCCCACCGACCAAAGGACCGACAGAAAAGCTCGAAGCCAACAGGAGGCCGGGTAGACAAGGACCCAGATATCTCTTGGGATCAGTTCGCTAGGCAGCTAAAAATCATAGAAGAATTTCATAAAGATTAAAGACTCATATGCTCGGTAGACAAATTTTTAAAGCTCTAAACATGGGGATAAAACACCTTCGTTTAGTCAAACAGAGGAAGTAAAGTCCTTCCCAGATGAGACCATTTGAACAAGGAGTCAACTCTATTAGAATCCTTCTAGGAAGGAATGGCTTGATTCTAATGATTAAAGCTCCTACGAGATTGTCTCCTTTTAGGAAGGAATGACTTGATTCTAATGATTAAAGCTCCTATGAGATTATCTCCTATGAAGAAGGAAAGTCCTGTAATCGCCAAACCCTAGACTGAAATTATAGGAGTGCATGGCAAGCAACAGGACCTATATATGCAACATCGTACTCACCAGAAGAGAGATTAAAAAAAAATTCATCTCCACAAAACCCTAACCTTGATTCAGTACTACTTATAAACATGCACGAGTACGCCACCACCATCTCCATCGCTCTCTGAAGTTCAACGTACTACCCAAGTCTAGAGAACGCATCCTTTGTATTCACAATATAAGATTACTATCAATAAAAATCTTACCCATTCACCCTATTTCTTATACCTGAATCTGACTTATTATATAAGGAGCATCGCTGGTATCGAACCACGTGATACCCCTCTGATCGAGATCTACCCTGATCTCAGTCTTTAAAAGTTGTTATTTAGAGATTCACCCTAACAACGATTTTTTGGTAACACATACTTTTCACTATTAAGCATGTCAACAAAAAGAATCATCATGTCATAGGAATCAATTAAAGGTCATTCACAAAGTACTTCCAAAGTACATTTCCTATTCCAAAAATGCATGTTTGAGCATAAATATGACATGGATTGCACGCAAGGCAATGTATCACATTTATTAAGAAAAATACATATAAACATGAACAACCAATCATCTCAAGCAATTAAGTAAGAAGCATAAAATATATCAATGTAGCACAATGCATGATCATGCAACTTTGCTCTATTTGCTTTGAGCTCCCCATATGGGGTCAAGACATACCACTTCAACCCAAGTGACAAATCCCAATAGACTTTCTAAGGTTCCTAAATCTAAGAGTGTTTAAGGGTTTTGTAAACAAATCCGTTAGTTGGTCATTTGCTCCTACATGTTCCAATGCAATGGATTTACTCTCAACTAGCTCTCTTATGAAATGGTGTCTAATGACGATGTGCTTTGTCTTAGAATGTTGGACAGGAGTTTTAGAAATATTAATGGCACTCATGTTATCACAAAATAAAGTAAGAGTACTGTAAGTGCCTCATTTTTATTGGCTCATTTCATGACAAACCACATTGTGGGGGTTTAAAATGTAAGGGTAGTTTAGGGCTTCCATGTTCGTGATTAAGCTCATTTGGTTTTCAAGCCCTCAGGCACAAGAGCTCATTGAAGGTACAATCACTTGTGCTTAATCTTAATTGAAGAGATTTAGTTGCACACACACACTTAGCGAATTTGCATATGTGTGCATTCTCTTCACATATCACTTTTCACACCTGCACCTCTTTGTTGTATTTTGTTGTGTGATAGTGTCTTGTAATACGTTTTCATTTGTGTGATTGGAAATGTCCACGCTTGCATGATGGTGTGCTTGTCTTAGCATGATGTTTGACCACTAGAGAGGTCCATTTTCCTCCCTTGGATTAGTCTTGGGTCATATGGTCTTATACCTTGAGTTTTGGCAATATTGTATTGCTCAAATTTGACCTTTGGTCACTCAAATGACCATATCTCTTTCTACAGATATCAAAACCCCTTTTTATAAAAAGGAGTAGAAAGTAGACATCCATACCTTTCAAACGATATGTCATACGAAAGGTTTTGATGTTGTTTGGTCATGTTTCGGGAAGCTCGAATCTGGAGCTATTACGCTGTTGCACTTTGTTTACCCGAGACAAATGCGACCTTAGAAGTGACTTCTATCAAAGTCTCTTTTAAAGTCACTTTTTGACCCCCTGTATTGAGACATATGTGACCTTAGAAGTGACTTCTATCAAATCTCTTTTAAAGTCACTTTTTGACCCCCTGTACTGAGACATATGTGACCTTATAAGTGACTTCCATCCAAGTCACTTCTAAAGTCGTTTTTTTGACGGGAAAACTAAGTTTTCTTTCCAAAACTACATAGTTTCATTTATGGTTTTATATATTTCCAAAAGTACGTAGTTTCATTTAGGGTTCCTATATATATGATGTCTTCTCTCTTGTATGCTTTTTGTGAGAGCAAAAATTACATCTCTCAAGAGCCAAAGAGAGCTTTCCAACCAAAGTAATCAGATTTGATTTTTATCACACAAAACACAAAGACCCATCATCCTTTCATGATTCATTCATCATCTAGCATATTCTAGGTATGATTTCTTATGGGTTTTCATTATTGCTCACATGACTTGTAGTTAGA
The DNA here is from genome assembly GCA_954870605.1 of Acer campestre. Classification (NCBI taxonomy): domain Eukaryota; kingdom Viridiplantae; phylum Streptophyta; class Magnoliopsida; order Sapindales; family Sapindaceae; genus Acer; species Acer campestre. The sequence goes on along the minus strand of OX940809.1, from coordinate 29,857,417 downwards.
ACATTATTTGCATATCTTCACATGTTCTTACTTTACAAGATTGCATCTTTATTACTTGACTAGTTTCAAGATTGCTCTTTTATTGTGTTTTGTGAGTTGTATTGTGATAGCTAGCATTTAGGACCATTTTTCCCTCTAGCTAAGTCTCTATGCTTTGCATTTAGACATTGTTGATTAGGACTCCTTGATTGCATTTCTTGATTGCATTTATTGTCCCTGCCTTGTTTAATGACAACTTATGTTGATTGGCTTTTGTTTGATGACTAGATTTTAGGTTTTCATATCTATATCTAGTTAGGTCTTCATGAGCATTCATTTAGACATATTGATATCTAAGATTGATTTTATTGCAATCATTTAATCTTTAGATAAGCATTTAGTGTAGCCTAGCATTATTTGCATTTTGGATATTGTCATATATCCACATAGGTTATTGATCTCTTCATTGAGAATTAAGTCTTGTGACTACCGGTGTGTAGTGCTCAAGCAACTTTGGTCTAGGTTCACTATTAAAGGCCTGTGGGTAGTAGTGGTGGGTTAGTGACCGTGTAGGGTTTGACGTGGTCAACCTAGGTTGTAAACACCATTACAAGTAGTGGATTCGAGGATCATGTGTGGCGCACATATCAGCCCGTGGTTTTTTCCTTGTTGAAGGTTTTCACGTAAAAATCAAGTGTTCTTTAAATTCCGCACTTTCAAGTACCTTGCTCCAAGCTATAGTTGGCTAGCATTTGTTTCATCCACATCAATTGAGTGCAAGCACTACCAGCGGCAATGTATTCCGCCTTGGCCGTGGATAGGGAAATAGAGTTTTGTTTCTTGCAAAATCAAGAAACCAAATTTTTCCCAAGGAAAAAGTAATCGCCCGATGTGCTTTTCCTATCATCATAATTTCCGGCCCAATCGACATCACTATATCCAACAAGACTTGGATTAGTATCAAAGGAGTATCAAATCTCATAGTTTGAGGTACCATTCACACACCGAATGATCCTTTTTACCGTAACAAGGTGAGATTCCTTGGGATTAGCTTGGTACCTAGCACACACACACCCACACCCACACTAAATGCTATATCAGGCCTACTTGTGGTCAACTAAAGCAAGCTTCCTATCATGCCACGATATAGACTTTGCTCCATATCCTTTCCACTAGTGTCTTTGCTTAGTTTCAAGGTGGTGCTCATGGCTGTGTCACAATGTTTGGCATTCTCAAGGCCAAACTTCTTCACTAGGCTCTTGGCATATTTAGCTTGGGATATGAAGATCTCATCATGCATTTGCTTAATTTGCAAGCCTAGGAACTAATTTAGTTCACCAACCATGCTCATCTCAAACTCGTGAGATATGATATCAACAAATTGTTGAACTTTCAAGTTGTTGGTGGAACCAAAAACAATGTCATCAACATAAATATGAGTTATGAATAGCTATGGGGATAAATTTGATGAACAAGGTCTTGTCAACACTACCTCTAGAGTAGCCATTGTCAACAAGATATAGAGTGAGGCACTCATACCAAGCCCTCGATGCTTGTTTCAACCCATATAAAGCCTTCTTGAGGTGATAGACATGATAGGGGTGGTATGGATCCACAAACCCCTTGGGTTGTTCAACAAACACTTCCTCATGCAAAAAGCCATTGAGGAAGGCACTCTTGAAATCCAATTGGTGTAATTTGAACTTGTACAAACAAGAAATGGACAAGAGTAACGGGCAATAGGAGCAAATGTCTCCTTAAAGTCGATACCCTCAATTTGAGAGTACCTTTGTGCAACAAGCATTGCCTTGTTTCGCATAATGTTGCCATCCTCATCGGATTTGTTCCTAAACACCCATTTAGTGCTTATGAAATTGATGTTTTAGGTCTAGGAACAAGAGTCTAAACCTCATTTCTTTGAAATTGGTTTAGCTCTCCTTGCATGGCAAGAACCCAGTATTCATCATTGAAGGCCTCATCCACCTTTTTGGGTTCTATTTGAGAGGTGTAACAAGTGTAGCTAATTTGATTAGCTATTTGACGTCTAGTCCTAACACCCTCTCTAACATCTCCAATGATTTCATCCTTATCATGGAGTTTCCTAACCCAATGAGCAGGTTCATTAGAGTCCAAAGGAGGAACTCTATTAAGAGGTAAATCATCCTCTTCATCTTGGTTTGACTTCACACCACTTGAAGTCTCACGACACTCCTTCAAGGGAAGGTCATTAATCTCACAAACATCCTCCTCATGGTCATCATATTTGGTCCTACAATCATCAAAGATAACATTTGATGATTCCATCACACTTCAAGTCCTTAGATTAAAAACTCTATAAACCTTGCTATTAAGTGCATATCCAATAAAAATACCCTCATCACTCTTGGCATCAAACTTGCCAAGTTGATCATAGTCATTTAGTATATAGCACTTGCTTCCAAAGATGTGGAAGTTGCTCACATTTGGTTTTTTACCCTTTCATAACTCATAGAATGTTTGTTTAATCCTCGGCCTAAAGAATACTCTATTCCCTATGTAACAAGCCGTATTGATGGCTTCGACCCAAAGATTTCTAGGGACTTTGTTGCTAAGCGACATGACACGGGCCATCTCTTGGAGGACTCTATTATTCCTCTCAACAACACCATTTTGTTGAGAAGTCCTATGCGTTGAAAATTCATGGGAAATGCCTAAGCTATTGCAAAAGTTTTAAAAGCTAGCATTTTCAAAATCTTTCCTATGATCACTTCTAATTTTCTTAATGTTTTTTGTTGACGGTGATTTTTGGATTGACTCGGTCAACAATTATATGTTAATGAAAACGAATAAAACAAAGAGAATCAATCAACACATGCAAGACAAATTTTACGTGGAAAACCCTTGAATGGGAAAAAACCACGGTGCCCCTTGAGGGCAAGAGAAATCACTATGAATTGCTTATAATTTAGACACTCAGATCTCGCATACAATTGCCTGATTATTCTCTCTCTAATCTCGAACCCTTTTTTCATGGGATTTAAGGTTCTATTTATATTAGTTTTTCTAGGGTTTCCTGTACTTATGCCGTGTTGATAGGGGAGTTCCTATCTTTTCCTTGCGTAAGGAGTCTAAGATTTGTCAATAACTTTTTAGGGTTTGTTTCCTATTTGGACTCTCCCTTGTTTGAAGAAGGTTGCATCTTGTTCAGAATAGGACTTGATCTTTGTATCTGACTAAATTCTCGCCTGACATGGGAATATGCTTGGACTTGGATTACCCTTCTGGCTGCATGTTCTATGGCGAACACCCCTGATTGGCGAGAGCATTTTTCCTTTCTGAAGGTCGACCAGTTGCGGCGAACAATCTTCCTCTTTGAATCGGCGAGCGTGCCTGCTGGCACACCTTTGACTGATTTCCTCTCGTTGACGAGTCAATGGGTGACGTGTCTATGATTTTGTCTCGTCTTTATTGCTTCTTTACTGACATGTTCTTTTATCAAATTTACACATACAACACTTTTAATGTGAGAAGTTTTCTCATTTTGAATTTTGACACAAAGCATTTTAAATTTCTCAAAGGCTTCAGACTTTTCTCTAAGGAAGTAAGTCCATGTGAACCTAGAGAAGTCATCAACAACAATAAGAATGTACCTTCTACCACCTAAGCTTTTGGTTTGAATGGGACCCATGAGGTCCATATGGAGAAGTTCCAATGGCTCTTTGGTGGAAAGGTATTTGCCTTTCTTGTGCACACTCTTGGTTTGCTTGCCTTGTTGGCAAGGTCCACAAACACCCTCAACCTTTTTCCCAAGCTTAGGAAGGCCTCTAACAACATTCAATCTATCAAGGACTATCAAGTCCCTATAGTTCATATGGCCAAATCTTTGGTGCCACACTTCAACTTTCTCACTACTGGACAAGTTACAAGAAATGAGGTTAGACTCAAGACAATAACAATTGTCACTTGATCTCTTGCCTTTCAACAAAACTTGCCCATTTTCCTTAAGAACAGATGTAAGATCCTTTATTTGTATTGGTTTGATTCCATTGTAAAACTTTCTATATTTGTATTAGTTTTTGGTTAGGTGATTCTTGGAAGAAAGAAGCTTCAAAGGTGAAGAAGCAACATCTTGTGCAGATTTCGTCTTTAAGGGGAACATCGCGTAATTAGATTCTAAGGTATCAAGATTCTTCTTCCTCTTGCAAGGCGTAAGTGCGCACACACACAATTCATACATGTTTTCCCTACATCATAGTTCAAAAATTTGGTATAACACTTTCACACACATTTATTATGCACGTGCATTTATCTCATTGTTGACAATCTTGTAAAATTGCATGTTCTCTCACTATCGTTTAGATATGGCATGCTTGTGTTTCATAGTGTTTATTTGTTTGTGCTTCTTGTATTTTGACTTGAAAATGATCTTATTTGATTCCTTATTGAATCCCGGTCATTTTGGTTACTCATTCATTAAGTTACGAGTTCAAACGATGTAGCTACGCTACTTTGCGTTCTCATTCGTTGAGTTGTTTTCGTCGTCATTTTCCAAGATGAATTCTCAATATTTTTGCAAATTTTTATAGTTTTTTTTTTATGTGTGAGGGATTCATGGTTCGTAATCCAAAAATGGATTCGAATTTGGAGTTCGGATGCCCATGTATGGCTGAAGAACGCGAGAGAAGCGCGAGGGAGCTTGCTCGGCCAAAGGCCAAGCAAGGAGGACTACGTGTGCCACACAGCCTGAGTCCCTCTCTGCCCATGTGTGCCACACATGGCTGGTTATGTGGCTCTTTTTGATTGATCACTGAATCCCTCTCTTCTCCATCTCTTTTCCCTCCATTTATATTCGAAAATTCTACAGAATTCTTCACAACTTTTGATTTCTTATTTTGATCACATCTCTCTCATTTCAACTCCGAATCAGGTGATTCAAAAGCCAAAAATGTTGGTCTTGAAGAGAGGAAAATTTCCCAAGCACATTTAGAGTCAAAATATGTCCAATTTTAACACAATCATCTGATTTCAGTTCGTGGTTCATCTTTGTGTATGGTAATCATCTTCTCAACATTTTTCTTATGATCAACTTCATGGATCTACTTTATTGTTTGATGAAAAATATTTAGAATGTCTTTGATTCCATTTTTAGACTTTTTGATTGATTTTTGAGTTTATCCTTTGTGATTTAATATGAACATCTTTTTGATGAACTTGAAGAAAATTGAAAAGAAAGAAAAGTGCAGAAAATTCTTCATGATTTTTGTTATCCTGATTCAATCATAACTTTCTCATTTCAATTCTGAATCACTTGATTCAAAAACCAAAAATGTTGGTCTTGATGAGAGATATAAACCTCAAGCATTTTCAGAGTCATGTGACTTCATGATTTTTTGCTGTGAGCTTATTTCAGTCTGAGATTCATTTTTGTAAGTGAAACATTTTCTTCTTACTTTCATTTTTGATCATCTCTTTTAATCTTCATATTTGATTGATGAAATGTATTAAGAATGATGTTAGTTCACATGCTAGGTTTGTGTGATTGATTGATTGATTGATTTTTAGCTTCGTGATTTCATTTGAACATATTTAGCTAAACTTGAATGAACTTGAAATTGATTCTAGATATGATATATATGATGTGCCTCATGATATTGTTTAGGTCTAATTTCATGATCTAAGAACTAAGATTCTTGTGTGATATATTGAATACTCATATCTTGTTCTTATTGATTCACATGCTTTGATTTCTAGGTACTTTTGTGATTGTTTATTGATAGAATATCCTAGAATGTCTTTAAGCATGTACATAGAGCTTGATTGATCATCTAGCTTTATTTGATTGTGATTTGCATCATTTGCATCACTTAGATCATTGTCTTATGATAGGTTGAAGCTCTTTCATAGTGAGTGAAGCTTTGTATTGAGCAAGAAGACTTGGCTAGGAATGAGTTTCGGATAGCCAAGCAAAAGTCTTAGCAAGGAGTTTAGTACTCCGGATAATTGAGCTAAGAGAGCTTGACTAGGATCTCTTGATCTAGATTGCTAAGTAAGGAAATCTTCCTAGAGGCTTGAGAGCCTTGGATAGGGAGTTGCTTCCTAGAGGTGTAGGACACATCTTGGATAGGAAATAAGCTAAGTGATTCACTAGGCTTGAGGGTAGATTAGGAGTTGATATCTTAGGTGGAAATCGTGTGTTGATTGCCTTAAGTGTGTAAGTCCTTTTCATCATAGTGGATTTGTTTTGCCGGTGGTTGTGGTATCAACCTGTGGATGTTTCATCTTTAAGGTTTTACCATGTAAAAACATTGTGTCTCATTTTCGCTTTAAGTTTCTTTATCTTCCATATGTTCACATGTATTGATTCATTTGTATATTGATGTTCACATGTCAATCATAATATCAAGTGTTCATTTCATTCTTGTATTCAATATTTTTTGAATATTTGAAGAATTTGGGCCTATACCTATTCACCCCACTCACCCCCCCCCCCCCCCCCCCCCCCCCCCCTTTCTAGGTATATTATACACTATTGTTTTAAGGGAATTTCAATAGAGCAATCAACCTTGCCAAACATAACCAAAAGCCCTTCATCACTCAAGTGTGATATGCTTATAAGATTGGCTTGTAAGCCATCTACAAAAAGAGCATTGGGCAAGGAAGGCAAACTGGGAATAGATATATTACCTTTCCTTATAACCTTTTTATTTGACCCATCACCAAAGGTGACGAATCCACCAACCTACATTACAAGAGTTTTAAAGAAACTCTTGTTTCCGATCATGTGCCTAGAACACCCACTATCAAGGTACCAAGTGTTGGAGGCATTGACTTTCATTGCAACTTGGGCCACATAGTAATAATATTCATCATTTATATTCATCATAGGTGAAACAAGGTCATTCCTAGGAGCCATTGGTCCATTGTCTCTAAATTTCCTAGGTCCATGTGTGGCTCTTCTAAGCATATTTTTCTCAATCATGCTTTCTCTTATACACAATTTAATATACTTTAAAAAATTAGGCCTAATGTGGCCTTCAATTCCATAAAAATGGCAAGTAGGAGTAAAATAGGAATTCAGACCATGACCTTATGCAAGCATTTGTGGCCTCCTTCTATTTTGAGTTGCTCTTGGGTGTTAAGGCAACTCTCTCCTTTGTGGTTGAGCTAAGTTGGCATGTCTTCTAGGTTGAGCATGAAAGACCCCATGTTGAGCTTGTCGGATCCTTAATGTTGGAGGTATTGGTTGAGGAGGTCATGGTTATGGAGGTCTTGGTTGTGGAGCTCTAGCTTGTGGTGGAGCTCTTGTTGGAATCCTTACTTGTGCTTACTTTGAGGATTCACCAACTTCCACCCACTTAGTTGATTGTTGAGGGGTTTGAGCGTTTTCAACCTCGTTGCTCTTGACAAAGGTTGTCTTCTTCAAGGGAGTGGTCTCCATTTCTTCCACATATCCTAACCCCTTCTTGTCACTTGGACTCTTCCCACAAGATAGCATCTTGTCAAGCTTCTCAGTTCCAGAAGTCATCTTAGCAATCAATCCCTTCGCTTCCATGACCTCTTTCCTTAAGTTTTCTTCATTCTTCTTGGCCAAGACTAGCTCCATCTTCAAACCTTCTTCCATTTCCTTAGCTTTACTCATTTCCTTACTTAAATGAGTTACCTTGGAAGTTAATTCAAGATTCTCCCCTTTCAACTTTTGTATCTCCTTTTTCTTCTTCAATCTAGAGTTCTCAAAGAATCTCAGGAAGTCATCATATTCCATCTCTTCATCAAATTCAAAATTGGAGTTTGAAGAGTTGCCCTTACCATTTGAGTCACTTTCTTCTTACTTGTCCTCTTCCTCTTCTTTGTCACTCATAACTTCATTGCTATTGTGAGAGGATGAGAAGGCAATGAAATTGGTAACTTGGTCTTCATTATCATCCGAAGACTTATCTTCCTATTCTAGGTCATCACTATCACTCCAAGTCACCACCAAGGCTTTTCCTCTCTTCTTCTTCAAGTTAGAACACTCGGGATCAATGTGTCCAAAGCCACTACACTCATAGCTTTCGACACCCTTCTTGTGATCTTTCTCTTGAGTTTACTCCACTTTCTTAAAATGAGCCTTTTTCTTTACAAACTTTCCCTTAGAGCCAAACCCTTTCTTCTCAAACCTCATAAATTGCTTGAACTTCTTTGCCATCAAAGCAATTTCTTCATCCGAGTCTTCTTCATCCTTTTCTACCTTGATGCTTTTCAAGGCAAGACTCTTTTGCTTCTTTGGAGGTGTAGATGTAAGACCCTTCCTAGATTCATAGGCCAAAAGCCTTTCAATTACTTCACTTGGCTTCATCTTTGAGTAGTCACTATTTTCTTCTAATGCCGTCACTTTGGATTCAAACCTCTCGGGAAGCAATCTCATGATCTTTTGCTTGATTCTTCTATCTGAGTAGGGATCACCAATGAAACAAATTAAGGTGTGTACAATATTGATCTAGAGAGGGGTGAATAGATTTTAACAAGTTTTACCCAATTTTCATGTATGGTCAAGATTACGAAAATACCCCCAATAGTCAATACAAATATAGCAAGTGTAATATGATGCGGAAATTAAATGACACTTGATATTTACGTGGAAACCCTCACAAGAAAAACCACTGGCTAATAAGTGAGCCACACTCGAACCTCGAATCCACTAAATATAAGAAAGATTACAACCTAATCCCGAAAGTAATCACACACCTACCTAATCCCGGTATGAGTGAACCTAGTCCTAATGTTTGTGATTTACGCAACCTAATCCCGGAAGCAACACAAGACTTCGTTGTCAATGAAGATAATGCAACCTAAGTGAATATGTGAAATACTTAAAATGCAACAAGAGCTAGGCAACCTTATATGCTTATCTAGGATGATGATATATCAATGAAATCAATCCTAGATATCAAAAGCTAAATGACATATCATAAAGCTTAGCTAATCAAGATTAAGCAAAACCTAGATAGCTATCACAATACAACACTCAATCATATTCATCACAAACAATCTCTATCTTGTATCTAGCCTGTGAACATAAAGCATACAAGTAAATAAAGAGATAGCTTGACAAGAAAGAAACAAAAATTAGATGAAGTTAGTCAAAATCTTACCAAGCAAGTTGTGATGATGCAAAACCAAGCATGAATGATGCAAGATGTTCTTTGATGCACAAAGGAATGTATTTGAGTGTTTAAAGATGAGTTCTTGAGGATTTTTCACTTGAAAAATGTTCTAAGTAAAAAATATGAATTTTTGAACTCTTGGTGCTGACCTAAGGCAAAGAGGCATATGTATAAGGTGCCAAGATGAAGTGACATCGTTTTGAAAAGTGGCACAAAAAATGCCTTTGGCGCTGTACGAGTCACTGTACGTAGGGCGACTTGTACAGCGCCTATCTGGGAAACATATGGTGTTCTTCATTTAGGCGTTGTTCGTAGGGCGCTTCTAAATAACGACCCAACAACGCCCAATCTCTGTCCTCTCGGGGAAATAGAGGGGCGTTGTACGAAGCATTGTACGTACAGCGCCAAATAAAATGTATCAGGTTTGTACAGCGCCTTTCCCAAGCCTCATTAGGTCTCAGATGGGCGTTGTTCGAACAGTGCTTTGAATAGCACCCAACACAAAAAAAAAAATGATGCATCCTAAGCCTAATTGACATGGCAATAATCAAACAAGATGCAATCATGTGGGCAAAAATGAAGAGAGATTAAGAATATAAGTACACCTAAATAACATACACAAACATACAAGATAAACATATATGCATGGGTTGCGTGTGTGCAACTACTTCTCTTCATTTGCAAGAAACACAAAGAAATATACCTTTGGAGTGCTTCTTCTCTTAAGGTCTTGAGGGTCTAATCTACCCTTACATCAAAACCCCTAAATGTGGTTTGTCTACGAAATTAGCCAATCAATAAATTGAGACCTTACAATCTCCCCCTTTGGCTATTTCGTGACAAAACGACCACTCACATAATCCTCACAACATAATTGAAGCTACGGGATAACAATTACATTCTACAATACAAAGAGATACTAAAAAGTTAAAGCTTCAAGTCTTCGAACTCTTGTTGAACCATCAAAGCTTCAAAACAAAAAGAAATTACACTTTCCAAGACAAGTGCATAGGAGAGGATCAAGAGAAAAGATAAAACAAGCATTTGCATTGGAATTTAAGTACAACATTGATGACTCGCTTTTTGTGTTGTTACCAAATTGCGAATTATCAAAAGAATGTTTATAAATGAATTCTTACGAAATATACTTTAAGTTTTGAAAACTAGTAAAGCGGTAAACTTAAGATTCGTTCCACAGGGAATTAGAGTAATATGTTGAATTAATTAGCTAATCTATATGCAATAAAATAAATCATAAATGAATGAATGAGTGTATGGTTTGTCAAACAATCAAACAAACATACATACAAAATAAATCTAACCAAAAATATGGTGATATGAAAAATAGAAGACTCACAATCTTGATAAGAAAAATGGATGTAAACAATTAATATATATGCTAAGGAATTGATTGATTAGCAAGTGGGTATGGGTAGTGCTTTTTAAGCCACTTTAATGGACCAATCTCTACATGTTAACCAATTTAGGTTTAGATTAGTGTGGTTGATATACTGATCGGTCTAGATTCTACTTATATTTTGGCCCTTTTTCCTATCATCTTTGCTTGTTTCTTAAGGCCCTTTTGGGTGGTTTGATGTGTTGAATGAGCTGTGCAGGTCTCTTTAAATAGAAGTGGCGCAAATAACTGATTATGGAAGAAATGGTGTCAAAGGATGAGACAAAGGGCAATTGTGCCAATTACCGCAGGGTAGGCACCTACCCACCTTGCGATACATCAAGCGGCCATCTGTAGAGGAATTCTCATGAATTACCGTGGCCCAGGCAATGGTCCACCTTGCAGCACATCTTACGTCAAAGTCCAGAGATGCATCATACAAATAACGCAGCTCAGACAAGTACCCACCTTGCGGTACATATAGCGGTCAAGTCTAGTGGTGTCGTCTTATAATTACCGCGGGGTAGGCAACTTACCTACCCAGCGGTACATGCAGCGCCTAGTTCGTTTAGGTTAGCGAGTGACTTATTTTTGAACTATTATATATAGAGCACATAGGTGCGTTCTAAGGGGGGTTGGATACTGCGAAAAGAGAAAACCATTCTTTCTTTCATCCTTGGAGAATCCTGGAAAGCAAGAAGACGACGAGGAATTCAAGACAAGATCAGATTACCACCATGGGTTCTTTCTTCTTCTATTCTATGTTTTTGTTCTCTCCATTGATGTGTAACTAAATCCATACTAGGGATTCAATGTGAACCTCTATGAATACTCTTTGTTAGAATTGACCATATTTTCTTAATTCAAGTTTTGATTCATTCAATTTGTGATTATTTATTCTTGTTGATGCATGGTTTATGCTAGGCTTGAATTTAGGGTTTGATATATTAAAGGTTGAGATGCGAGTGGGTTTCACCATTCTCAGCCAATATTCAATTGAATGAATGAAATTGTTGTAGTAGGATATTTCACGTTATTTTTGGTTCTTCTGTTCTTGTGCTTAATGGATTCTCAATCATAGTTTATACGCAGGTTTTGAGGTAGACTATGATTGAGAATACTTGATTGTGTGCTTTGTGGGTTTTAGGTTACAATTTATACACAGGTTTTGGGTTAGACTTAATTGAGAACGCTTGGTGTATGGTTGATGTGTTTTCTGTTATAGTTTATACGCAGGTTTTGAGGTAGACTGTAGTAGAGAATACTTGATTTATTCCAGGACCATATAGCACTAATTATACATAATTTAAGAAGGAACCCTTAACTTGATTAACATTCTTTGTAAAAGTCAATTCGAAGCATTGAGTAAACGTAGTTGGGGAGCATTGATGACCTAGTTCTCTCACCTTTTGATCACATTCACATATTCTTGTTAGCTGCTTTCTTAGTTTAATATAGTTTTAATTTCAAATCAATCAATCAATCTCAAATCTCTTGGTTACTGTTACTTGCTTAGCTTTAATTAGAATTAGTTTTAGTCGATAAATCGCTTTTCCTCGTGGGAATGATCCCTACTTGTCGTTGTACTTATCTCACGATTCGTGCACTTACGAGTTAGGTTTTTATAACACGATTTTATCCATCATATACCCTCCACTAATCTATCCTATTTATTGGGTTCTTAATCACTCAAGGGTGTCAATCCAAGAATGATTGCATAACATGTTATTCTAAACAAGATTGTAATTAACAAATGGATATACAAGTCAATCACATAGTGAATAGAATCTAATTAATAAATAAATAGAACACATATAGAGATTCATTACAAAGCTTAAGCAAATACCCACAATCAAATGTCCCTCAAATCAATCCCCTAAATTATGGGTTTAATTACACATAGTAACAATAAAATAGAAAACAAGTAAATGATAAGGAAATCACCCTTGGGCGTCCTTCTTTAGTGCTTAATCCTTGTTCTCCTTAGATGCTCCTAGTGCAAAGAATGGAAGAAGAGGATGTGTCTAGATAAGTAGATGGCTAATGGTGAGTGACAAAGGTTTTGTGATGTAGAGAATGGTAGGGGAGGAATGATCTAGGGAAGTATTCAAGATTTGGTGTGAGTTTTTGGATGGAAAAGATTAGTTCAAGTATAGAAATGGAGGAGTTTGGGAGATGATTGATGGTGATCCTAGGTTGGAAAAGAGATAGGTAGGAGAGAATAGGATTGGATTTTAAATTGAAAAGAGGGATGAATTTATACTATTTTTGAATTAGGTCACGAATGGTAAAATTGCCAAAACACGCCCTATACTTGTCAAATTGCCATTTTGGCCCTCAAGGGGGCCTTTCCATAATTTTCCACCCAAATTTCACCAATCAGGGATGAACATAGAGGCTATCGCGGTTTGCTTCAATTGGTGACCTTGGAGCGACAATATGGCGAAGCCACCAGGTGTGGAAAATCATTCCCTGTTGCCATGGCAACCTCAAACGACAAATGGCGACCAAAAGGGTGACATGGGCTTGACAAGAGGGGATGGTGGACTGAAATTTGTAGCTTGGATTCCGGTGATTTGGAGGACTAAAAGTTGAATGACCAGAAAGCCGTTGATGTGGCCGTTAATTCCTGTCGGTTTTCAGCCGCCGGTAGGTCGATGGTTGTTGGAAAAGGTGGCCGCAAAAGCTAGGGTTTGGGAGGAGTTCAAGGCATGGCTGCTCATGTGAGAAGGGAGGAGATGATGAATAGTAAGGGGGTGCAAACAGCAGGGAAGTGGAGTGAAAATGGGCTGCTATTATTTTTCCATAAAAGGGGTGCACTTAGAAGTGGTATGGGGTGTATCTAGAAGATATCAAAACGCACTGTGTCATTTAATTACGTGGCGCAGCTTCATCCCTTTTGGGGTGCAATAAGCACAGGGCAGGGGTGCAATTAGGCTAGCTCTTCTTGTGTCAGATGGGGTGCAATCAATGCTGGGCCTAGGCGCGTTTAGTCTTCTTGTGCATCACTGGGCTGGCTGCTTGGACTCACTTTTGGGGTGCAATAAGGAAGCAGCTGGGGCGCTTTTGGGCTTGAGCAACCATGGGTTTGGGCCATGTCTTGGGCATCTTTATTGAAACGCACCATTTAAGTTGTTTGGTCTACACGCAGAAATGGGCTAAGGTGCAATTGTTAGGATTATGCTCAACAGCAAGAGTGTAATATTGTATTTAACAATCTGTTTCATATTAATAAAGTGATTTCTGCTTTAAACAAATATTATAGCATTTATAGTTGAATATTATAATTGTTAAAGTAAATAATCATAAGGTCTAAAGACTATGAGAAAAGAAGAATTGTTCATACATTTGGATATGTATGTGGTAGACACAATTCTTTAGTTAGTCTTGAATATTGTTCACAACTTAAGTTAAAGGTTGGGCACCTTTATCTTGTTAAAGTTGTAGAATTCTTTTGCTAGCATTTGAGTGGGATCAAATGAGATATGATGAGTCTAAAATCATCGGAGTGTCTTCGAGCAAAAGAGTCTAGTGCACTGGGTGCATTGAACTGGATCAAAATGAAATACTTTATCTATAACCGTCAATAGATAAAAGTAATTTCATTATCAGGACAATCGGAGAGTCTATCTTAATCCTGAGATAAATGATGGACTTATGGTTGCAGGTGATATCATTTGAGCTATCAATGAGTACGATTATATCGCATAGTCTATCCTCGATAGTTTGGTGATATTCATTTGTTAATCGATAGAGGACTTCATTTATAGATATGGACATCGTGGCTCCATTTATTAAATGAGAGTATAATATCATCATATGGATGTTTTGAGGTAATTGGATATTAAATCTCAACGTTGAGTTTTCAATAGTGTCTATTGAAAACATGGCTTCTGGACAAGTCAAAATATTCAAGTTCAAAACGTGGTCATATGAGTAAATATGGTAACTTGGAGAGTTATAGGCGGTCTATGAACTCTTGGCGATTACTGATATTAATCACGAGGATACACTATCTCCAATATGATTGTCTAGGGTATGAATGAGGAAGCATCTTCCTTTTCTGTCTTTATTTAAGAGTTCAATTTTAGCTCTTTAGTGGAATGAGCTAAAATTAATGGATCGGACCTAAGTGAATCATTTGTTGATTGTGATTAGGTTATGTCTATTAGAGCTTAAATTTAGATAGCCCGCCAAGATCTCCAATCCACACGGACTTGCATGGATCACTTGATATATTCTACCGGACCAATTTAGGGTCCATCTAGAATTGCATTTAATATATTAAGAATATAATTTGCACATTATTTATGTAATGGGCTGCTAAATTATATTTATATATTAATGGATGACATGTGGGCTTGTTTCTTTTAGTAAGAATGGGTCTAGTTCACATGTGGGCTTTTTATTTAAAGTCCTATGGATTTAATGAAATAAGAAAAATAATATTTGGCCCAATATATACATGTGGGGCGGCAAGGTGATTTAAAAGCCTTAAATATTATTTTGTTTTTATTGTTTAATTAAATCAGAATTAATTAATTTATTAATTAATTGTTTAATTAAGAAACAAATCTTTTCTGAATAGGAAATATGATTCCTATTGGTATACTATTGGTAGTAGTATACTTAAATTAAAAGACTTGTTTGACAAGGAAATAAATAATTAATTTTATTTATTAAATCAAATAAGAAGTCTTTTATTTTAGTCAAATAAGGAATAAAAGATTTATGAGTTTGATTAGGGTTTGGAAATCTTAAACAAAATAGGAATTAGGGTGCAACTAAATCTCCAATATTTTAGGAGTAATAATTGCGGCAACCCTAATTGGTTTTGGTAAAAGAATTCGGCCACCCTAGTTAAGAAAGAGAAAAAGAAAATTTGCCACATATAAGGCTATTGATGATTTTCGGCCAGCCTAGGGTTTATGTGCAGAAATTTTATTTCTTCTTCTTCTTCTTCTCAACTCATAGTTAGAGATCTATTATTCTACTAAAAACAAAAGGAACATAGATTATTCTTTGATGGTATATTGTTTGCTTGTTCATTAATAAGCTTGTATATACTATATCGATTAAGGTTCACGCGAGTTTCGATCATAAGATTGAGAACTCAAAAGTGACCGGAATAATCTTAGGTTCCTTTAGATTGTTTTTGGGACTAACGAATCAAGAAAAGTTTGTTTAATCCAATCACAGGTTTGCAATTCAAAGAAAGGGAGACCACGCTCCTAGGTGATCCACGTTCGTGCTAGGATTGAAGATCTTGCGGATTACCATCGACGCAAGTCAATCGGATCACGCGACAAGAGGTATTAATCTTTTGTTTATATTTATATCTTTAATTAATCAAAAGGGTTTAAGGTTCATAAAATTGGAAAATTTTTAAAAGCTACTCAAACTATTTTTTTTAGTCTCGCTTCCGCTGCGGGTATATTTTTCCCTACAATTGGTATCAGAGCCTGGTTGAACCCTTTTAATTAATTAATGTATATATACGTGGATCGATTTCTTTTTATTGTGATTATGCATGTTTAGAAAGAGATGGCACTCTAGGTATTCGCATATATAATTACATGTGATGTATGGCTTTATATATGTTTTATATGTGGATTGTTATTGCTCGATTTTGGTCCTAGATTTTCAATGTATTTTTGGTTTTGGAATTGTAACAAGAAGGGTGGTCTATCATCGCCATAATTCCTTCTTGGTAGTTGCTAGACATTTTTTTTATGTATTAAAAATTGCTGCAGTTTTTTAATGTCTTATTTATTATAATGTGCAGTATTTTTTTTACTGTCATGAATATAAAAAAAAAAAAAAAAATTCTGCAGTAATTTATTTGTTTAAATTAAATTGTAACACGTTCTACATCGAAGAAACGAAGCAACCAGAACCGAGAACGAGCACCGTGCGCACCCTAGGAGTGGATTGGGCTGCGCATGGCATGCCCGAAATCAAGTGGGCTGTGCACGGCAGCCTTGCAACCAAGAGGGCTGCACACGGCAGCCATGCAAGGCCTATGGGCTACGCATGGCAGCCCCTTACGTGGGGTTGTGGCCGTGCAATCCCGAGGAGGGAGGCCGGAGGATGGGCTTATGGTTGATGGGCCACTCGAAGATCTTGTATTTCTATTTCAATGTAATTTACTTGTTTTTCTAGGATGGGCCAAAATTGTTGCTATTTATTTTATGCTTAAATATTACAATATTTGTTGTTGTATGATAACATGACATATAGAATAGGAGTGCCACTCATATATCTCTTTTGGTATGAACATGCATTGAATGATTTAGGTATCTAAATTGGCATCTAGATAACTTGGTAAATCATTCTATGGGATTTAATCACACGCCTTAAATAATTGAGTGGGAGAAGGTGTTTTTGTAACACCTATGGCTTCCAAGATTAGTTGAGCTTAATTATTTTTTGGTAATTCCCCAAAGGGGCGTCCATGAATGGAATTAAGCAATATACTTCCTTACAAGGATAGACTAGACAATGGACTCAAACGAGATCTACTCCCAAAGGAGGGATTTTCATGAGAGAAAATTGAGGGTCGATATCTTGGTAACACACTCAATGTAATTTTATTGATATCCTCCAAAGAGTTCTTGTCAGTAAAATTGCAAGGCTAAAATTGAAAACGCTGGTTGTTATGTTAACAATTAGGTGGGACCTAGTCTAACTAGTAAATGGTGCGAACTCCCAAAGGAGGCGTAACATTTATGGGTGTTAGATCACCGTTGAATTTTTATGATTAAGTTATTCATTTAATTCAAGATAAATATTTAAAAGTGCTTTATAATGATTATTTACTTATATATGTTTTGTTTTCATTCAGAAATCATGACCCCATCACTTATGAACATCCTGAAAGATAACACCTTAACTGGAGATAACTATGTAACATGGAAAAGGAAAATTGGGTTGTTGCTGCAAAGTGAAAAACATAAGTTTGTTCTAACTACTCCTAAACCACCTGCTCCTAATATTGAATCAAGCATAATGCAAAGAGATGAGTATGAGCAGTGGAAGACTTCAGATGATATGGCCAAATGTTATATCATGGCCACTATCTCCGACGTGTTGCAACAGCAGCATGAAGGAATGGAGTCTGCTGCTAATATAATGATGTCTCTAGAGGAGATGTTTGCTATGAAGTCCAGGACGACTAAGAGAGAGGCAGTGACTGCTTTTATGAATCTTAGGATGAAACCTGGACAGGCTGTGAAGGATCACATGATGAAAGTCATAGCACATCTCAACATTGCTGAACTGCATGGCTCTGAGATAGATGGTGAGACAAAAATTGATATGGTTGTCTTCATTGTCAGATTCCTTTGATCAGTTCAAATTGGACTACACTTTGAACAAAAAGGAATACACCTTACAGAGCCTGATGCAAGATGTTCAAAGTGCTGAAAATATCCTTGTGAAAGGCAAAGGTCAAGAGATTCATATGGTTGGTAAAGTTGCTACTGTTAAGGCCCGTCAAAAGGTCAAGAAACAACAGAAGAAAAAGCAACTTGGGCCGACCAAGAAGGAGACCAAGAAAGTAACCAAGATCAAAGGGAAATGCTTCCTTTGTGGTGAAAAGGGACATTGGAAGAGAAATTGCCCAAAGTCCCAGAACAAGAAGGAAGAAGGTAATTTGAATTATCTTGAAACATGTTTTTTGGCTGATTCTACAGATTCTTGGATCATAGACTCAGGAGCCACTAATCATGTTTGTTATTCCTTGCAGGGGTTCCAAGAAAGGAGAAGGCTGAATAAGAATGAGATCAATTTGCGCTTAGGCAACGGAACGTTAGTGTTTGCAAGTGCAGTGGGAGATATTAGAGTTTGTTTGGATTCTAGAAGGCATTTAGATTTAATAGACGTTTATTATGTACCTCAATTCAAGAGGAATTTAATTTCAGTTTCTTGTTTGAATAAATTTGGATATTCGGTTACTTTTAATAAAGTTTTTATTATTAGTAAGAATGACAAAGTTATTTGCAAAGGTACATTGGAAAACGGTCTATACTTTTTGCATAGAAATATCTCTCACTCGTTAGACACAGAAATAACGGAACCTAATCATAAAAGAGTAAAATTATCAACAGATGAAACCTACCTTTGGCATTTACGCTTAGGTCATATTAACCTTAATAGGATTAAAAGATTGGTAAGTGACGGACCTTTGAGTGACTTAAAGGTTGATGATCTACCAACTTGTGAATCTTGTTTGGAAGGTAAAATGACCAAAAGGACGTTCTCTGCCAAAGGTGCCAGAGCCACTGAATGTTTAGGATTGATACACACTGATGTATGTGGACCCATGAGCATTCAAGCTAGAGGTGGATATGAGTACTTCATCACTTTCACAGATGATTACTCAAGATTTGGCTATGTGTATCTCATGAGATATAAGTCGGATGCTTTTGACATGTTCAAAGCAATTAAAGCTGAAGTGGAAAATCAGCTTGAGAAACACATAAAAATCTTGAGATCTGATCGTGGTGGAGAATATCTATCTGGTGAGTTTTAGCAATATCTTATTGATAATGGGATAGTTTATCAGTTTTCTGCACCTGGTACACCTCAACAAAATGGGGTAGCAGAAAGGAGAAATAGAACTCTTTTGGATATGGTTAGGTCTATGTTGAGTTATTCAACACTTCCTATTTCTTTATGGGGATATGCTTTACAAACTGCAATATACATTCTAAACCATGTACCATCTAAGTCTGTTCCTAAAACACCGCATGAGTTGTGGACTGGGCGCAAGCCTAGTTTACGACACTTAAGGATATTTGGATGTCCTGTGCACGTGTTAAAAGGAAAGACAGAAAAGATGGAGTCCCGTTCAGAAACATGTATATTTGTAGGGTATCCGAAAGAAACTAAAGGATATTATTTTTATAGTCCTTCAGATCTTAAAGTATTTGTTTCGACAAATGCTAAATTTCTGGAAAAGGACTATATGAATGATTTTGTGCCTAAAAGTAGAATTGTCCTGAATGAGATGTCAGGAGATACAATTCCACGAGAAGTTACACAACCTAACCCAATTGTAAGTTCCGATCCAACACAAGGTCAACAACCTACCATTCCTCGTCGTAGTGGGAGGGTTAGAACACAACCCGAAAGATACATCGGTCTGGGAGAATCTGTAGAGAATCTCCTGGACGACGATGATCCCTATACGTACAAAGAAGCTATGGAGGATGTTGATAGTCGCCATTGGCAAAAGGCAATGCAATCCGAGATTGAATCTATGTTCGATAACAAAGTCTGGTCCCTTGTAGACTTGCCTAAAGGGATAAAACCCATTGGGTGCAAGTGGGTATATAAGAGGAAAAGAGGTATGGATGGAAAGGTGGAAACCTTTAAAGCTAGATTGGTAGCTAAAGGGTATACACAGAAAGAAGGTATCGATTACGAGGAAACCTTCTCTCCTGTGGCCATGCTTAAATCCATTAGGATACTCTTATCCATTGCAGCATCTTTAGATCTATTTGGCAAATGGACGTCAAGACAGCTTTCCTTAATGGAAGTCTTGACGAAAGCATCTACATGATGCAACCAGAGGGATTCATTGAAAAGGGCCAAATGGAAAAGGTATGCAAGTTGCAGAAATCCATATATGGATTAAAGCAAGCATCCAGATCCTGGAACATAAGGTTCGATCAAGCTGTCAAAGGTTTTGGATTTATTCAGAATCTTGACGAACCTTGTGTATACAAAAGGATTAAAGGCGACAAGTTGGTTTTCCTGATTCTTTATGTTGATGATATACTACTCATCGGAAATGATATAGGTGTATTGACATCAGTAAAAGAATGGTTAGCAAAACAATTTGATATGAAGGACTTAGGAAAAGCAAGTTTTATTCTAGTTATCCAAGTTATAAGGGATAGAAAGAATAGAACGATTGCATTGTCCCAAGCTTCATACATAGACAAAATCTTGTCTAGGTTTTCCATGCAGGATTCCAAGAAAGGTATGTTACCTTTCAGACATGGAATCAAGCTTTCTAAGGAACAAGTTCCTAAGAATGAGCATGAAGAGCAGTTCATGAGTAGAGTTCCATATGCCTCGGCAGTTGGAAGTCTCATGTATGCAATAGACCAGATATTTGTTTTGCTGTTGGCATAGTTAGCAGTTTTCAATCGAAGCCTGGTCCTGATCACTGGACGGCAGTCAAGCATATTTTCAAGTATCTCAAGAGAACGAGAGATAATATGCTTGTATACTCTGGAGGGGATTTGATTCCCGTTGGGTATACAGATTCTGATTTTCAATCAGATTCTGACTCCAGAAAATCCACATCAGGGGCTGTGTTTACTATTAGAGGAGGAGCAGTTATATGGAGGAGTATCAAGCAATCTTGTATTGCTGATTCCACCATGGAAGCTGAGTATGTTGCTGCATGCGAGGCTGCCAAAGAGGCTGTTTGGCTCCGCCAATTCTTGATTGACTTGGAAGTGGTTCCTAGTGCGAATAAGCAGATCACTATCTACTGTGACAACAGTGGAGCAGTGGCTAATTCGAAAGAACCAAGAAGTCACAAGAGAGGTAAACACATTGAAAGGAAATATCATCTTTTAAGGGAGATTGTTCAAAGAGGTGACGTGACGATTACCAAAATCGCGTCAGCAGAAAATCTAGCAGATCCCTTCACAAAGGCTCTACCTCAGAAGAGTTTCGATGGGCACCTAGAGAACATGGGCATGAGAGATATGACTCATTTGCTATAGCGCAAGTGGGAGATTGTTAGGATTATGCTCAATAGCAAGAGTGTAATATTGTATTTAACAATCTGTTTCATATTAATAAAGTGATTTCTGGTTTAAACAAATATTATAGCATTTATAGTTGAATATTATAATTGTTAAAGTAAATAATCATAAGGTCTAAAGACTATGAGAAAAGAAGAATTGTTCATACATTTGGATATATATGTGGTAGACACAATTCTTTAGTTAGTCTTGAATATTGTTCACAACTTAAGTTAAAGGTTGGGCACCTTTATCTTGTTAAAGTTGTAGAATTATTTTGCTAGCATTTAAGTGGGATCAAATGAGATATGATGAGTCTAAAATCATCGGAGTATCTTCGAGCAAAAGAGTCTAGTGCACTGGGTGCATTGAACTGGATCAAAATGAAATACTTTATCTATAACCGTCAGTAGATAAAAGTAATTTCATTATCAGGACAATCGGAGAGTCTATCTTAATCCTGAGATAAATGATGGACTTATGGTTGCAGGTGATATCATTTGAGCTATCAATGAGTACGATTATATCGCATAGTCTATCCTCGATAGTTTGGTGATATTCATTTGTTAATCGATAGAGCACTTCATTTATAGATATGGACATCGTGGCTCCATTTATTAAATGAGAGTATAATATCATCATATGGATGTTTTGAGGTAATTGGATATTAAATCTCAACGTTGAGTTTTCAATAGTGTCTATTGAAAACATGGCTTCTGGACAAGTCAAAATATCCAAGTTCAAAACGTGGTCATATGAGTAAATATGGTAACTTGGAGAGTTATAGGCGGTCTATGAACTCTTGGCGATTACTGATATTAATCACGAGGATACACTATCTCCAATATGATTGTCTAGGGTATGAATGAGGAAGCATCTTCCTTTTCTGTCTTTATTTAAGAGTTCAATTTTAGCTATTTAGTGGAATGATCTAAAATTAATGGATCAGACCTAAGTGAATCATTTGTTGATTGTGATTAGGTTATGTCTATTGGAGCTTAAATTTAGATAGCCCGCCAAGATTCCCAATCCACACGGACTTGCATGGATCACTTGATATATTCTACCGGACCAATTTAGGGTCCATCTAGAATTGCATTTAATATATTAAGAATATAATTTGCACATTATTTATGTAATGGGCTGCTAAATTATATTTATATATTAATGGATGACATGTGAGCTTGTTTCTTTTAGTAAGAATGGGTCTAGTTCACATGTGGGCTTTTTATTTAAAGTCCTATGGATTTAATGAAATAAGAAAAATAATATTTGGCCCAATATATACATGTGGGGCGGCAAGGTGATTTAAAAGCCTTAAATATTATTTTGTTTTCATTGTTTAATTAAATAAGAATTAATTAATTTATTAATTAATTGTTTAATTAAGAAACAAATCTTTTCTGAATAGGAAATATGATTCTTATTGGTATACTATTGGTAGTAGTATACTTAAATTAAAAGACTTGTTTGACAAGGAAATAAATAATTAATTTTATTTATTAAATCAAATAAGAAGTCTTTTATTTTAGTCAAATAAGGAATAAAAGATTTATGAGTTTGATTAGGGTTTGGAAATCTTAAACAAAATAGGAATTATGGTGCAACTAAATCTCCAATATTTTAGGAGTAATAATTGCGGCAACCCTAATTGGTTTTGGTAAAAGAATTCGGCCACCCTAGTTAAGAAAGAGAAAAAGAAAATTTGCCACATATAAGGCTATTGATGATTTTCGGCCAGCCTAGGGTTTATGTGCAGAAATTTTATTTCTTCTTCTTCTTCTTCTCAACTCATAGTTAGAGATCTATTATTCTACTAAAAACAAAAGGAACATAGATTATTCTTTGATGGTATATTGTTTGCTTGTTCATTAATAAGCTTGTATATACTATATCGATTAAGGTTCACGCGAGTTTCGATCATAAGATTGAGAACTCAAAAGTGACCGGAATAATCTTAGGTTCCTTTAGATTGTTTTTGGGACTAACGAATCAAGAAAAGTTTGTTTAATCCAACCACAGGTTTGCAATTCAAAGAAAGGGAGACCACGCTCCTAGGTGATCCACGTTCGTGCTAGGATTGAAGATCTTGCGGATTACCATCGACGCAAGTCAATCGGATCACGTGACAAGAGGTATAAATCTTTTGTTTATTTTTATATCTTTAATTAATCAAAAGGGTTTAAGGTTCATAAAATTGGAAAAATTTTAAAAGCTACTTAAACTATATTTTTTAGTCTCGCTTCCGCTGCGGGTATATTTTTCCCTACAACAATCAGAAGCCCACTCTCCCACTGTTTAAAACACACCGGATCACTGTCCTACGTGACACTGTTTGCCTGATCTGATGGTAAATTACGAGTAGCACCCCTACATTCTTCCATAATTGCAAAAACTTCAATTCTTCCTCCAATAATTACTCTTTTGCCCCTATTTTACCAAAATTACTCCAATGCCCCTGAACTCTATAAATTCCCGAAAATACTTAATAAACAACATTAAAATAAGGGAAATGCCCAAGAATCAAGCATAATGAGACAGGAATTATGGCCAAAATCGTACCAATTTTGGTTCAATCAAACATCATGCAATAAATGCTCCCCCTCATTGGGTTACTCCCCCTCACTATGTACTCTCCCCAATATGCACAATTATTACTACAATTTAGCATCTCCCCTTACCACATTCTACTCCCCTTTTTTGTCATGATATAGGCAAAGGAGTAATCCCCAACCGGGTCACATTAGCAAAGAGAGATATAAGCATACAAGATGTTTGCATAATCAAATAAGCCACTTTATGCACTCAATTAATTGGAGAGAAACAAGGAAATTTATTTTATTGAAAATGTGTGAATTAAAATTGCTTTGCATACAAGAAATGTTGCATTCAAGTCCAAAATACAATGGTATTTGGCAAAGCAAATGACAAAGGTTTCCAATAGAATTCAAACCAATTTTACCATTTGTCATGAGAGAAGCAAGGATATAGAGATTTCATTGATTTCAATTTTAAAAGCAACTATATCCAACTTTATAGGTGAAACATGGCATGAGCGACTTTGCACCCTATTTGATTTTTCCGGATATGAAACCCGTATGATAGTAACCATGTTTAATAAATAAAGAAAGAAAGACATTTGGATTGAAACATCCTTTGAATAGATACATGATCCTTTATCATTTTTAGTCTCACTAGGTTTTCACACACTATTATGCATTTAAGAAATTGCAATCATCAATTCATGCTTTTTCAATTTAGCATGTCAATTAAGAATCATCATGTCATGGAGAAAACTATAGGTCATTCAAATCGTACTTCCTATGAAAATTTCCTAGTCCAAAAATGCATGTTTGAACATAAATATGAGATGGATTGTAATGCTAGCATGGTTCACACTTATTTAGATAAAAGCATATATACATATGAACAACCAAGCTTACTTCAAGCAATTAATAAAGAAGCATAAGATCTTTCAAATATTTTGCATGCATCAAGTATGCAAAAGCACTATTTGCTTGAGTTCCCCATATGGAGTCAATCACAAAAACTCATCACTCCACAAGACATATTCCAATATATCTACTAAGTGTTTTAAATCGAGTAGCATCTAAGGGTTTAGTAAATAAGTCCGCTAGTTGATCATTAGTACTTACATGTTCAAGTACTATGTATTTATTCTCAACTATTTCTCTAATGAAATGATGGCGGATGTTAATATGCTTAATTCTAGAGTGTTGTACCGAATTCTTGGAAATATTAATAGCACTCATGTTTTCACAAAAGAGAGTGAGTGTACCTTGGTTGAATCCATAGTCTACTAGCATTTGCTTCATCCATAGGAGTTGTGTGCATCCACTCCCCGCGGCTACGTACTCGGCCTCCGCCGTGGACAAGGAAATTGAGTTTTACTTCTTACAAAACCAAGAAACAAGGTTGTTTCCAAGGAAGAAGCAACCGCCCGATGTGCTTTTCTTATCATCACAATTTCTTGCCCAATTCGCATCACTAAAGCCTACAAGACTAGCATTAGTGTCAAACGAGTACCAAATCCCATAGTTGGAAGTCCCATTCACATAGCGAACGATTCTCTTGATGGAAGAGAGATGGGACTCATTGGGATCCGATTGGTACCTAGAACACACACCCACACTAAAGAATATATCAGGCCTACTTGCGGTCAAATAAAGCAAGCTTCCTATCATGCCCCGATATAGCGTTTGTTCCACACTTTTACCACTAGCATTCTTGCTAAGTTTCAAAGTGGTACTCATAGGTGTATCACAATGTTTGGCTTTTTCAAGACCAAACTTCTTCACTAGGTTTTTGGCATATTTGGCTTGAGATATAAAGATCCCATCATTTAATTGCCTAATTTGCAAACCTAGGAAGTAACTAAGCTCACCAACAAGACTCATCTAAAATTCATGAGACATAACATCAACAAATTGATAGACCTTGGTGTTTTTGGTGGAGCCAAACACTATATCATCAACATACATTTGAACTATAAAAAGCTCATCATTGTCTTTCTTGATGAATAGTGTCTTGTCAACACTACCCCTTATGTAGTCATTGTTGACAAGAAATTGAGTGAGGCGCTCATACCAAGCCCTCGGTGCTTGCTTCAACCCATAAAGAGATTTCTTGAGGCGATAGACATGGTTAGGGTGGTATGCATCCACAAACCCCTTGGGTTACTCAACAAACACTTCCTCTTGCAAGAAGCCATTAAGGAAGACACTTTTGATATCCATTTGGCGCAATTTGAACTTGTGTACACAAGAGATGGACAAGAGAAGCCTAATAGACTCTAAATGGGCAACGGGAGCAAAAGTCTCCTCAAAGTTGATACCCTTAATTTGAGAGTACCCTTGTGCTACAAGTCTTGCCTTGTTTCGCACAATGTTGCCATCCTCATCGGATTTGTTCCTATATATCGATTTGATGCCTATGACATTAGTGATCTTAGGCCTAGGAACTAGAGTCCAAACCTCATTCCTTTCAAATTGGTTTAGCTCTTCTTATATGGCAAGAACCCAAAATTCATCATTTATGGCTTCATCAACCTTTTTGGGTTCTATTTGAGAGGTGTAGCATGTAAAGCTAATAAGATTAGCTAGTTGACGCCTAGTCCTAACACCCTCATTAACATCTCCAATAACATCATCTTTGTTATGGAGTCTTCTAACCCATGGAGCAGGTTTATTAGTGTCCAAGTTAGGAACTCTATCAATAGGTTGTATGTCATTATCAACAACATTAGAAGTCCCAACATTAAGAGACTCATCAACCTCCTCCAAAGGAGAATCATCACCAAAAAAATCCTCCTCCTCATGATTACTAGATTTGAGCCTTGTATCATCAATGACAAGATTGGATGATTCCATGACGATCCGAGTCTTCAAGTTGAAAACTCTATAGGCTCTACTATTTAAGGCATAGCCAAGAAAGATACCCTCATCACTCTTAGCATCGAATTTGCCAAGTTGATCTCGGTCATTTAAAATGTAGCATTTACTTCCAAATGAGTGAAAGTAGCTAACATTCGGCTTTCTACCTTTCCATAACTCATAGGAGGTATTTCTAGTTCCGGGCCTTAGGAAAACTCTGTTTCCTATATAGCAAGCCGTATTGATGGCTTCGGCCCATAGGTTCCTAGGCACATTGTTGCTAATCAACATCACACAGGCCATCTCTTTGAGGACCATATTCTTCCTCTCAACAACTCCATTTTGTTGAGGTGTCCTAAGAGCCGAAAACTCATGGGAGATGCCAACACTATTGCAATAGGTTTCAAACATGGCATTCTCAAATTCTCTCCCATGGTCACTTCTAATCCGTTTTATGCTTTCTATGTTTGAGTTCATTTCATTTTTGAATTTTAGTACAAAACATTTTAAACTTATCAAAAGTTTCGGATGTTTCTCTAAGAAAATATGTCCATGTGAACCTAGAGAAATCATCTACACAAACAAAAATGTATCTCTTTCCACCTAAGCTCTCGGTTTGCATAGGACCTATAAGATCCATATGAAGAAGCTCTAGAGGCTCCTTGGTGGAGAGATACTTGCCCTTTTTGTGCATACTTTTCATTTGCTTTCCTTGTTAACAAGGTCCACAAACACCATTGGCTTTCTTCCCATGCTTAGGGAGGCCACACACACAATCGAACTTGCCTAGGATTCGTAAATCCCAAAAGTTCATGTGGCCAAGTCTTTCATGCCACAACTCAACTTGTTCATCCATGGACACATTGTTTGAGACTATTCTAGCTTCAAGACAATAGCAATTGTCGTTAGATCTCATACCTTTCAACAAGGTTTGTCCATCGGGCTTAAGGATAGAGCAATTGTCTTTGCTAAACAAGACAGAATATCCTTCATCACTTAGATGACAAATGCTTATCAAATTGGCTTTCAAGCCATCAACAAATAAAGCATTGGATAAGGAGGGTAATCCGGGAATGGAAATGGTTCCTTTCCCTATGACTCTCTTTTTGGATCCATCACCAAAGGTGACACATCCTCCTTCCTCCATAACAAGAGTCCCGAAGAAACTCTTGTTTCCCGTCATGTGCCAAGAGCGTGTTAGGATTATGCTCAATAGCAAGAGTGTAATAATGTAATTAACAATCTTTTTCATATTAATAAAGTGATTTCTGTTTTTAAACAAATCTTATAGCATTTATAGTTTAATAATTGTCAAAGTAAATAATCATAAGGTCTAAAGACTATGAGAAAAGAAGAATTGTTCGTACATCTGGATATGTATGTGGTAGACACAATTCTTTAGTTAGTCTTGAATATTGTTCACAACTTAAGTTAAAGGTTGGGCACCTTTATCTTGTTAAAGTTGTAGAATTCTTTTGCTAGCATTTGAGTGGGATCAAATGAGATATGATGAGTCTAAAATCATCGGAGTGTCTTCGAGCAAAAGAATCTAGTGCACTGGGTGCATTGAACAGGATCACAATGAAATACTTTATCTATAACCGTCAGTAGATAAAAGTAATTTCATTATCAGGACAATCGGAGAGTCTATCTTAATCCTGAGATAAATGATGGACTTATGGTTGCAAGTGATATCATTTGAGTTATCAATGAGTACGATTATATCGCATAGTCTATCCTCGATAGTTTGGTGATATTCATTTGTTAATCGATAGAGGACTTCATTTATAGATATGGACATCGTGGCTCCATTTATCGAATGTGAGTATAATATCATCATATGGATGTTTTGAGGTAATTGGATATTAAATCTCAACGTTGAGTTTTCGATAGTGTCTATTGAAAACATGGCTTCTGGATAAGTCAAAATATCCAAGTTCAAAACGTGGTCATATGAGTAAATATGGTAACTTGGAGAGTTATAGGCGGTCTATGAACTCTTGGCGATTACTGATATTAATCACGAGGATACACTATCTCCAATATGATTGTCTAGGGTATGAATGAGGAAACATCTTCCTTTTCTGTCTTTATTTAAGAGTTCAATTTTAGCTCTTTAGTGGAATGAGTTAAAATTAATGGATCGGACCTAAGTGAATCATTTGTTGATTGTGATTAGGTTATGTCTATTGAAGCTTAAATTTAGATAGTCCGCTAAGATCCCCAATCCACACGAACTTGCATGGATCACTTGATATATTCTACCGGACCAATTTAGGGTCCATCTAGAATTGCATTTAATATATTAAGAATATAATTTGCACATTATTTAAGTAATGGGCTGCTCAATTATATTTATATATTAATGGATGACATGTGGGCTTGTTTCTTTTAGTAAGAATGGGTCTAGTTCACATGTGGGCTTTTTATTTAAAGTCCTATGGATTAAATGAAATAAGAAAATAATATTAGGCCCAATATCTTATATGGGGCGGCAAGGTGACTTAATAACCTTAAATATTATTTTGTTTTCATTGTTTAATTAAATAAGAATTAATTAATTTATTAATTAATTGTTTAATTAAGAAACAAATCTTTTCTGATTAGGAAATATAATTCCTATTGGTATACTATTGGTAGTAGTATACTTAAATTAAAAGACTTGTTTGACAAGGAAATAAATAATTAATTTTATTTATTTAATCAAATAAGAAGTCTTTTTATTTTAGTCAAATAAGGAATAAAAGATTTATGAGTTTGATTAGGGTTTGGAAGTCTCAAACAAAATAGGAATTAGGGTGCAATTCAAACTCTTTCTTGCTAGAGAATTGCGGCAACCCTAATCTTTTTTGGTAGAGAATTCGGCCACCCTTAAAAGGAAAAGAAGAGAATTTCGGCCAGCAAGGGTTTTGATGTATAGAATTTTTATTTTCTTCTTCTTCTCAACTCATAGATAGAGAGCTTTTATTCTACTAAAAACAAAAAGGAAACATAGATTATTCTTTGATGGTATTCTATTTGCTTATTCTTCAATAAGCTTGTGAATACTACATCGATCAAGGTTCATGCGAGTTTCGATCACAAGATTGAGAACTCAAAAGTGACCGGAATAATCTTAGGTTTCTCTTGATTGTTTTTGTAACTAACGAATAAGAGAAAAGTTTGTTTTATCCAATCACAGGCTTACAATTCAAAGAAGAGGGAGACCACGCTCCTAGGTGATCCACGTTCGTGCTAGGATTGAAGATCTTGCAGATTACCATCGACGTAAGTCAATCGGATCACACGACAAGAGGTATTCATCTTTTGTTATAAATTATATATCTTTAATTAATCAAAAGGGTTTAAGGTTCATAAAAAGGAAAAATTTTAAAAAGCTACTAAACTATTTTTTTTAGTCTCGCTTCCGCTGCGGGTATATTTTTCCCTACAGAGCGCCCACTATCTAAGTACCACAAGTTAGAAGAATTAGCATTTAAGGCAATCTGAGCAACATGGCAAACATTTTCATTCTTTCTAACAAACTTAAGACTAACATTTTCTTTCTTAATGGTCTTTGGTACATGGGCACTAGATGTCTTAGGATCATGCAAATTAATCTTATCATTCCTAGGAACATGCATCATGGCTATATTCTTTTTCTTCTCAATCATGCTTCTAGTTTTACGCATTTTAATATAACGAAAACACCTTGGTCTAATATGACTATCAAAACCACAAAAATGACAAATAGGAACGATATAAGGAATCATACTATGTCCTTGTGCTTGCATGGGAGCGTTCCCTTATCTTTGTGGTTGTCTTGGTTGTTGATTAGGATTTCTCCTCCTTTGTTGTTGACCAAGACTTGGTTGCATTCGAGGTTGAACTTGCATGATTGACCTCTTCCCTTTTTGAGCCAAATGATGAGGAATGTTGGCTTGCGGTTGCCTTCTAAGCACCACCTTCAATTGAGCACTCTTATAACATTGTCCTAGATCTATCTTCTTCCTAGTAGTGTGCACTGATGAAGCTTCCTTGTTGCCTAAGCCCTTAACAAACATGGTCTTCTTAGAGGGGGAGGTCTCCTTACCATCTTCAAATCCGAGACCTCTATTGTCACACGGACTCTTTCCAACACAAAGTATATGATCTAATTTTTCGGTGCTAGATGTCATCCTTGTCATAGATTTCTTAGCTTCATCAAGCTCTCTCTTCAAACCTTCTTCATTCCTCTTAGATAATGCTAACTCCTCTTTTAGCTTATCTTCTTTCTTCTTAAGTCTTTCCACTTCTTCACTTAAGTGGTCATTATGAGATGAAAGTTCAAGATTTTCTTCTCTCAATATCTTTATCTTCTTAGTAGTTTTCATCTCTAAACCTTTAAACTCCTTGAGATATTCAACTAAAACCTATTTCTCCACAAATTCATTAGTGGAGTTAGAGTCGGAATCATCTTCACTAGAGTCACTTTCCCTTTGACTCTCTTCCTCTTTTTCACTACCACTTTTGCTCTTGTGGGAGGAAGCAAAAGCTAGGAAGTTAGCCATGATATCTTCATCATCCAAGGACTTATCTTTTTCATTGGAGTCATCACTACTTCCACTCGAAGTGGCGGCCATCACTCTTCCCTTCTTCTTTTCCTTGTGATTTGCACATTCGAGAGCAAAATGACCTATCCCGCCACTCAAAGCAACGTACCCCTTTCCTTTCGATCTTCTCTTGCCTTGGTTCAAACTTCTTGAAAGGACCCTTTTTCTTCAAGTCTTGACCTCTCAAACCAAATCCCTTCTTCCCGAACTTCATAACCTTATTGAATCTTTTCACAAATAAGGCTATGTCTTCATCCGAGTCATTCTTTACCTCCTTTTCATCCTTAGATGCTTTCAAAGCAATTCCCTTTTGCTTTTTAGGAGGAGTGGAGCTAGGAGCCTTCTTAGACTCAGAGGCGAGAAGTCTTCCAATAACCTCGCTCGGTTTCATATCCTTAAATCCACTATTCTCTTCTAAAGCTGTCACCTTAGACTCAAACCTATCGGGGAGAGATCTCATTATCTTTTGTTTGATTCTCCTATCCAAATAAGGGTCACCAAGTTGATGACTTTGGTTGACTATGTCCATCAACTTGATCTCGAAGTCGTTGAAACACTCATTCTCCTCCATTTTGAGCAACTCAAATTGAGTTTGGAGGACTTGAAGCTTGGAGTCCTTCACTACTTCGGTTCCCTTGTGTGTAACTTCTAGGATATTCCACGCCTTCTTAGCGATCCTAGTGTTTTGAATCAACTTGTATTGATTCTTATCCATTGCACATAGGATGGCATGCATTGCCTTCTTATTCCATTTTGAAGCCTCAAACTCTTGCGTGCTCCATTGTGCCTTAGGCTTCAATACTTCTTCTCCTCCTCCTGTGGGAGTCATCATAGGTAGATCATATCTATCTTCAACCGCCATTCAAGCATGGTCATGAATTTAACATATGTAGGATTCCATCTTTCCTTTCCATGAGGAATAATTCAAGCCGGTGAGAAGATGAGGTCGCATGCTAGAAGCTCCCTCGTTGTTACCACCGTTACCACTCATTGTGTGTAATGAATGAAATGAGATGTATGCAAAATGTATGAATGAACAAAAATTACACAAATGCAAAACACACCAAAATGAGCGAGGATCACCTAAGTATATCTAGGAACCCGCTCTGATACCAATTGAAACAAATTAAAGTGTGTACAATATTAATCTAGAGGGGGGTGAATAGATTTTAACAAATTTTACCCAATTTTCATGTATGGTCAAGATTACAAAAATACCCCTAATAGTCAATACAAATATAGCAAGTGTAATATGGTGCAGAAATTAAATGACACTTGATATTTACGTGGAAACCCTCACAGAAAAAACCATGGGCTAATAAGTGAGCCACACTCGAACCTCGAATCCACTAAATGTGAGAAAGATTACAACCTAATCCTGGAAGTAATCACACACCTACTTAATCCCGGTATGAGTGAACCTAGTCCTAATGCTTGTGATTTTACGCAACCTAATCCCGGAAGCAATACAAGACTTTGTTCTTAATGAAGAGAATGCAACCTAAGTGAATATGTGAAATACTCAAAATGCAACAAGAGCTAGGCAACCCTATATGCTTATCTAGGATGATGATATATCAATGAAATCAATCCTAGATATCAAAACCTAAATGACATATCATAAAGCTTAGCTAATCAAGATTAAGCAAAACCTAGATAGATATCACAATACAACACTCAATCATATTCATCACAAACAATCTCTATCTTGTATCTAGCATGCGAACATAAAGCATACAAGTAATTAAAGAGATGGCTTGACAAGAAAGAAACCAAAATTAAATGAAGTTAGTCAAAATCTTACCAAGCAAGTTATGATGATGCAAAACCAAGCATGAATGATGCAAGATGTTCTTTGATGCACAAAGGAATGTATTTGAGTGTTTAAAGATGAGTTCTTGAGAATTTTTCACTTGAAAAATGTTAAAATATAAATTTTTGAACTCTTGGTGCTGACCTAAGGCAAAGAGGCATATATATATATGGTGATATGAAAAATAGAACACTCACAATCTTGATAAGAAAAATGGATGTAAACAATTAATATAGATGCTAGGGAATTTATTGATTAGCAAGTGGGTATGGGTAGTGCTTTTTAAGCCACTTTAATGGACCAATCTCTACATGTTAACCAATTTAGGTTTAGATTAGTGTGGTTGATATACCCTCCACTAATCTATCCTATTTATTGGGTTCTTAATCACTCAAGGGTGTCAATCCAAGAATGATTGCATAACATGTTATTCTAAACAAGATTGTAATTAACAAATGGATATACAAGTCAATCACATAGTGAATAGAATCTAATTAATAAATAAATATAACACATATAGAGATTCATTACAAAGCTTACGCAAATACCCACATTCAAATGTCCCTCAATCCCCTAGATTAGGGGTTTAATTACACATAGTAGCAATAAAATAGAAAACAAGTAATGGATGAGGAAATCACCCTTGGGTCTCCTTCTTTAATGCTCAATCCTTCATTTCCTTTTATGCTCCTAATGCAAAGAGTGGAAGATAAGAATGTGTCTAGATGTGTGGGTGTCTATGGTGAGTGGCAAAGGAATTGGAATGGAGAGAATGAAAATGGAAGGAATGATTTAGGGAAGTAGTCAAGATTTGGTGTGAGTTTTTGGATGGAAAAGATTAGTTCAAGTATAGAAATGGAGGAGTTTGGGAGATGATTGATGGTGATCCTAGGTTGAAAAGGAGATAGGTAGGAGAGAATAGGATGGGGTTTCAAATTGAAAATAGGGATGAAT
Source organism: Acer campestre (assembly GCA_954870605.1). Classification (NCBI taxonomy): domain Eukaryota; kingdom Viridiplantae; phylum Streptophyta; class Magnoliopsida; order Sapindales; family Sapindaceae; genus Acer; species Acer campestre. The sequence goes on along the minus strand of OX940809.1, from coordinate 29,823,423 downwards.
TTATACTATTTTTGAATTAGGTCACGAATGGTAAAAATACCAAATCAGCCCCTATACTTGTTAAATTTCCATTTTTGCCCCTCAAGGGGGCCTTTCTGTAATTTTCCACCTAAATTCAACAAATCAAAATGGAACACAGAGCTGTCGTGGTTTGCTTCAATGGCAACCTTGGAGCGACAATATGGTGACATCACCTGGTGTGGAAAATCATCCCCTGTCGCCATGGCGACATCGAATGACAAATGGCGACCATTTTAGGAGAATATCACAGCTGAACCGGGGAGTGACACACACGGCTGAACCGAAATTGATGCCATGGATCTCGACTACTAGAAGGATCGAAAAGTCACTGATTAGCCTCCTGCTGACCTCACCGTAATTTTAGGCAGGAGATCGACCGGAAATGGGAACGGGAAGGCTGCTATCTGATGATGTGCAGTTGGGGTTTGGAGGTCGTCCATGGAGGCTAGGCGAGAGGAAGAAGAAAGCTGATTCAAGATGATGGAGTGCACTTAAAAACAGGCTGGGGTGCATGCAGCTGTCTCACTTTTGTCTCTGTTGGGGTGTACTTAGCAGGGAATAGGGGCGTGTATAGGCACGGCTGGTCAAGTGCATGGGCAATGGATTGGGCTTGTGTGTTGGGTCTACTGTGGCTGTTCATAGAAGTGGGTTTGGGTGTGTTTAGACTTTGTTGTTTTGTCTCATTTGGGGCTCATTTAGATTTGGGATAGGGCTTGTTTAGAAGCCTAAAACCCACCTTCAAAACACATCGGTTTACTAAGGTGACGTGGCACCTTTGCCTGCTTTGGATGGTAAATTACAAATAGCTCCCCTGTTCTCTTCTGAATTTACATAAATTTCAAACCTTCTTCATAATTTACACTTTTACCCCTAATTTCTCCAAATTACTACAATGCCCTTAAACTTTGTAAATACCTGAAAATACTTAATTAACAACATTAAAACACGGGGAAATGCCTGAGAATCAAACATAAGTGGACGAGAGTGAGGGCCAAAATCATACCAATTTTGGTTAGATCAAATACCCACAAACCTATCTTTTGCTAGTCATCGAGCAAAACAATCACAAATCAACCCCCAAAGACATGCATCAAGATATTTCAAAGATTTTCAATAAAGTTCTAACTAACTTAAGCAAGGATCTACTATCCATTCATTAACATGCGAAACCAAAATGAGGAGATTAACACAATGATGCATTAGTGAGGACTTAAACATGTAAGATAATGTCAAATAAAGATTAAGAGTGAAAATATATAAATATATGAAAGTTCACAAATAAACAAGGTGTGTATACAATATTAATCTGGGGGGGTGAATAGATTTTAACTAATTTTCACCCAATTTTCGTTTAAGGTCAATATTCTGAAAATGCCCCTAATAGTCAAAATAAAAACAACAAGTGTAATATGGTGCGGAATTCTAAATGACACTTGATGTATACGTGGAAAACCCAACCACTGGGAAAAAACCACGGGCTGTTTAGTGCGCCACACTTGAACCTCGAAATCCACTAATTGAAATGAAGTTTACAACCTATGTAGACCTCGTCTAACACTCCGGTCTGTAACCCCCCACTTCTACCACGCGGGCCTTTAAAAGTGGCTCCAGTCCATCTTGCTTGTGGCCTAAGCAACCTTAGCCAACAAGACTTAAATTCTCAATGAAGAGATAAAACAACCTATGTGTGAATATATAAAAATACTCAATACATGCAATAAGAGCTAGGCAACCCTATATGCTTATCTAGGATGATTAGATGGCAACAAATGCAATCCTAGATATCAATGGCTAAATGACATGTCAAATAGTTTAGCTAACAATAGATTATAAAAACCTAGATAGCTATCACAATACAACACTCAATCATGTCATCACAAACAATCTCTATTTTGAATATAAGATTTTAATCTAAGATCATTCAAATAATAAAAGAGATGCCTTGATAAATAAAACACTAAATATCAATGATAAAAGTGAAGAACATACCAAGGGAAGTGTGATGACCAAAACCCATGCAACTAAGCAAACTAACTATGCTAGAAAATGCTTAGATGATCTTTGATGCACATGTGTATGGTTTGAGTGTATAAAAATGAGTTCTTGATTTGATTTTCTCTCAAAAATCTCTCTTTCAAGTTTAGGGTTCTTTTAGAGTCAGAGAACTAAGTTAGAGATATGAGAAAGTATGATATTTATAGGCATCAAGAATAGGGCAAGTGAAAAGACCAAAATGCCCTTGAAATCACCGATCGGCGGTTTCATTCTGCGGTCGTGGCCGCAGAATGTAACTGCCGAATTGAACTCGAGAAGTAATGGATCATTCGACGACCAGATTCAGCAGTCAATCGAAACTGCCGATCAAAACCCAAAAAGAAACCGACCTAAAATATCTAATTCGGCGGTTTCAATTCGGTGGCCAGGCCGCCGATTAAACCGCAGAATCAAACCCGAGAATAATAAATGCACCAGGTCTAATTCGGCGGTTTTGATTCGGCGGCCTGACCGCCGATCGTAACCGCAAATCCAATCCAGAGCTTTCTGGAATCAAACGGCGGTTTCATTCGGCGGTCATGGCCGCCGATCAAACCGCTGTTTCACCAAAGATGGTGAAACCAAAGGAGAAGCCAAGGGCATTCTCCGAAGGCGATCTTCGCGCAAAACCAAGCATATTATCGTGCGAGCGCGGACGTTTCCGAACATATTCGGGAAACGAATTACACGACACAAAACACACAACAAGATATGACAAACAATGTGCTAGTGTGAAAAGTGACATTTGAAGAGAATGCACACTAAAGTAAAGCATACATATGCAAACATTACAAGTGAGTGTGTGCAACTAAATCTCTTCAATAAGAAAGTAAGCACAAGATATACCTTTGAGTGCTTGTCCACCTTGAGGTCTTGAGAAGGGTCATTGAGCATGAACACCTATCACTTAAGCTACCCTTTACAAACACCCCAATATGTGGTTTGCACACGAAATAAGCCAATCAAAAACCGGGAATCCTTACAATATATATTGCTCGCGTGTGTCTAAACAACCTAGAGGGGGGTGAATGGGTTATTAAGCTGTTATTACCAAATTTTCGGATTAGTCAATATTACAAATATAAACCCAATTTAACAAACAATAAAATCAAGTATAAATTGTGGAAATTAAAGAACACTTGATTTTACGTGGAAACCCACACAGGGAAAAAACCACGGGCTATTATGTGCGCCACACACGGTTAACGAAATCCACTATATGAAAAGGAATTTACACCCTTAAGTGATTCTCGGACTCTCACCTTAGATAACCTCAGGCTATGGACACTACCACTCGCCACTCTTGGTTCAATCCCTAGTGATATCCCCTGATACACTACTCTTTGCGTGAGCAACTCCTAATCTACCCGGCGGGCCTTTTACAGTGGCACTCGACCAATTGCTTGAGCACTACACACCGGTAGCCACAAGACTTTCCTTGCTTGTGCAACTTCACCTAGAAGCCACAAGACTTTGACTCATGAAGAGAATCAACAACCTATGTGAATATGTGATGATATTCAAGATGCAAATAATGTTAGGCTACACTAAATGCTTAACTAGATGTTGTAATGCAAATCAACACTCTAGTTATCAACAATGCCTACATGTACATGCATGAGGTGTCAATTAGTTGTAGAGATTTCTTACAACCTAATTGTCAACAAACAAAGCCAATTCAATACATGTTGTCAATAATCATGGCAAGGCCTAACAATATGCAATTAACTAATGCAATCAAGAAATTGTCAATCAAAAAGGGCCAATCAACACAAGTTGTCAAATAACATGGCAAGGACACTAAATGCAATTAACAAATGCAATCAATAGAGTCATAATCAACAATGTCTAAATGCAAATCACATAAACTTAGCTAGAGGGCAAAATGGTCCTAAATGCTAGCTATCACAAACAAAACATCTCAACCAATAAACTAAGACTCAAGCATGTTATAAGCAACATTAATTAAGAAGTCAAGCATTTAATCATAAAATAAATGCTAAATCTAGGCAAACATGTTAGAAAGATGAAATAAGAGATTCTAGAACATGTAGAGATTACCTAGTCAAGGAAAACAACAAGACCCATGCTTGGATGATGCTAAGATGATGCTAGATGCTCATGGGAATGTGTTTGGTTGAGTAAAGATGAGTTCTTAGGAGCTTCTCTCTCTAGGGTTTGAGATTCTCTCTCTAAGTTTTGATTTTGAGCTACCCAAATGTCTAAGAAGACAAGACAACATATTTATGTAGAGATGCAATCAAAATGATATCGTTTTATGGACAAACATCAGAGGTTGCCATTTGCAGTCGCCATTTGTCAAATGGCAACCAAGTGGGGACCTCAGCTTTTCTTCTAGGTCACAGTTTGCGGTCGCCATTTGCAAATGGCGGCCTCTGATGTTTTCTTCTAGGTCACAGTTTGCGGTCGTCATTTGCAAATGGCGACCTCTAACGCAACACACAAAAAAAAACCTTTTTTGTCACCATTTGTCTCATGGCGACCTCACACCTGATAGATTTTTCAAGAAGAAATCATTCTGTCGCCATGGTGACACCATCAAATGGCGACCCACACAAATGACGACAATGCCATGTTATCCACTTTGTGTACAATGCAAGTGAAACAATTGAATGCATCCTAATGCCTAACATGTCATGGCATTTCAATGAAAAAGATACAATCAATAAAACATGCATGAAGTGATATTCAAGAACATAAATGCACACAATATAAAAACACACAACATACAAGTATTAGAAATAAGCATGAGTTGTGAGTGTGTGCAACGAGATCTCTTCAAGAGGCAAGTCAAGTGATTACCTTTCACTCTTGCTCTTGAAGTCACGTTGGGAAGTTCGGAAGCTTGCCAATCACAATAACATAAGCTACCCGTTACAGACCAATCCCAATGTGGTTTGTCATGAAATAAGCCAATAAAAAATGGGGCACTTACAAAGAGCATGCCACTATAGATATGATTGTACACAATGCGACCTTACATTCAAAATGCCAAAGCTTCAAAGCAAATGTGCTATTTAGTTTAGAATGTAATTCGCCTCGATCTAATCCTCACTACATTCTCTCTTTTCTTCTCTTTGATTCCTAGGTTTCGCTCAAAAATACATATGCAATATGAGTTTATGTCATGGATATCAAATTGATTGCCTATGATGTTATTTAAAGCACAATTTCTAAAAATGGGGTCTCATGAATGGAATTGCAAATCATGAATTAGAAAGAACATGTGAAAACCAAAATTCACAAGTGGACATCCCTAAAGATCGTGAAGGTCTTTCTTACGTTGTAATAGGGCTTTAGGTGAATGGTGAATCAAAAAATGGGGCAATAGATAACAAGGAACCCAATGATTACACTTAAGGTATACATTCTTGTTAGGATTATGTTCAATAGCAAGAGTGTAATATTGTAATTAACAATCTTTTTCATATTAATAAAGTGATTTCTGGTTTAAACAAATCTTATAGCATTTATAGTTTAATATTATAATTGTCAAAGTAAATAATCATAAAGTCTAAAGACTATGAGAAAAGAAGAATTGTTCGTACATCTGGATATGCATGTGGTAGACACAATTCTTTAGATAGTCTTGAATATTGTTCACAACTTAAGTTAAAGGTTGGGCACCTTTATCTTGTTAAAGTTGTAGAATTCTTTTGCTAGCATTTGAGTGGGATCAAATGAGATATGATGAGTCTAAAATCATCGGAGTGTCTTCGAGCTAAAGAATCTAGTGCACTAGGTGCATTGAACTGGATCACAATGAAATACTTTATCTATAACCGTCAGTAGATAAAAGTCTTTTCATTATCAGGACAATCGGAGAGTCTATCTTAATCCTGAGATAAATGATGGACTTATGGTTGCAAGTGATATCATTTGAGTTATCAATGAGTACGATTATATCACATAGTCTATCCTCGATAGTTTGGTGATATTCATTTGTTAATCGATAGAGGACTTCATTTATAGATATGGATATCGTGGCTCCATTTATTAAATGAGAGTATAATATCATCATATGGATGTTTTGAGGTAATTGGATATTAAATCTCAACGTCGAGTTTTCGATAGTGTCTATTGAAAACATGGCTTCTGGACAAGTCAAAATATCCAAGTTCAAAACGTGGTCATATGAGTAAATATGGTAACTTTGAGAGTTATAGGCGGTCTATGAACTCTTGGCGATTACTGATATTAATCACGAGGATACACTATCTCCAACATGATTTTCTAGGGTATGAATGAGGAACATCTTCCTTTTCTGTCTTTATTTAAGAGTTCAATTTTAGCTCTTTAGTGGAATGAGTTAAAATTAATGGATCGGACCTAAGTGAATCATTTGTTGATTGTGATTAGGTTATGTCTATTGAAGCTTAAATTTAGATAACCCGCCAAGATCCCCAATCCACACGGACTTGTATGGATCACTTGATATATTTTACCGGACCAATTTATGGGTCCATTTAGAATTGCATTTAATATATTAAGAATATAATTTGCACATTATTTATTTAATGGGCTGCTCAATTATATTAATATATTAATGAAAGGCATGTGAACTTGTTTCTTTTAGTAAGAATGGGTCTGGTTCACATGTGGGCTTTTTTATTTAAAGTCCAATGGATTAAATGAAATAAGAAAATAATATATGGCCCAATTTGTATGAATGGGGCGGCAAGGTGTTTATTTAACCTAATATATTATTTTGTTTCATTGTTTTAATTAAATAAGAATTAATTGATTTATTAATTAATTGTTTAATTAAGAAACAAATCTTTTCTGATTAGGAAATATGATTCCTAGAGTTATACTATTGGTAGTAGTATACTAAAATTAAAAGACTTGTTTGATAAGAAAATAAATAATTAATTTTATTTATTTAATCAAATAAGAAGTTTGTTTTTATTTAGTCAAATAAAAGAATAAAACATCTATGAGTTGGATTAGGGTTTGAAGTCTTAAACTAGATGTGAATTAGGGTGCAACACAAACTCCTTTTTTGGCTTGTGATTTGCGGCAACCCTAGTCCATTTTGTAGGAAGATTTTCGGCCACCCTAAAAGGAAAAGAGGAAGAAAATTTGGCCACATATATATGTGGACTTATAGAATTCGACCACCCATGTGAAAAAAAGAGGGTGTGGTGCTTGATTCAATCTTCTTCTTCTTCTCAATTCATAGAAAAGTTTTTTTTTATTCTACTAAAACAAAAAAAAAAGAGTGAATAGATTATTCTTTGATGGTACACTAATTGCTTGTTTATCAATAAGCTTGTGTGTACAACATCGATTTAGGTTCACGCGAGTTTCGATCATTAGATTGAGAACTCAAAAGTGACCGGAATAATCTTAGTCTTCTTTTGATTGTTTTGTGACTAACAAAAAGAAAAGAAAAGTTTGTTTGTCCATTCTCAGGTTTGCAGTTCAAAGAAAAATGGAGACCACGCTCCTAGGTGATTCACATTCGTGCTAAGATTGAAGATCTTGCGGATTACCATCAACGTAAGTTAATCGGATCATGCGACAAAAGGTATTCTTCTTTTGTTGATTATATATATGTTTAATTAATTAAAGGGTTAAGGTTCATAAAAAGGAAAAATTTTTAAAATTACTAAATCTATTTTTAGTCTCGCTTCCGCTGCGTGTACTACGGTATTTTTCCCTACAATTCTAATAATGAATCCCAATTGCTTTCACACATTTTGTTCACGCTTTTGGCGCCCATTGCTTACTATATCATTTCAATTGCATATTCGTTACCCAACTTTTGTTGAGTAGCCTATTCAATTATTAACCCTCTATCTAGGCCACTTGTGCCTAATTCATGGTTCTTTTTTCTTTTTCTTTTTTTGGCTTTGCCCTTTCTTTTCTTTTCTTTTGCATACATATTTTATTTCAATCTTTTGCTTTTCTTTTTCTTTTTCTTTTTATCCACTCTTGCATTTCAATACTCTTTTACACAATTTTACATGCCTAGGTACATGTATCAATATTTTCTCTTAAAAGAGCTTACAACCATATCCTAAGCCTTAGCAAAATCATTTGGTTAAGGTAAGTCAATTATGTAGGCTATATGATTCATGTAGATGTGGTTCAAAAATGAAAAGCTTAAGATGTGTTTGGCTTCAAAAGGGGCTTGGGAGCACACACATTTAGAGGGTATGGAAGTATTTAGGCCAATTTACGGTTTTTCACATGCATTGCCTAAAGTTATTTCTAAAGGTTTGTCCACAAGCAAATCAAAGCATCCACAAGCAGTCCATAATATTCTATGACATGCAATATTTAAATGCAAATGAGACCTATACATGCTTAAAAGAGTGTTTGAGAGTGAGTGTTTAAAGAGTGAATATTTGACAACTCAAAATACGCTTTTTAAGGCCGTGTTTGTGATCCTCACGGAAATCTCCACTATTAATTCTTAGCCTTTAAACGAAATTGATAATTCACCCTAACATTATGAGAAAAAGATTAACGCACTTTGTTCAATGACACCCTAAGTGGCATGATGTTACTCTAAACCAAACAATGGCATAGATGCACAATTCCTCACTACTTCATGTAGAGCACAATCTCAACAAGCAAAGTATGCTTAAATATGGCATTATCGCAAAATTTTGAAAAATTCGGCTCAAATTTGAAAAACCAAGCAAAGTGAGTAAAGTGGTGTTGTGCAAATGTACCCCCGAACCTAAATTAGACATTGTCCTCAATGTTCATGGGAGGCAAAATTTGTCAAAAGGCGTAACCCAACAAATCCAAAGCAAATGCTGCATATATGTCCATAAGTAATCAATATATTTTTAAAATTTTGGCAAAGTGCCCTCTCATCTTAATATGCACAAAATCATCTAAAATGATGCTCAATCTAGTATGGCATATTCCTCAATATTCGTATCATTCAAAAATCATCAATTAAGCACAATCATCCTAAATCCACTACCAAAATTCATCTCACACCCTTATTCTAAGCAAAAATGAAATAAAGATAAAAGAATTCAAAAATGATGTGACTAATTAAAAATATTTTAAACTATGAAAGAAATATACCTAAATGGGTTGCCTCCCACCAAGCGCTCGATTTAACATCTAGGCAAGACGTGGCAAGGTGCTCCCACACTTCGAACTTCCAAAATGTTGCTTCCTTAAGATAAGGCCCTCGCCCTTTTTATGAGCACTCTTGGCTTGCTCGTCCCTCCAAGACTTGCAAGTTGTCTTTGGTTCATCCCAAGAGATAAAGAAACCTTTCTTTATCGCACAAGCAACACAACACTTGCTTCCTCAAGAAGCAATAGTAAATCTACACACTCACAAAACACATTAGAAAGTTCCGACAAATAAATATATACTCAATTCAAGCAATCGCCAACAATAGCTTAAAACACCAATTATTCAAAAGAAATAAACAAATTAAACAAACAAAACAAAAAGCATAAAAATAAAATGCACTAATATTTTAAACATTATGCATTAGGGGTGGGATTAGGATTAACTAAGGGTGGTTTGACCAAGTTGGGAAATTCACTTTTCTTTACAATCCAAATAAATGTAGATGATTTCCCCATCATTTCCTTTCCCTTCTTCCTCATTTGGTTCATTGATTCTTTCCTCACCCAAATTTTTCTTATCCTAGGTGGACTCTTCCTATTCTTAGGCTTCTCAACCCATACCTTCCTAACATGCATATATGTCTCTCTATGTCTAAAATTCCCTCGTGTGCCTTGCCTCTCATTTTCTGGGTATAGTGGTCTAATGTGAACAATCTTATGGCAATGGTGGCACATGGTGATAGAGTTAGGAATGATACCTTTTTGGTGGTTCTTTGTTAGAGGTGGAGGTGGAGGGTTCTTATTCCTCCTTTTTGCCTTCCTCCTCCTTGCTTTGCTAGGATTCGGCTCCTTGACCTTGCCATTTGAAGAGGCTTGACTCAAGTCGGGCATATCTTCTTTTTCTTGCTTAGACCTTGCAAGTTCCGCAAGGTGGTCAATTTCCTTCTTTTTTATTATCTCCAAAGCCTTGTCCCGTGTTTGAATTTCGGCTTGCATTAGCCGCATCCTCTTTGCAAAATCCTCCTTGATCACTTCAAGCTCCTTTAAATTTGTACTCTTTTTGGCTTCAAGTCTCTTAATTTGTTCTTCAAATTCATTGTTCTTGTAGGAGACTTTGCCATTTTGCCTCTTGAGAGTATCGTTTTCGGCTCTGAGCGTCTTTACTTCAAGTATGATTTTCTTGTTCAATTCTTGAAGCAAATTCTCCCTTGTCGTTTCTAAGGCTTCTTTGCCTTCTAACTTCTTCTTCAAGAGTTGTATCTTCCCTTTGTAATCCTTGGTTATTTCTTCTTGTTTTAGGGAAGTTGTCATGATTTTTTCTTGAAGTAGAGCATTCTTTTTTTTCAATACATCCATCGCCATCACTAGGTCTTCACTCATGCTCAAAATCTTCTTGTTCATCTCTAGCATGATCTTGCATAGATCTTCTTCTTTCGATTGATACAAGACTTCTTTGTTGTGTTGAGTTGTGGCATTGATGGAATTGTTGAATTTTCTTCAAATGCGGACTTTATTCCTTGGTCCGGCCAGCTAGATGACGTATAGTCATTTAAATTATGTGCAATATCCCGTTTGAAGGCTATAGCATCTTGCATGAGCTCTTCCATCCTATCTTCCAATGACATGCTCGTTGGCGCGTAGCTTGGCCTCGAGTTTTACATGAGGAAATCCATAGAGTCCTGAAATAAAAATAAACAAAAACTACCAAAGAAGTGAAAAGAAACTAAACAGACTAAAAACAACTAAGAAAAGCTAATTGGTTCAACGATTGCTTTAATTCCCCGGCAGTGACGCCAATTTTGATATGGCCGTTTGTGCACAACAAAATGATGTTTTTATGTGTTCTTTTAGAAAACCAATTTTTACCACTAGAAAATCCTTTTAGGATGTTATATTAGTAAAATGATGAGTAGGATTTGTTCCACAGGGAATTAGAGTAATATGTTGAATTAATTAGCTAATATATATGCAATAAAATAAATCATAAATGAATGAATGAGTGTATGGTTTGTCAAACCATCAAACATACATACAAAATAAACCTAACTAAAAATATGGTGATATGAAAAATAGAAGACTCACAATCTTGATAAGAAAAATGGATGTAAACAATTAATATAGATGCTAGGGAATTTATTGATTAGCAAGTGGGTATGGGTAGTGCTTTTTAAGCCACTTTAATGGACCAATCTCTACATGTTAACCAATTTAGGTTTAGATTAGTGTGGTTGATATACCCTCCACTAATCTATCCTATTTATTGGGTTCTTAATCACTCAAGGGTGTCAATCCAAGAATGATTGCATAACATGTTATTCTAAACAAGATTGTAATTAACAAGTGGATATACAAGTCAATCATATAGTGAATAGAATCTAATGAATAAATAAATAGAACACATATAGAGATTCATTATAAAGCTTAAGCAAATACCCACAGCCAAATGTCCCTCAAATCAATCCCCTAGATTAGGGGTTTAATTACACATAGTAGCAATAAAATAGAAAACAAGTAATGGATGAGGAAATCACCCTTGGGTCTCCTTCTTTAATGCTCAATCATTCCTTTCCTTTTATGCCCTAATGCAAAGAGTGAGAGATGAGGATGTGTTTAGATGTGTGGGTGTCTGATAAGCCGTCGTGCACTCACAAAAATGATATAATTTTGTTTGATCTTTGAAAACCCTTTTAAGCCACTTAATCCTTTAAAATGTGATTTTATAGCAAATGGTAAGCAAGTTCGTTCCACAGGGATATAGAGTGCTAATTAGATAGATTGACTAATCTTGAACAAGTAAAATAAATCATAATGTTTGATAGATGTGTGGTTTCAAAAACCACCAATGCTAACTACTAAGTTGAAAATACACAACTGTTATGAAAAATAGAATACTCAACAACCTTGATAAGAATAGTGATGAAAACAATTAATAAGATAGCTAGGGAATAAATTGATTAGCACTTGAGAGAGGGTAATGTCATATAGCTACTTTAATGTACCAATTTCTTTATATCAACCACTAAAGGCTTAGATTAGTGAGGTTGATATACCCACCACTAATCTATCCTATTCAATGGGTTCTTAATCACACAAGGAGTGTCAATCCAAATATGAATATATAACATATTACTCCACTCAAGATTGTAATTAACAAGTGATATACAAGTCAATTACATAATGAATAAAATCTAATAATTTGAATGAATATAACACATAAGAGATTCATTACAAGCTAAAGCTAATACCCATAACCAAATGATCCTCAAATCTATCCCCTAGATTAGGGGTTTAGTTACACATATTAGCAATAAATGAAAAGAAGTAAATAGTAAGGAAATCACCCTTGGGCCTCCTTCTTTAAGCTTGATCCTTCTTCTCCTTTATGCTCCTAAATGCAAGGAATGGAAGTAGAGGATATGTCTTGAAGTGTGGATGTTTTGGTGGAAAGTGACAAAGGAATTTGGGTGGAGAAATGGTAGGAGAGGAATGATTTAGGGAAGTAGTCAAGGTTTGGTGTTGAAGTTTGGATGGGATTAGATTAGTACAAGTAGAGAAATGGAGGATGAGGAATGGTGTGCCATGGATGAGAAAGCTAGATCTCACGTTGATCAAATTCGTGTTCTCTAAGGTCTGGATCTCTCTTCTGAAGATGAAAGGCCGTTCTATATATACACACTCTTGGACATGTACTGATAACTGCTTGATTCGCTGATGTGGCGCCAAGTTCGCTATTTTGTCGCTATGGCGACCCTGGTACGCAAAATGGTTAGATGCAAAGGTCGCCATGAACACCATCTTTTTCGCCATTTAGCAAGTGGCGACCATGAGCAAATTGTGAAGAGGTCGCCACTTGCATGAGAAGGTCGCTATGGCGACCATGTGTGGTGACCCTGCAAATTGTGAAGAGCTTGCCACTTGCATGAGAAGGTCGCTATGGCGACCATATGTGGGGACCCTACCTAAATGTGTGAGGTCTCCATTTGCAAAATGGCGACCCACCTGATGCATTCTTGAGACTCTGTCGCCATGGCAACCAAGTGGCGACCAAGTGGCGACCTTCTGAAGCTCTGAATAATCCTATGTCGCCATGGCGACCATGTAGCGACCTCCTCTTACCTAAGTGACGAAAATGCCCTGTTTCTTCCCATTTGTGAGCCTTTTTGCACACAAGTCCTCCACTTCATCCCAATTGCTCTTGAAACCTGATAAAACCTAAAACACTCAATTTAACACCATTAAACACAAGGAAATGCCCGAGAATCAAGCAAAAAGAATCAAAAATGAGGGTCAAAATCATACCAATTTTGGCTTGATCAAATACCCCCAAACCAATCTTTTGCTAGTCCTCAAGCAAAACAATCACAAGCAAACCCCCAAAGACATGCATCGAGATATTTCAAAGGTTATTACTTTCTTATGGTCAATGTGCGAAGCCAAAATGAAGAGATTAAAACAATTATGCAATAGTGAGGACTTCAACATATAAGAGTATGTCAAGTAAAGATTAAAAATGTGCCACTCTTAGATATGATTGTACGCAATGCGATCTCACATTCGAAATGCCAAAGCTTCAAAGCAAAGGTGATATTTAGTTTAGAATGTAATTCGCTTTGATACTAAACCTCACCGGATTCTCTCTTCTTTTCTCTAAGACTCTTAGGTTTCACTCAACATCATACATGTGCAATATGAATTCATGTTTTGGCATCTAATTGACTGCACATGATAATCATTAAAAACGCAATTTCTTGAAAAGTGGTCTCATGAATGGAATTGCAAGCCATGAATTAGAAAGAACATGCTTCAACCAAATTGTACAAAATGGACAATCCTAAAGATCATGAAGGTCTTTTCTTCAGTTGCAATAGGGCCTAAGGTTATGGTGAAACAAAGAATGGGAAAATGGATATCAAGGAACCTAATGATTACACTAAGGCATACATTCTAATTAGGAGTTCCACAAGTTTCACACATATTGTTCACATTTCAAGGTGTCCAGGCTCACAATTCTACATGTGCATGCTACTCTCATTTTCAAATTGAGTAGTTCATTTACTTTTCTTTCTTTTCTAGGCCAATTGTGCCTAATTTCTTGGTTCTCTTTTTCTTTGCTTGCCAATTCTTCTCTTTGCATGCTTTTCATTTTCTTTTCTTTTCACACTCTTTTCAAGCTTTTGTTTTCTTTCAATTTTTCTTTTCAAACATTCTTGCTTTGCAAGACTCTTTCCACACATTTACATGCCTAGGTACACACCTTACATTTTCAAGTTCAAAATTTTACATTGATTTCCTAAGCCTTAGTAAATCATTTGGTCAAGGTAGGTCAATTATCGTAAGGCTATAAGGTTCATGTAGATGTGGTTCATGAATGAAAGGCTTAAAATGTGTTTGGCTTCAAAGGGGCTTAGGAGCACACATACTCACATTGGTTGGAAGTGTTTAGGCCAATAGTGGTTTTTCACATGCATCGCCTAAAATCATTTCTAAAGGCTTGTCCACTAGGCAAAATAAGGCATCCACAAGCAGTCCATAATATTCTATGGCAAACAACATTTAGTGCAAATGAGACCAATACATGCTTGTATGAGTGTTTGAGAGTGAGTGTTTAAAGAGTGAATATTTTACAACTCAACGTATGCATTTTAAAGGCTGTGTTTGTGATCCTCACGGGAATCTCCACTATTAATTCTTAGCCTTCAAGAAAATTTGATAATTCACTCAACATTAAGAGAAAAATATTAACGCACTTTGTTCAATGACACCCTAAGTGGCATGGTGTTAATCTAAACCAAACACTAGCAAAGATGCACAATTCCTCACTACATCATGTAAAGAACAATCTCAACAAGCAAATCATGCTCAAATATGGCAATATCGCAAAAAATTTCGCGAAAAATTTGGCACACAAATTGAAAACCAAGCACAACGGCGTTGCACAAATGTACCCCCAAACCTAAATTGGACATTGTCCTCAATGGTCATGGGTGGTAGAAAAAGATCAACAAGCGCAACCCGACAAGTTTCAAGCAAAAATTCAACAAGCACAGGCAATAACAAAAGATATCAATAATCCGGTATATTGCCCTCTCATCCATCCATTCACAAAATCCAAACAATCAAAATATATCAACAAGGCACAAATATCCTAAATCCACTACCAAAATCCAATCCACACCCTTATTTTATGCAGAAACGAAATAAGAGCAATAAAGAAAAATATAAAGCGAAAGAAAAAGAAATGCAAAAACCATAAAGCAAATAAAGTATCCAACAAAATAATCTAAAGGTAAAAACACAATGCTAGCAATGTCCAAGTAAAATAATAGAAGATGCAAATGATGATGGTCCAAAATAAATCCTAAAAATACTAGGATGCCAACTAGTCCGAATCCTCCTCTTCATCATGCTCCACTCTACCCTTCCCTTTCGGGTCCTTCTTCCTCAACTCCTTTGCCACAGCCACTCTCCTAGCCTGCTCCTCTCTCCATCTCCTATGTACAGCTGCCTCATCAATGGGAGGACCCCCCGCATAACGGGTCCTCTGATCAGTCATGGAACGGGTCATAGTCTCCTCTAACTGCGCTGCCTCCTCAGTAGCAGACTGTGCAGTCTGAAAAACAAAGTCAGGCTCCTCTGTACTGGGTCCTGAAGCTGTAGCTGGAAGAGGTGGAGTCCCTGTGGTAGCCTTCTTTGGCCTCCTGACATATGGTGTAAGCCTCAAATCATGGCGGAGGTCTGTAAACACTGTGATAACTGTCTCGCTCAAATCCTGAATCAGACTCTCCAAATTCAGCTATCTGTCCTCTAAGGCCTTCTGCCTTTCTTCCAACACCAGATTATCAACATGAAGTATATTGAAATCAGGGGTCCGGCTGCCCATGATGCACTCTACTCCATCCAAAATTCGAAGACCTAAAGGCTGCCTAGGATTATCAATGACAGGAACCTCCTCATCCTCATCATCATCAAAACGTTCCTCATCAGGAACAACTCTCTCAAACTCTGCCCTAGCACTAGTGCCGGTCTCTGAACTATGCACTCTATTACGCTTCTTACCAGTTGGTAACTCCCCACGCTTCATCATCAAGCGTCGCCAAGTGGTCAAATCCATATCAGACATGAGGGGCTTAAGTACATCCCCGGATACATCTACACCCACCAACTTGCAAGCCTCTATGATCAAACATGGGAAAGGGATGATATCTGACTTTGATTCATTCCTCCCAATCCTCTGAATCTCCATCTTCACTAAAATACCCACATCAATAGGTTGCCTCTCAATGATACTATGTAGAATCCTGGCTACCTCAAATGGAACTGTGGATCTGTGGGAAACTGGCCTAAGTGACATGTTGAGGAATATGTGCCAAAAGGCGGGCTCAATCTTCAAGTTCGACTGCTTGAGAGGGAATCTCTTCGCCATCTAGATAGTCATAGGAGTGATGGTCAAAGTGTTTGCAAACTCCATTGAATTCTTCACATACAAGGGGTTTGTAGTGATCCCTTCCACCATCTATTCACGCAGCCCCTCAAAATCCAACAATGTTGTCCTGAAGTAGATGTTAATGTTTGTTGCGTTCAGATAAATGGGAACCCCTAGAACCCTTCAGCCTATTCTACTTATCGGCATGCATGAGAGCGCCACCACCATCTCCTCCACCAACTGAAATTCTCGACCATCATAATAGATAGAAGAAACACCCAATGTATCAGTGTTATGAACAAATATTATAAAAAAAAAATCCGATTTATTTAGCCTTTTCCTTGTGTTTAAATCTTGTTTGCATTGATAGGAACACTACAGGTATCGAACCACTTGATACCCCTCCGATCGGGATCCACCCTGATCTCGGTCCTTAAAGTTGTTATTTAGAATTGCAGCCAGTGAAGATTTTTCGGTAACAGTTTTGACACCGTCTGTGGGAACACACCTTCCCAACCAATCACTTAAAACATCCTAGCTTTACCTAAAGATCTTCAGAATGAGACTCCGATCCTCTCAGGTTCAACCCGATCCATCAGGACCCTAGTCCCTCGCTTCCACCAAAAGAGCTCAAAAGCGAGGTAGAGGATCCTGGAATGACAATCCGACACCAACAACCCCTCCAGTGGTGGGCCCTGTACCCCGAGACCCGGTTGGGTAAGATATCGATCAGGGCACCCTAGAGCAGCAAGCAGCCACCTATGTAGAAGCTATTCGTCTTAGGATGATAGCATAGGGAATTCCCTTTAAAGCAGCCAAGCTCACAGGAGATATTGGCCCAGGTACATGGGTACCATTGTTTGACCGATTAGGACCACCTCTTCCAATCCCAGTCCGTCAGTTGGACCTCAGACAGAGATTAGTGAAGTCATCCTAGGGATGTGATCGGTCTATTTCTATATATGTTTTAGGCCCCTATTTCCTATTCTTTGTGCTTTGTTCTCGAGTGATTTAGGTTGTTTGATGTGCTTGTTGAGCTGTGCAGATCTCTTTAACAGAAGTTGTGCAAATATTCGATTATGGAAGAAAAGATGTCAAAATTGATCAGAAATACATTCTCTGCAGTGGACCGCTCCCTAGGCAAGGCCTACCTAGTGGTCCTATGTTGCGGTCGATCAACATTGCAGCCTTCAAGAGAAAGTCATGAAGGACCGCGGCCTAGGTATGCCTACCTAGCGGTCCCATGTGGCGTCAAACTCCAGAGATGTTGTGCATGAATAACCGCGGCCCAGGCATATGCCTACCTAGCGGTCCCATGTGGCGTCAAACTCCAGTATTGTGTCGATCAAGTGACCGCGGCCTAGACACCTTCCTATCTAGCGGTCCTATCTAGCGTTCAACTCCAGTGATGTTGCAAAAACATGACCGCGGGATAGGCAAGTTGTCTACCTAGCGGCACGTGCAGCGATCTTTTTAAAAGCCTGATTCGTTTAGGTCAGCGAGAGACGGAGTTTTGAGCGATATAAATAAGACATCAGAAGTCTTTTAGAGGGGAGGTTGGAGACTGCGAAATTGGGAGCCGTACTTTCGTCCATCCTTGGAGGACACCGAAAAGCAAGAAGAAGACGAAGGATTCAAGACAAGATTAGAAGACAACAATGGGTTCTATCTTCTCCTCTTCTATGTTTTTGTTTCCTCCATTGATATGTAACTAAATCCATACTAGGGAGTCAATGTGAACCTCTATGAATACTCTTTGTTAGAATTGACTATGTTTTCGTAATTTAAGTTTCGATTCATTCAATTCGTGATTTCTTCTTGTCTATGCATGGTTAGTGCTAGTCTTGAATTTAGGGTTTTATATGTTAAGGTTGAGATATGTGTGGGTTTCACCATTCTTAGCCAATATTCAATTGACTGAATGAATTTATCGTTACAGGGTATTGCACGTTATCTTTGGTTCTCTTGTTCTTGTGCTTAATGGGTTCTCAATCGTAGTTTTTATGCAGGTTTTGCTAATGACTATGATTGAGAATACTTAATTGTGTGCTTTGTGGGTTTTAGGTTATAGTTTATATGCAGGGTTTGCTATTGACTCAACTGAGAACGCTTGGTGTATGGTTGATGTATTTTCTGTTATAGTTTATATGCAGGGTTTGCTATTGACTGCAGTAGAAAGTATTTGATTTATTCCAGGACCACGTAGCACTAATTATACATAATTTAAGAATGAACCCTTAACTTGATTAACATTCTTTGTGAAAGTCAATTCGAAGCATTGAGTAAACGTAGTTGGGGATCGTTGATGACCTAGTCCTCTCACCTCTTGATCACATTCACATATTCTTGTTAACTGTTTTCTTAGTTTAATATAGTTTTAATCTCAAATCAATCAGAAATTTCTTGGTTACTGTTAATTGCTTAGCTTTAATTAGAATTGGTTTTAGTCGATAAATCACTTTTCCTCGTGGGAACGATCCCTACTTGTCGCTGTACTTATCTCACGATTCGTGCACTTGCGAGTTAGGTTTTTATAACACGATTTTACACATCAGGATGGGTGTTTCCCATGGAGCCCCATCCCCCACGGGCCCCCATGGGGTTTTGGGGGCAAATTTTGCCCCCAAATGGATTTTGGGGGTGGGGGTGGAGGCAAAGTTTGCCCCCAAATATATTTTGGGGGAGGTGGTGGGGGTACCTCCCCCCAAACCCAAAACCCCATTAGGCCCTCCAAAATAATATATATAAATTATTTTTATTTTTATTTTTATTTTTATTTTTATATAAAAATTTTAAAAATTAAAAAAAAATATAAATTATAATATTAAATTATTAAAATTAAATGTTATGGTTGTTCATTTATAAGGTGTAATTAATCCCCAAAATAATATATATATGTATTATGCAATTATTTTGTATTGTATTTTGGATTTTGTATTGTATTTTTATTATGTTTTTACTATTTTTTAGATTGAAAATTTAAAATTTAGAATTGAAAAGGAAATAAAATGGGGGAAATGGGTTTTGGGGGTGGGGGTGAGGGAACCTCCCCCCAAAACATCCCCCCCATTGGTCCCCCCAAATGGATTTTAGGGGAGGTGGTGGGGGGAGGTTTGAGGAATGTGGGTGGGGGTGGGGGTACCCTCCCCCGCCCCATTGGGCCCCCACGCCCATCCCTAAGTCCGCCATTGAGATTCCTCCTAAGGGGGCTAACCCTCAACAAAGCCTAGACAAAAGAGAAAAATCTACAGCCCAATTTAGAGGGAAGTGTCAGATCTAAAAGGAGCCCCAAAATGAAATATTAGAAAGCTAAGCGGAAGGAGGTAGCCATCAATTCAAAAACCTTAGATGAAGAAGGTTCGGTAGCTTGATCCGAGAACAAGAAATCCAAGTGCTTGGAAGATCAGATGGCTCAGATGGCAAAAGAGCTTGAGAAATTGAAGAAGGGAAAGCACCAAGCAACTCGGAAGAATCCCCTATGAGAGATGAATGCACCCTTCTGTAGGAAAATCAGGGAGGCAGAATTAACCCCCAATTCAAGATGCCCCGCTGAAAAGTATTCAGGAACAGAAGACCCCGTCAGCCACCTGGAGAGCTTCATCCACTAAATGGAAGTCCAAAATGCAACCCGGACAACTATGTGCAGGATGTTCTCTTCGACTTTGACCGACTGTGTTAAGACGTGGTTCAGAAAACTACCATCAGGTAGTGTTGATTCCTTTTCTAAGCTTACCGCGGCCTTTTATGCGTAGTTTTAGGGAATCAAGCCTCGTCCCAAGGACCCTATTTTGCTTCAATATGTGATCCAGGAGTGGGGCGAAACCTTGAGGTCCTATGTGGAAAAATTCCACAATGAGGTTATCCATATGGGAGTGTTCGACCGGAAGGAGACATTGGCGAACTTCCGGAGAAACCTGTGGGCTGGTAGATTGTTCTGATCGTTTGCTAAACATCCCTTAGAGACTTATCAGGAGGCTTACAACTGGGCTCTAGAATAAGTGGATATAGA
This sequence comes from Acer campestre, assembly GCA_954870605.1. Taxonomy (NCBI): domain Eukaryota; kingdom Viridiplantae; phylum Streptophyta; class Magnoliopsida; order Sapindales; family Sapindaceae; genus Acer; species Acer campestre. The sequence continues at coordinate 29,802,866 of OX940809.1, read as the reverse complement.
AGAACAGCTCTGGATCAAGGTCGAGCATGATGAAGCCCGATTAGCACCACATCCTAAGAAGGAGGTCTCAAAGCTAACACCGGCCAAGAGATTTCAGAACCAGCCCCCAAATCGATCAACCTATAGGCTGTCTCCTATTCCTTCATACCAGGAAAGGTACCCGGCAAGAAGAACACCTCCCAAAACTACCCATTTGAAGGAAGTAGCTCGGATAGTAGGGGAGAAAGATGGATACAACCACTACACCTCACTCAACGCTTAGTGATAAACTATTTACCTTGCAATCCGGGATAACGGCCTACTCAGGAAGCTGGGTCCCATGAAAGCCCCAGTTGATAGAAGGAACCATTATAAATACTGTGACTTCCACGAAGATGTAGGACACAACACCTCTGAATGCTACAACCTCTGTAACCAAATTAAAGGAATGGTAAGGGGAGGCCTTTTAGCTAAATTTTTGCAGCAGGTACGAAACAGCATCAATGAGGGGAAGCAAGTACAGAGTGAGATGCAAGAGGCAACAGAAAAACGGAGGGATGGGGAAAAAGATCTGATGCAGCAGATCCAGGTGATCTATACCATTAGTGGAGGCCATACCTTGGCTAGAATCTCCAACAATTCGAGAAAGAACCACACCAGAAAGATACCCAGACTCAATACCGATCATGAGGTACTCAAAGTCAGCAATGGATCTCGTGATTCATCCTGCACCACTATGAACGTTTTCACAGAGGAAGATGTCTACAATACAGTTCAGCCCCATGATGATCCCATGGTAATCTCGGTACAGATCGCCAATTGCCGGGTACACCATGTCCTGATTGATACAGGAAGCAATGTTGACATCCTATTCAAGAGGGCACATGAACAACTCAACTTAAAGAATTCATGTTACAACAGCTGCACCTCGCCTTTGTACGAGTTCATAAGGGACTCTGTTATGCTGATGGGATCGAAAATTTTTCCCATGAAAGTCAGAGAAGCTCCTCTTCAGCAAAACATGATGACATAATTCATTGTGGTAGATACCCTGTCTACTTACAATGCAATTCTGGGTAGACCATTCCTGTCAGGGATTAGGGGAGTATTATCTATCAACCACAATAACTTGAAATTCTCAGTAGGAACAAGAGTATGAGAAGTTATGGGGGATTTACAGGTAGCTTGTAACTACTACGTGATGTCTACCAATCCCGCTATACTTGCTAAGCAGTGCGCGCAGGTGATTGGTGAACCAAGCCAGGGGATGCTGAAATAGGATCATTATGTCTTGGAAGATGGAGAGGTACCAGACATAATCAGAGAAGAACCAGAGGAAGAAGAGCAGGGATGGGTCAGTGGGCATCCCTCAGATCAGTAAGAAGAAGTGCTAATCAAAGAGATGATCTAACTAAGGTAGTGAAAGTTGGAGGGGGATTAGATCATGAAGTCGGGAGGGACTTAGTAGAACTCTTTAGAGAATACAACGATATCTTTGCATGAAGCCACGAAGAGATGCCCAGCATCCCCCTGAGCTTGGCCACTCATAGGTTGGCAGTAGATGCCACTTTCAAGCCAAAAAAACAGAAGCGAAGACATTTCAACACCGAACAAAATACCGCAGTGCAGGAAGAAATAGAAAAGCACCTAAAGGTCGGGTTCATTAGGGAATCCAATGGATAGCCAATGTGGTCATGGTGACCAAGCCAAATGGCAAATGGCGAATGTACGTGGATTATACCGACCTTAATTGAGCTTGCCCCAAAGACAGCTTTTCTTTTCCCAAGATAGATCAACTGATTGACTCCACTGTGGGGAACAAACTCCTAAACTTCATGGACGCTTTCTCGGGGTACAACCAGATCATGATGCACCTCTCAGATCAAGACAAAACCAGCTTTATCACAGGGCAGGGCCTTTATTGCTATAAGGTAATGCCATTCGGTCTTAAAAATGTAGGAGTCACGTACCAGCGCATGGTGAACAAATTGTTCAATGAGTAGATAAGGAAATCTATGGAGGTATACAAAGATGATATGATTACAAAATCTCAGCAGACCAAACGACATACAGAAGACTTGCACCAAACTTTTCAGATGATAAGGCAGAACCAAATGAGACTAAACCCGGCAAAGTGTGCTTTTAGGGTAGCAGCGGAGAAGTTTCTAGGATTCATGGTGCACAAAATAGGGATCGAGGCTAATCCCGATAAGATCAAAGCCATCCTATATCTCAAGTCCCCTACAACTCTCAAGCAGGCACAAGGGTTAACTAACCGGATAGCAGCATTGAACCGATTCATATCCCACTCCACTTATAAGTGCCTTCCCTTTTTAAAAGTAATCAAGCAGGGAAAGAAGATGAAGTAGGACGAGCAAAGTGAACAGGCTTTCCAAGCTTTGAGGGAGTACTTAGCTAGCCCGTCTTTGTTGGTAAAACCTACCCCGGGGGAGGAGCTCCTACTCTATTTGGCAGTTTCAGAAGCTGTTACGAGCGGAGCTTTAGTAAAAGAATGCAATGACGGGGTACAGAGACCTGTTTATTATGTGAGCCATACTTTTACCAAATCTGAGAAGAACTATACTCCCTTAGAGAAGCTCGTCTATGCCTTAGTAACTACCGCCAGAAAACTCTGGCCCTACTTCCAAGCACACACCATCGTGGTAGTCATTGATCAACCCTTGAGACAATTCCTCCAGAGCCCGAATGTATCAGGTAGGTTGGTCTTATGGGCCATAGAACTCACCCAGTTTGATATCAAATACAAGGCGAGAACCACGATCAAAGCCTAGACCCTGGCTAACATCATAATGGAGTTCAATACGACTCCAGACCTGGATACTTCATCAGACCAGGATTCGGATCCCGCCAATACAGAATGGCCTAAAGATAGCAAGACCTAGGTCTTGTACACTGATGGAGCAACAAGTTAATCTAGATACGGAGCAGGAATCATCCTAACCGACCCTGAAGGGGTCGAGTGCAGTCATTGTTTCAGATTTGAGTTCAGAACCACTAATAATGAGGTAAAATATGAAGCTTTACTAGTAGGAATTAGAGTAGTAGAAGCTTTAGGGGCTGATTTCCTCCTAGTCAAGAGCAACTCTCAATTGGTGGTTAATTAGGTGTTAGGAGTGTACTAGGCAAAAGGTGACAACATGGCAGCATACCTGGCTGAGGTCAAAGAAGCAATGGGGAAATTCAAATGTGTGAGGATGGAGCAAGTGCCTAGAAAGGAGAACCATCGTGCGGACGTCCTAGCCAAGATTGCAGCAGGTGAAGGACACGCCATACCAAGAGGGGTACCACTCCAGCTAATACCCCGTTCCAGCATAGCCAAGGGCACAAAGGTTCACCTGGTCAACCGACTCCCTTGCTGGATGGATCCGATGGTGGATTACCTTCAAAGTGACATTCTCCCTGCAGACCCAGATCAAGCATGCAACCTAAAGAGAGCTGCTACTCGATACTGCTTGGTGGACGGGTACCTCTATCGAAAGGGGAAATCCCTTCCACTATTGAGATGCCTACATCCAGACGATGCACACTGGGCGCTCAACGAGGTACACTCTGGGGACTGTGGTAACCATGCATCAGGTGAGACAAGTGCTTACCAGATACTTAGAATGGGTTATTTTTGGCTGACTATACATCAGGATGCAAAGCAGTTTGCACGATCCTGCGAAGCTTGTTAGAAGACAGTAAACCTCCATTATCTTCCTCCGGAAAGGCTTTCCTCCATCAGCACTCCCTACCCATTTGATATATAGGGAATGGATCTAATCGGACCACTCCCTACTGCACTAGGCTAGGCTAAGCACGCAGTAGTGGCAATAGACTACTTTACCCAGTAGGTAGAAGCAAAGGCTCTTACTCGGATAACTGAAGAAAAAACCACCAGCTTTGTCAAGGAGAACATCGTGTGCCGCTTAGGTACCCCGATGGCCATCATAACTGATTTGGGAAAGTAATTTGACAACTCTAACTTCAGGGATTTCTACGAAACCCGGAATATTGATCTCCGTTTTACATCAGTGGCCCATCCTCAAACTAACGGGCTAGTTGAGGCCACCAACAAGACCATTAAAAAGCTCCTGAAGAAAAGACTCCAATAGAAGAAAGGTTTGTGGGTTGAAGAATTACCCAACATATTATGGGCATACAGGACAACCAAGAGGACTGCAATAGAGGAAACCCCTTACTCGCTGGTATTCGAGACAAAAGCGATGCTGCCTATCGAGCACAGGTTTATATCTTTTAGGGTCCAGCATTGTGAACCCAGAGATAATGAGACCAAGTTAATGGCTAACCTAGATCTCCTTGAAGAAAAGCAAAGCAGAATCGTTGAAAAGGTGGCAGTTTACCAGAGTAAAATAGCCTGAAACTTCAACAGGAAGGTGAGGGTCAGAAAATTCAAAGAAGGAGACTTGGTCCTCAGGAAAGTAAATCAAAACAAACGAAAGAGGTCCGACTGGGTACTAGCACCCAATTGGGAAAGTCCTTACTTGGTTAAAGCAATCCTCCAGGGTGGCGCCTACAAGTTGGAAGACATGGAGGGATATCTAGTTGACCATACATGGAATGCTGATCACCTCAGGAAGTTCTATCATTAGAAATTTTATGAAAGGCTTATGTCAGATGACATACCTACCCCGAATTCACTTTGAATTTTCTGAGACATTCAATAAAGTCGGTTTTTTCCCTACTTGGCTCTCCTGTGTTCATCATACAATTTTTTTCACCTTAACTGAATCGCCTTAAGACCAGGAAAAAGCCTTATGACGCTCCTGCTGCCTTGGCCGGGGTATACCCTCCTCCAAGAAGGATCTGGTTTATCAGACTAAGGATCTGGACTTGTGCCCTCAGTTGCCCGTCGCATCCTCAAGACTAGGAAAAAGCCTTATGGCGCTCCTGCTACCTTGGTCGAGGTATACCCTCCTCCAAGAAGGACCTGGTTTATCAAACTAAGGATTCGAACTTATGGCCTTAGTTGCCCATCGCATCCTCAAGATTAGGAAAAAGCCTTATAGCGCTCCTACTACCTTGGTCGGGGTATATCCTCATCCAAGAAGGATATGATTTATCCGACTAAGGATCCAGACTTGTGGCTTTAGTTGCCCGCCGTATCCTCAAGACCAGGAAAAAGCCTTATGGCACTTCGGCTGCCTTGGTTGGGTATACCCTCCTTCATGAAGGATCTGGTGCATAAGTGCCTAAGTGGCATAGTTGCCTACTAGACTAAAGATATGGATTCATGGCCTTAGTTGCCCGCCGTATTCTCCAAACCAGGAAAAAGCCTAATGGCGCTCCTGCTACCTTGGTTGGGGTATACCCTCCTTCAAAAAAAAATAATAATAACTGGTGCTAAAGTGGCCTTAGTTGCCTACCAGGACTAATCATCAGAAAGATCAGGATACCTTACTAGGATATCTGATACCTTGCTTTGCCATATCTACATAAGAAGGCCTGATGCTAAAGTGCCCTAGTGGCCTACCAGGTGCAGATCGTCCAAGGATCAGGATACCTTGCTGGGATACCTGTTACCTCACATCACCATGAACCCTGATGCTAAAGAGGGCTTAGGTCACCTACCAGATATGCATCATCCAGATACCAAGACTCATAGAAAAAAGAATGCCAGGTACCCAGATTTGTAAATATTTCCATCTAGATATCAAGGTTCCTTGATATAGAAATATCAAGTCCCACCATTTACCTATGAAAATGACTAAGTACCAGGATTCCCAATCTAGAAGGCTTAAATACCCCAATTCCCTAAAATGAATCTCGCCCTAGGTCAAGAGTTTCAAGGCTGAAGACACTTAGCACCATGATTTATATTGGCTGGATATAAATGCCAAAGCAAGCTCAACCATCAGCGAGAGTCAGAGGTTTCTTACCAAGACCAGGTGAACTCTTAACTGCAAAAATTCCCCGTTGAATGCTACAAGGGACTATCGTCCATAACTATCTTCAGAAACAGATCAAGTTTGGTTTTCTCTATGGCTAGATGAGCAAGCATAAAGATGCTAAGTACTGGCAGCCTCTCAAGTGAGTTTTATTTGAGTTATTATCAAAGCATGCAGAGATCAGATTTTATTAAAGTGCACTTTAAAACAAGACAATATAGTTGCAAAAAAGAGGGGAAATTGTATTGATCAATCGGGGTGCCCAACTCCCACTTCCAAGGTACAAAGAGGTACACAAATATAAAAAAATATAACAAGTCAATCATCTTTCTTCTCCTCTATGCCCTCATCCTGCCTAGCCACTTCTGCCCCCTCAACCACTGCTGCAAATCTAGTCTGGATCCCCTCAGCATCAGGAACCCGGGATTCCTCTGGAACCTCTTCTTCCTCCATTGACGCAATCTCAAAAGAAGGAGTGGGATCCCGCATTAGGTTCTCTTGAGTAGTAGGAGGATCCTGGGCCACCTTATCAGTTGGAGCATCAGCAGGCAGATCAGGCTTCTGCGTTGGGACAAGATCCGTATCTTCAAGATTTGTTGGAGGAGTCCCTTGGTCCAGATTACCACCTGATAATTAGGTGGCCTTAGCCATGATTTGATCCCGATCATAATTTAGTGTAGCTTGGAGATTGAAAGGAGGAGGCAGAGCCATGGCCACTTCATAACAGGCAGTAAAGTAGCCGTCTTCAAAAGAGGACCCTCATTGGCCTCCAAGCTATACACCATGTCCCGCAGAAGTTGGTTCTCATCCTGCAGCAATTTCTTCTCCCTCTTCAGGCACTCCCTCTCCTCCCGACAATTCAGTGATCGGATGAAAGTTCACAAATAACTCGGGTGTGTTCTAATAAAATATTAATCTAGAGGGGGGGTGAATAGATTTTAACCCTTATTACCAAATTTTCGCGTTTAGTCAATTTACGAAAATACCCCAATCTAGTCAATACAAATAACAAGTGTAATATGGTGCGGAATTATAAAATGACACTTGATATTTACGTGGAAACCCTCACGGGAAAAACAACGGGCTGTATAGTGCGCCACACTCGAACCTCGAATCCACTAAATGTGTTAAACGATTACAACTTACTCCCGGTATATAATCACACACCTACCTAATCCCGGTATAAGTGAACCTAGTCCAATTGCTCGTGTGACCACCTAATCTCGGTGTCCGACCTAATCCCGGTCTATCACACAAGACTTCAATTGATTGCGATCTAAGCAACCTAATCCCGAAAACTACACGCAAGACTTACTTTTCAATGAAGAGATTACAACTTATGTGAATATATAATGATATTCAATGAGCAAAAAAGCTAGGTAACCTTAGATGCTTATCTAGGATGATTAGATAACAATAAATGCAATCTTAAATATCAATAGTTAAATGACATGTCAAATAGCTTAGCAAATCATAGATTAAATAACCTAGATATTGCTATCAAAATACAACACTCAATCATATCAACACAACAAGCTCTATTTTGTATCTAGAATATATTCTAAGAGCATACAAATAATATAAGAGATTTCTTTGATAAATAAAACACTAAACTTAGATGAGATTAATGAAGAACATACCAAAGGATGTGAGTTGAGCAAAACCCATGCAAGCAAGCATCCTAACTATGCTAGAATGCTAGATGATATTTAGATGCATATGAGAATGGTTTTGAGTGTATAAAAATGAGTTCTTGATTTGATTTTCTCTCAAACATCTCTCTTTGAAGCTTAGGGTTCTTTAGAGTCAGAGAACTGGCTTAGAGAAATGAGAAAGTATGATATTTATAGACATCAAGAACAGGGCAAGTGAAAAGACAAATTTGCCCTTGAAATCACCGATCGGCGGTTTCATTCTGCGGTCATGGCCGCAGAATTTAACTGCCGAATTGAACCCGAGAAGCAGGGGATCATTCGGCGACCAGATTCGGTGGTCAATCGAAACCGCTGATCAAAACCCAAAAAGAAACCGACCTAAATATATCTAATTCGGCGGTTTCATTCGGTGGCCAGGCTGCCGATTAAACCGCCGAACAGAAACCGAGAATAATAAATGCATCAGGTCTAATTCGACAGTTTCGATTCGACGGCCTGGCCGCTGATCGTAACCGCAGATCCAATCCAGAGATCTCTGGAATCAAATGGCGGTTTCCATTCAGCGGTCGTGGCCGCTTATCAAACCGCCATTTCACCACTGAAGGTGAAACAAAAGGAGAAGCCAAGGGCATTCTCCGAAGGCAATCTTCGTGTTAGGATTATGCTCAATAGCAAGAGTGTAATATTGTAATTAACAATCTTTTTCATATTAATAAAGTGATTTCTGGTTTAAACAAATCTTATAGCATTTATAGTTTAATATTATAATTGTCAAAGTAAATAATCATAAGGTCTAAAGACTATGAGAAAAGAAGAATTGTGCGTACATCTGGATATGTATGTGGTAGACACAATTCTTTAGTTAGTCTTGAATATTGTTCACAACTTATGTTAAAGGTTGGGCACCTTTATCTTGTTAAAGTTGTAGAATTCTTTTGCTAGCATTTGAGTGGGATCAAATGAGATATGATGAGTCTAAAATCATCGGAGTGTCTTTGAGCAAAAGAATCTAGTGCACTTGGTGCATTGAACTGGATCACAATGAAATACTTTATCTATAACCGTCAGTAGATAAAAGTCTTTTCATTATCAGGACAATCGGAGAGTCTATCTTAATCCTGAGATAAATGATGGACTTATGGTTGCAAGTGATATCATTTGAGTTATCAATGAGTACGATTATATCGCATAGTCTATCCTCGATAGTTTGGTGATATTCATTTGTTAATCGATAGAGGACTTCATTTATAGATATGGACATCGTGGCTCCATTTATTAAATGAGAGTATAATATCATCATATGGATGTTTTGAGGTAATTGGATATTAAATCTCAACGTTGAGTTTTCGATAGTATCTATTGAAAACATGGCTTCTGGACAAGTCAAAATATCCAAGTTCAAAACGTGGTCATATGAGTAAATATGGTAACTTGGAGAGTTATAGGCGGTCTATGAACTCTTGGCGATTACTGATATTAATCACGAGGATACACTATCTCCAACATGATTGTCTAGGGTATGAATGAGGAACATCTTCCTTTTCTGTCTTTATTTAAGAGTTCAATTTTAGCTCTTTAGTGGAATGAGTTAAAATTAATGGATCGGACCTAAGTGAATCATTTGTTGATTGTGATTAGGTTATGTCTATTGAAGCTTAAATTTAGATAGCCCGCCAAGATCCCCAATCCGCACGGACTTGCATGAATCACTTGATATATTCTACCGGACTATTTGTGAGTCCATTTAGAATTGTATTTAATATATTAAGAATATAATTTGCACATTATTTATTTAATGGGCTGTTTAATTATATTAATATATTAATGAAAAGCATATGGGCTTGTTTCTTTTAATAAGAATGGGTCTAGTTCACATGTGGGCTTTTTATTATAGTCCGAATGGATTAAATAAAATAAGAAAACAATATGTAGGCCCAAGTCTCTTGTCATGGGCGGCAATGGGTAATAATAAGCCCATAATATTGTTTTATTTTATTATTTAATTAAATGGAAATTAATTAATATGCTAATTAATTATTTAATTAAAAATCAAATTTTTTTCTGATTAGGAAATATGTTTCCTAGTAGTATACTACTATTAGTATTATACTGAATATAAAAGACTTTATTTGTTTAGTCAAATAAGGAAGTCTTTTATATAGTCACAAATACACTAAAGAGTTGGTTTAGGGTTAGAATTCGGAACCATAGTTTTTGGGAAAGAATTCGGAACCATAGTTCTTGGGTTAGAATTCGGAACCATAGTTTTTGGGAAAGAATTCGGAACCATAGTTTTTGGGAAAGAATTCGGAACCATAGTTTCGGGAAAGAATTCGGAACCATAGTTTTTGGGAAAGAATTCGGTACCATAGTTTTTGTAACTATGGATCCAGCTACCATAGTTTTTGTAACTTTGGAATCGGAAACCCTAGTTTTTGCAATTGAGAGATTTTTCTATTGCTAGAGAAAAATAAAATCCAACTCTTAGAATAGTGAGTGATTTGGCCAAAAGAGATTGTGAGAAGAATTGTTCTTATTTCGATAGTGCACTAGTGATCTTTACATCAAGAGGTCTTGTGCACAATTTCGAATAAGGTTCACGCGAGTTTCAATCTAACGATTGTGAATTCAAAAGTGACCGGGACATTTTTAACAATCTTTTGGAGATTATAGTGACTAACAGAATCAGAAAAGTTTTGTTTGTCCATTCTCAGGTTCACAATTCAAAGAAGGGAGACCACGCTCCTAGGTGATTCACATTCGTGCTAGGATTGAAGATCTTGCGGATTACCATCGACGTAAGTCAATCGGATCAAGCGACAAAAGGTATTCTTCTTTTGTTATATATTATATATCTTTAATTGATTAAAAGGGTTTAAGGTTCATAAAAGGAAAATTTTTTAAAAGGTACTAAACCTATTTTTTTTAGTCTCGCTTCCGCTGCGTGTACTTTTACGGTATATTTTTCCCTACAATTGGTATCAGAGCCAGGTTGTACCCTTTAATTAATTAACGTATATATACGTGGATCGTTTTCTTTTTATTGTGATTATGCATGTTTTAGAAAGAGATGGCACTCTAAGTATTCGCATATATAATTACATGTGATGTATGGATTTATATATGTTTTTATGTGGATTGTTATTGCTCGATTTTGGTCCTAGATTTTCAATGTATTTTTTTTATGGAATTGTAACAAGAAGGGTGGTCTATCATCGCCATAATTCCTTCTTGGTAGTTGCTAGGTTTTATTTTTTTTTAATATAGGTGCAGTATTTTTTTTTAACTACTGCAGTTTTTTTTTTTTTTTAGTGCAGTTTTTATGTGTAAAAAATACTGCAGTGATTAAAAAAAAAAAATGAATACTGCAGTATTTATTATTTTATATTGCTGTAATATATTTGGGTGTTGAAGATTCGAAGACACGAAGAAAAACAAAGCAACCGGAACCGAGAACAAGCACCGTGCGCACCCTAGGAGTGGATTGGGCTACGCATGGCAAGCCCAAACCTTGGTTGGCTGCGCACGACAGCCTTGCAAGGCCTTATGGGCTGCGCATGGCAGCCCCTTATGTGGGGTTGTGGGCTGTGCAAGCCCAAGGGAGGAGGCCGAAGGATGAGCTTATGATTGATGGGCCACTTGAAGATCTTGTATTCCAAATTCATTGTAATTTACTTGTTTTTCTAGGATGGGCCAAAATTGTTGCTATTTAATTTATGCTTAAATATTACAATATTTGTTATTGTATGATAACGTGACATATAGAATAGGAGTGCCACTCATATATCTCTTTTGGTATGAACATGCATTGAATGATTTAGGTATCTAAATTGGCATCTAGATAACTTGGTAAATCATTCTATGAGATTTAATCACACGCCTTAAATAATTGAGTGGGAGAAGGTGTTTTTGTAACACCTATGGCCTCCAAGGTTAGTTGAGCTTAATTATTTATTGGTAATCCCCCCAAGGGGTGTCCATGAATGGAATTTAGCAGTATACTTCCTTACAAGGATAGACTAGACAATGGACTCAAACGAGATCTACTCCCCAAGGAGGGATTTTCGTGAGAGAAAGTTGAGGGTCGATATCTTGGTAGCACACTCAATATAATTTTATTGATATTCTCCCAAGAGTTCTTGTCAGTAAAATTGCAAGGCTAAAATTGAAAACGCTTGTTGTTATGTTAACAATTAGGTGGGACCTAGTCTAACTAGTAAATGGTGCGAACTCCCAAAGGAGGCGTAACATTTATGGGTGTTGGATCACCGTTGAATTTTTATGATTGAGTTATTTATTTAATTCAAGATAAATATTTAAAGTGCTTTATAATGATTATTTACTTATATATAATTTTGTTTTATTAAGAAATCATGACCCCATCCCTAATGAACATCCTGAAAGATAACACTTTAACTGAAGATAATTATGTCACATGGAAAAGGAAAATTGGGTTGTTGCTGCAAGCTGAAAAACATAAATTTTGTTCTAACTACTCCTAAACCACCTGCTCCTACTAATGAATCTAATGTGATGTAATGAGACGAGTATGAGCAGTGGGAGACCTCTAATGAGATGGCCAAATGGCTACAATCTCATACGTGTTGCAATAGCAGCATGAAGGAATGGGGTCTGCTGCTGATATGATGATGTCTTTAGAAGAGATTCATATGGTTGGTAAAGTTGCTACTATTAAGACTCGTTAGAAGGTCAAGGAATAATAGAAGAAAAAGTAACTTGAGTTTACCAAGAAAGTAACCAAGATCAAAAGGAAGTGCTTCTTTTATGGTGAAAAGAGACATTGGAAAAGTAATTTTCCAAAGTCTCAAAATAAGAAGGAACAAGGTAATATGAATTATCTTGAAACATGTTTTTCTGGTAGATTCTACAGATTCTTGGATCGTAGACTCTGGAGCCATTAATCATGTTTGTTATTCCTTACGGGGGTTTCAAGAAAGGAGAAGGCTAAATAAGAATGAAATCAATTTGCGCTTGGGCAACGGAACGTTAGTGTCTGCAAGTGAAGTGGGAGATATTAGAGTTTATTTGGATTCTAGAAGGCCTTTAGATTTGATAGACGTTTATTATGTACTTCAATTCAAGAGGAATTTAATTTCAGTTTCTTGTTTGAATAAATTTGGATATTCGGTTACTTTTAATAAAGTTTTTATTATTAGTAAGAATGACAAAATTATTTGCCAAGGTACATTGGAAAAACGGTCTATACTTTTTGCATAGAAATATCTCTCACTCGTTAGACACAGAAATAACGGAACCTAATCATAAAAGAGTTAAATTATCAAAAGATGAAACCTATCTATGGCATTTACGCCTAGGTCATATTAACCTTAATAGGATTAAAATATTGGTATGTGACAGACCTTTGAGTGACTTAAAGGTTGATGATCTACCAACTTGTGAATCTTGTTTGGAAGGTAAAATGACCAAAAGGACGTTCTCTGCCAAAGGTGCCAGAGCCACTGAATGTTTAGGATTGATACACACTGATGTATGTGGACCTATGAACATTCAAGCTCGAGGTGGATATGAGTACTTCATCACTTTCACAGATGATTACTCGAGATTTGGCTATGTGTATCTCATACGACATAAGTCAGATGCTTTTGACATGGTAAAAGCATTCAAAGCTGAAGTGGAAAATCAGCTTGAGAAACACATAAAAATCTTGAGATCTGATCGTGGTGGAGAATATCTATCTGGTGAGTTTCAGCAATATCTTATTGATAATGGGATAGTTTCTCAGTTTTCTGCACCAGGCACACCTCAACAAAATGGGGTTGCAGAAAGGAGAAATAGAACTCTTTTGGATATGGTTAGGTCTATGTTGAGTTATTCAACACTTCCTATTTCTTTTTGGGGATATGCTTTACAAACTGCTGTATACATTCTAAACGATGTACCATCTAAATCTATTCCTAAAACACCGCATGAGTTGTGGACTGGGCGCAAGCCTAGTTTACATCACTTAAGGATATTTGGTTGTCCTGCGCATGTGTTAAAAGGAAAGACAGAAAAGATGGAGTCCCGTTCGGAAACATGTATATTTGTAGGGTATCCAAAAGAATCTAAAGGATATTATTTTTATAGTCCTTCAGATCTTAAAGTATTTGTTTCGACAAATGATAAATTTCTGGAAAAGGACTATATGAATGATTTTGTGCCTAGAAGTAGAATTGTACTGAATGAGATGTCAGGAGATACAATTCCACGAGAGGTTACACAACCAAACCCAATTGTAAGTTCCGATCCAACACAAGATCAACAACCTACCATTCCTCGTCGTAGTGGGAGGGTTAGAACACAACCCAAAAGATACATCGGTCTGGGAGAATCAGTGGAGAATCTCCCGGACGATGATGATCCCTACACGTACAAGGAAGCTATGGAGGATGTTGATAGTCGCCATTGGCAAAAGGCAATGCAATCTGAGATTGAATCTATGTTCGATAACAAAGTCTGGTCCCTTGTAGACTTACCTAAAGGGATAAAACCCATTGGGTGCAAGTGGGTATACAAGAGGAAAAGAGGTATGGATGGAAAGGTGGAAACCTTTAAAGCTAGATTGGTAGCTAAAGGGTATACACAGAAAGAAGGTATCGATTACGAGGAAACCTTCTCTCCTGTGGCCATGCTTAAATCCATTAGGATACTCTTGTCCATTGCAGCATCTTTAGATCTATAGATTTGGCAAATGGACGTCAAGACAACTTTCCTTAATGGAAGTCTTGACGAAAGCATCTACATGATGCAACCAGAGGGATTCATTGAAAAGGGCCAAATGGAAAAGGTATGCAAGTTGCAGAAATCCATATATGGATTAAAGCAAGCATCCAGATCCTGGAACATAAGGTTCGATCAAGCTGTCAAAGGTTTTGGATTTATTCAAAATCTTGACGAACCTTGTGTATACAAAAGGATTAAGGGCAACAAGTTAGTTTTCCTGATTCTTTATGTTGATGATATACTACTCATTGGAAACGATGTAGGTGTATTAACATCAGTAAAAGAATGGTTAGCAAAACAATTTGATATGAAGGACTTAGGAGAAGCATGTTTTATTCTAGGTATCCAAGTAATAAGGGATAGAAAGAATAGAACGATTGCATTATCCCAAGCTTCATACATAGACAAGATCTTGTCTAGGTTTTCCATGCAGGATTCCAAGAAAGGTATGTTACCTTTCAGACATGGAATCAAGCTTTCTAAGGAACAAGTTCCTAAGAATGAGCATGAAGAGCAATTCATGAGTAGAGTTCCATATGCCTCGGCAGTTGGAAGTCTCATGTATGCAATGCTCTGTACTAGATCAAATATTTGTTTTGCTGTTGGCATAGTTAGCAGGTTTCAATCGAAACCTGGTCCTGATCACTGGACGGTAGTCAAGCATATTTTCAAGTATCTTAAGAGAACGAGAGATAATATGCTTGTATACTCTGGAGGGGATTTAATTCCCGTTGGGTATATAGATTCTGATTTCCAATCAGATTTTGACTCTAGAAAATCCACATCAGGGGCTATGTTTACTATTGGAGGAGGAGCAGTTATATGGAGGAGCAGTTATATGGAGGAGTATCAAGCAATCTTGTATTGCTGATTCCACCATGGAAGCTGAGTATGTTACTGCATGTGAGGCTGCCAAATAGGCTGTTTGGCTATGCCAATTCTTGATTGACTTGGAAGTGGTTCCTAGTGCGAATAAGCTGATCACTATCTAGTGTGACAATAGTGGAGCAGTGGCTAATTCGAAAGAACCAAGAAGTCACAAGAGAGGTAAACACATTGAAAAAAAGTATCATCTTTTAAGGGAGATTGTTTAAAGAGGTGACGTGACGATTACCAAAATCGCGTCAGCAGAAAATCTAGCAGATCCCTTCACAAAGGCTCTACCTCCGAAGAGTTTCGATGGGCATCTAGAGAACATGGGCTTCAGAGATATGACACATTTGCTATAGCGCAAGTGGGAGATTGTTAGGATTATGCTCAATAGCAAGAGTGTAATATTGTAATTAACAATCTTTTTCATATTAATAAAGTGATTTCTGGTTTAAACAAATCTTATAGCATTTATAGTTTAATATTATAATTGTCAAAGTAAATAATCATAAGGTCTAAAGGCTATGAGAAAAGAAGAATTGTGCGTACATCTGGATATGTATGTGGTAGACACAATTCTTTAGTTAGTCTTGAATATTGTTCACAACTTAAGTTAAAGGTTGGGCACCTTTATCTTGTTAAAGTTGTAGAATTCTTTTGCTAGCATTTGAGTGGGATCAAATGAGATATGATGAGTCTAAAATCATCGGAGTGTTTTCAAGCAAAAGAATCTAGTGCACTGGGTGCATTGAACTGGATCACAATGAAATACTTTATCTATAACCGTCAGTAGATAAAAGTCTTTTCATTATCAGGACAATCGAAGAGTCTATCTTAATCCTGAGATAAATAATGGACTTATGGTTGCAAGTGATATCATTTGAGTTATCAATGAGTACGATTATATCGCATAGTCTATCCTCGATAGTTTGGTGATATTCATTTGTTAATCGATAGAGGACTTCATTTATAGATATGGACATCGTGGCTCCATTTATTAAATGAGAGTATAATATCATCATATGGATGTTTTGAGATAATTGGATATTAAATCTCAACGTTGAGTTTTCGATAGTATCTATTGAAAACATGGCTTCTGGACAAGTCAAAATATCCAAGTTCAAAACGTGGTCATATGAGTAAATATGGTAACTTGGAGAGTTATAGGCGGTCTATGAACTCTTGGCGATTACTGATATTAATCACGAGGATACACTATCTCCAACATGATTGTCTAGGGTATGAATGAGGAACATCTTCCTTTTCTGTCTTTATTTAAGAGTTCAATTTTAGCTCTTTAGTGGAATGAGTTAAAATTAATGGATCGGACCTAAGTGAATCATTTGTTGATTGTGATTAGGTTATGTCTATTGAAGCTTAAATTTAGATAGCCCGCCAAGATCTCCAATCCGCACGGACTTGCATGAATCACTTGATATATTCTACCGGACTATTTGTGAGTCCATTTAGAATTGTAATTAATATATTAAGAATATAATTTGCACATTATTTATTTAATGGGCTGTTTAATTATATTAATATATTAATGAAAAGCATGTGGGCTTGTTTCTTTTAATAAGAATGGGTCTAGTTCACATGTGGGCTTTTTATTAAAGTCCAAATGGATTAAATAAAATAAGAAAACAATATGTAGGCCCAAGTCTCTTGTCTTGGGGGCGGCAATGGGTAATAATAAGCCCATAATATTGTTTTATTTTATTATTTAATTAAATGGAAATTAATTAATATGCTAATTAATTATTTAATTAAAAATCAAATTTTTTTCTGATTAGGAAATATGTTTCCTAGTAGTATACTACTATTAGTATTATACTGAATATAAAAGACTTTATTTGTTTAGTCAAATAAGGAAGTCTTTTATATAGTCACAAATACACTAAAGAGTTGGTTTAGGGTTAGAATTCGGAACCATAGTTTTTGGGAAAGAATTCGGTACCATAGTTTTTGTAACTATGGATCCAGCTACCATAGTTTTTGTAACTTTGGAATCGGAAACCCTAGTTTTTGCAATTGAGAGATTTTTCTATTGCTAGAGAAAAATAAAATCCAACTCTTAGAATAGTGAGTGATTTGGCCAAAAGAGATTGTGAGCAGAATTGTTCTTATTTCGATAGTGCACTAGTGATCTTTACATCAAGAGGTCTTGTGCACAATTTCGAATAAGGTTCACGCGAGTTTCAATCTAACGATTGTGAATTCAAAAGTGACCGGGACATTTTTAACAATCTTTTGGAGATTATAGTGACTAACAGAATCAGAAAAGTTTTGTTTGTCCATTCTCAAGTTCACAATTCAAAGAAGGGAGACCACGCTCCTAGGTGATTCACGTTCGTGCTAGGATTGAAGATCTTGCGGATTACCATCAACGTAAGTCAATCGGATCACGCAACAAAAGGTATTCTTCTTTAGTTATATATTATATATCTTTAATTGATTAAAAGGGTTTAAGGTTCATAAAAGGAAAATTTTTTAAAAGGTACTAAACCTATTTGTTTTAGTCTCGCTTCCGCTGCGTGTACTTTTACGGTATATTTTTCCCTACACTTCGCGCAAACCCAAGCACATAATCGTGCAAGCGCGGACGTTCCCAAACATATTCGAGAAACGAATTACAAGACACAAAAACACACAACAAGATATAATCAATCAAAGTGCTAGTGTGTAATGTGACAGGTGAAGAGAATGCACACATATGCAAGTATGCTAAGTGTGTGTGTGCTTCTAAATCTCTTCAAAGAAAAATAAGCACAAGAAAATATACCTTTGGAGTGCTCATCACCTTGAGGTCTTGAAAAGGGCCTTTGAGCTTGATCTTCAAACACTTAATCTACCCTTACAATTCAAACCCCAATATGTGGTTTGTCCACGAAATAAGCTAATTAATAATGGGAATCCTTACATCGGATTATCTCTGTATCCAGGCAGCGTTCAAAATGCTTGGCCTCCACCAAGGCAGCCTGTCTTCCCTCCTCCGTCGCAGCTGCAGCTTGAACCCAAGAAGCCACATTCTGTTGGGCTTGAGACAACTCCTGCTTAGTGTCCTCCAACTCAGCCTAGATCCCAAGGTAGGCCTCCTTCAAGGTAGACATCTGTTTCTCCAAAGCCAAGGCAAACTTGAATCCTTGCAAAAAAAGAAAAGGGGTCAGTACCTGTAAAAAATATATAGAAGATAATAGCAAGAAAGAAAGTAGGGTTCTACCTCAGCTAGAACAGATGCCCCCTTGGCAGCCAAGATGTTAGAAGGGAACTTTACCATGCTCGCCAAGCTTCTTCTAGGACAAGAAGCTATGAATCGGGCTACCACTTTGTCAAAAATGGCACCCCTCAATCTCGATTCCGATCCCGATCTCAAAGGAATTTTAACTGCAGGGAAAGAAGTAGAAGCAACACCTTCCTTCTTCCTTACCTCGGTTTGGTCCTTTGCAGGCTTTGCTGAAGGATGAGAAATAGAACGAGTGATCATAGCAGGCCTTAGAGCAGTAACCTTCTAAGTTTGTCTTTGTGGTTGGCTTGATGAACCCCGAGCTAGCATCACACGCATGGAGGGGCGTGTAAGAGTTAGAGTAGGAAGAGGGGTTGGAATCTTGGCAGGCGACCTCGCAGAAGTAGGAGGAGAAGTAGAAACTATAGCAGGCTAGGTAGACCCGGTCGTAACTTTGGCAACAGAAGAAGGAGAAGGGATGGGAGAAGAGGAAGGAAGCAGACCAATATCCCTGGCTTGGAGGAATACGGCAAATCAGGCTCGAACGGGGCAGAGGAAACAACCAAGAAGAAGAGAGTACAATAAGAAAAAAAAAAAAAGATAGGTATACATATAAGTAGTAGAAACTAGTAAGGCTACATACCTAGAAGAGCAATAGAGATCCTCAAGTATCTCTCCAGCCGGTCTCCTTCAAAAGTATCCAGGATAGGATACTTCATATTGGTGTAGCCCCTCCTCATGATCTTCTTGAGGATATCCCAGGATTCCGGAGAGAGCACCCATTTGGCCCATTTGTCCTTCACGGTGAATTGGGTGGGCACCGGGTACTCAACACCCCCAATGAAGGCGGTACGCCCCCAATCCCCCTCGACCACAATCCACTCCTCTTTCTAGGGCGCAACATAATTCACATTCACCCCGGGAACAAGGAACTTCATCTCGTTGTAGGCCCTCAGATAGAATTGACCCCAGGGTACCAGGTTGGCTATCTGGAATATGTAGCGAAGCTCGTCAAATCCCAACTCCCTCTCCATTTTGTCTCACTCGCACTGCTCCTTCCAAAACACCAAAAACCCGGTCAAGTGCTTCCAGAACCCCAGCGAGATCTATAGGGGAACTAACTCCAAAGCGACGAGGGCCCGATGTAAAGTGGGGTGGAAAGGAAGCTGGACCCCGCATTCAAAGACCGTCTTATGGATAAGGAGACAATCCCGCGGGGGAGTATATATATCGTAACCCTGGTAAGGAAGGGACAAGGTAATAGAATCAGGGATGTTGCAATCCCTTCTCAACTAGACAAGGGTATCTGGCGTGCACACAGAGTCCGGTATGATCCTACCGTCATGGAAGGAGGTGAAAGAACCGGTATGTACCCCGACCAAGGTGACTTTGGGTAGGTCACTTTCCTCCGTGACACCGCCAACATCTGTAACATCTTCCTCGTTAGCAATCTAAACCTGGTCTTCTGTTCTATTGTTAAAACCCCACCCGACCTGATTGGAGGATTCCTTGTAGAATGACGGCGCTATGTCGGGGTATCGACATCTGCCGTGTCGTCTTTGCCACACCCTCATTTCATCCCTTTCGATGTTAGAAAACCCTCCACCAAATCGGCCTTCTCTGTATTAAATAAGGCGTCGAAACTGTCTAAAGGGTGTGGGGAAGCTGGGTTTGGGTGCGAAGAAGTTTGGATAGGGTGAGTTTGGTCAACAAGAAGTTCTTGTGAAGTAGCAGGGAGTTTTGAGGGAGATGCCATTGTTATAGCCGGAAGACGGAGAAAGAAGAAGCTTGAAAGTTTGCTGGTAAGAATGGAAAATGAGAAAGTCAGAGAGCTAGGGTTCGTCTTCTACTTTTGAAATTTGAAAGTGGTAGGAGAGGTGCAAGAATCTTGGTTTATTTATAGAGAAAGGTAGGTGGTTACCGAGACGCACAAGGAATCTGAAATTAATGACCAGAGACGTGCTAGAGACGGTTTCACATTAATCGCGCCAAAAACGGCTCGTTTGAAATCAGCAGGGCAATCACCATCTGACATATGGACTATACAATAAGTACCAACGTATCCAATGAAGATTTCCTCTTTGACAATGGAAGCCAACCAAACAAGGGGTATACAGACGGACAAGGTAGAAAATCCTTCAAGCATAATCGAAATCCTAACTCCAACCCTGACTAGGTATCGGTGTTCAAATCAGGGGGACTCCTGTTAACCGCCAAAATTGGCGAAGGGCCAAAGAAGAATTTTCCACCCAGGTGCTAGGAAGAAATAATTTTTCGGGGTACCATCCAGCTACTTCAAGAGAGGGATACAGATCAATCCAGATACACACCTCCTCCAAAAGAACCAAGACTAATAGTTTTTTAACTTCACATATACCTGACAGTACCCCGACATGAAGCTCCACCAAGTATCCTGATGCAGGGTTCTTCACACAGTACCCCGCTACTATAACATCCAGGTATCTAGTTACTGCTTCATCCAGTATCCCGCTACTGCACCAACTAGGCATTTCGTTGCTACTTAAGTTGGCATCTTAATTCCAGACGACCAAGTAACTCGTAGAAATCGCAAATGAGTGTATAAAAATGAGTTCTTGATTTGATTTTCTCTCAAATATCTCTCTTTGAAGCTTAGGGTTCTTTAGAGTCAGAGAACTGGCTTAGAGAAATGAAAAAGTATGATATTTATAGACATCAAGAACAGGGCAAGTGAAAAGACAAAATTGCCCTTGAAATCACCGATCGGCGGTTTCATTCTGCGATCGTGGCCGCAGAATGTAACCGCTGAATTGAACCCGAGAAGTAGGGGATCATTCGGTGACCAGATTCGACGGTCAATCGAAACTGCCGATCAAAACCTAAAAAGAAACCGACCTAAAATATCTAATTCGGCGGTTTCAATTCGGCGGCCAGGCCCCTGATTAAACCGTCGAACAAAACCTGAGAATAATAAATGCATCAGGTCTAATTCGGCAGTTTCGATTCGGCGGTCTGGCCGTCGATCGTAACCACAAATCCAATCCAGAGATCTCTGGAATCAAACGGCGGTTTCCATTTGGCGGCCAGGCCGTCGATTCAACCGCCGTTTCACCATTGAAGGTGAAACCAAAGGAGAAGCCAAGGGGCATTCTCCGAAGGCGATCTTCACGCAAACCCAAGCACATAATCGTGCAAGCGCGGACGTTTCCGAACATATTCGGGAAATGAATTACAAGACACAAAAACACATAACAAAATATAATCAATCAAGTGCTAGTGTGTAATGTGACATGTGAAGAGAATGCACACATATGCAAGTATGCTAAGTGTGTGAGTGCTTCTAGATCTCTTCAAAGAAAACTAAGCACTAGAAATATACCTTTGGAGTGCTTGTCACCTTGAGGTCTTGAAGAAGGCCTTCGATGTTGGTCTTCAATCACCTAATCTACCCTTACAATTCAAACCCCAACATGTGGTTTATCAACGAAATAAGCCAATCAAACATGGGAATCCTTACAGATTATGATATAACTATTTCAGGTTTTTATAACATGAAAATGCCCGAACTTGGCCGTCCAACACTAACCCTAAATGATTGGCATGTGGCAAAGATCTTTGTTGAATTTTTAAAGGTTTTGGTCTATTACCCCACATCTTCCCTGGCAATCCATCATATTGTGGAAATGTCTGAATTGTTAAACATTTATAGGGGAGATGATATCTTAGGCCCTACAGTTGTTGCCATGGAAACCAAGTTTAAAAAATACTGGTCTATAATTCATTTGCTTTATGCTTTAGGTCTTATAATAGATCATAGGATTAAATTATCTAGTTTAGAAACATTGCTAGACTATCTTTGTAATATTTTGAGCATAGATTATTCTACACAGGTTACTGACATTCGAACCAAGTAGTTCGAAGTTTTAGTACTTATGAGCACAGGTATGGCATCGTTGACACGCAACCATCAGCAGAACCAAACACACTCCCGAATCAGACAAGTTGGAACATTCTAAAATGTCGAAAAAAAAGTAGGCTCATCAAGTTCTTCTTCTTCACTAGCTAGTGCAACTTCTAGTGCCGAACTAAAAAACTGCCTTAAAGCTCAATTCGTCGACAGATTTGAAAGAGAGAAGGGATTTGAACTGTTAGTATGGTGGAAGACCTACGGCAATAAATATCCGGCCTTGTCACACATAGCACGGGACGTATTGATTTAGCACAACTGGAAGAGTTGTTGAAAAAAAGAAGAAATTCTTTGACTTAAGAGATGGTGGAGGTATTGGCATGCATTCGGGATTGGGAGCATGCTCGAAAGAGGTTGCAAAATGAAACGGTATACAAACAACTTATTCAAAATTTCAATAATATATATGTCAAAGAGAGTTCCGACAGTAACCAAAATCTAGGACTTCTAGGTTATACATATACATTAACTTGTAATAAGATTGCACTCTTTTTCCTCTACCAAGTTTTTATCCCACCGGGTTTTTCTTGGTAAGGTTTTTAATGAGGCAATCATGTAAATATATAATACTGAGACTCCGAAATAAATGAATAATTCTTCATTTCATATTTTCATAATTTCATCTATTTTTATTTTCTTTAATCTTTTAGCTTTATAATTATTTATTCTTTGAATTATTATTTTTAAATAAAATAATAAATCTTTCTATTTTCTACATTTTTTTATTAGACTAAAATAATAAATAAGATAGACAAATTACAATTAAAAATGTTTAAACAATATTATAAATTTATAATGTAAAAATTGAATTAAAATATTTACATTTAAAAAAAAAATTAAAAAATTGAGGGGACGCTAGGCTGGTGTGCTTGGCCCGCCATTTTTTTATTTTTTTATTTTATCTTTAATGTTTTTTTTTTAGTTTGACCGTTGCTAACATTAGCAAATGGTCAAACTTTTTAAAATGGTCAAAAATTTTAATTTCCCCCCTCATCTCTTCTATTTTATATTTTTACCCACATGTCAAATTTTTCTATAAATACCCCCACCTATTCCAATTTCTACACCATTTCATATTTTAATAATTCTATTCTCTCTCTTTCTCTCTCTCTCTCTCTCTATCTCTCTCTCTCTCTCTACACAAGTAACAACTAATCTACTAATCTACTATTCTAAATTTCTAATACTACATTACTAATATTATTTTCTAATCTCTCCACCAAAGCTCAAAGGTATGCTTTTCCTTTAAATGTTATTAATTAATTTTATGTTTTAGTTTTTAAATTTTATTTTTATACTTAATATATTTATGCTTAGTTATTAATTTTGATATTTATTCTTATGTTTTATGTATATTTAATATTTATGGCTTTATGCTTAGTATATTTATGAATTAATATTTTTATGCTTTGTTATAAATTTGAATATTTAATTTTAGAATCTTAGATTTTAGTAAATTTATCATTTTATGAATTTATGTCTAGTAATTAATTTTAATATTTGTATATTTTAATTTATACTTAGTATATTTTGTTTATTTAGTAAATTGATGATTTTATGTTTAGTAATTAATTTTAATATTGTAAGATCCTTGATTTGTATTGGCTTGATTCCATTGCAAAACTCTCTATATTTGTAATAGTTGTTGCTAAGGTGATTCTTGGAGAAAAGAAGCTTCAAAGGTGAAGAAGCAATATCTTGTGCAAATATCGTCTTCAAGGGGAACATTGCATGCTTGGATGCTAAGGTATCAAGATTCTTCTTCCTCTTGCAAGGCGTAAGTGCACACACACATAATTCATACATGTGTATCCCTGCATTGTAGTTCAAACATTTTATATAACACATTCACACTCATTTAAGTAAGCACATGCATTATTCTCATATAGACAAACATTGTAGAATTGCATGTTTTATAACTATCACTTAGATATTGCATGCTTGTGTGATATTGTGTTTATTTGTTTGTGTTTATTGTATTTTGGACTTGAACATGATCTCATTTGATTCCTTATTGAGTCCCAGTCATTTCGGTTACTCATTCATTAGGTTTCGAGTCCAAACGATTTAGCTACGCTACTTTACATTCTCATTCGTTGAGTTGTTTTTGTCATCATTTCCGGAAATGAATTCTCAACCTTTTATCAAAGTTTTGTAGTCTTCATTGTGCGTAAGGGAGTCACAGTTCGTAATTCGATAACGGATTCAAATTCGGAGTTCGGATGCCCAAATACGGCTGAAGAACGCGAGAAAAGCGTGAGGGAGCTTGCTCGGCCAAAGGCCAAGCAAGGAAGACCACATGTGGGCCATGTGTTCCACACGGCTAGAGTCCATATCTGCCCACATGTGCCACACATGCCCCACACATGGCTGGTGACGTGGCTCTTTCTGATTGGTCACCGAATCCCTCTTTTCTCCATCTCTTTTCCCTCCATTTATATTCGAAAATTCTGTAGAATTCTTCACAACTTTTGATTTCTTAATTTGATCATATCTCTCTCATTTAACTCTAAATCAAGTGATTCAAAAGCCAAAAATGTTGGTCTTAAAGAGAGGAATAAAACCCAAGTATTTTCAAAGTCATTTGAGTTTGTGATTTTTCGCAGCATGTAGATTTCAGTCCAAGTCTCAACTTTTGTATGTGAAACTTCTTCTTCTCACTTTCTCTTTGATCATCTCTTTTAATCTTTCTAATTGATAGATGAAATGTGTTAAGAATGATGTTAGTTCATACTCTAGGGTTTTTTGATCAATTGTTAATTGAGTTTTAACTTTGTGATTTCTCTTGAACATATTTTAGCTAAATTTGATTGAACTTGAAATTGATTCTAGAAATGATATATATGATGTGCCTCATGATATTTTCTAGGTTTAATTTCATGACCTAAGAACTAAGATTTTTGTTTGATATATTGAATATTCATATCTTGTTCTTATTGATATACATGCCTTGATTTCTAGGTACATTTGTGATTGTTTGTTGAAAGCATATCCTAGAATATATCTAAGCATGTACATAGAGCTTGATTGATCATCTTGCTTTATTTGTTTGTGATTTGCATCATTTGCATCACTTCAATCATTGCCTCGTGAAAAGGTTGAAGTATCTTGTTAAAGTGAGTGAATCTTTAACTTGAGCAGAAGACTTGGTTAGGAATGAGTTCTAGATAGACAAGCAAAAGTCTTAGTAAAGAGTTTGGTACTCTAAATAGTTGAGTTAGGGGAGCTTGACTAGGATCCTTGTGATCTAGATTGCTAAGCAAAGGAATCTTCTTAGAGGCTTGAGAGCCTTAGATAGGAAGTTGCTTCCTAGAGGTATAGGACACACCTTGGATAGGGAGTAGGCTAAGTGGTTCACTAGCTTGAGGGTAGATTAGAAGGTGATAGCTTATGGTGGATATTATTGTGTTGATTGCCTTGAGTGTGTAAGTCCTTTTGAT
Source organism: Acer campestre (assembly GCA_954870605.1). Lineage (NCBI taxonomy): Eukaryota > Viridiplantae > Streptophyta > Magnoliopsida > Sapindales > Sapindaceae > Acer > Acer campestre. Next base: position 29,777,100 of record OX940809.1, on the reverse strand, counting down.
CATAGTGGATTTGCTTTGCCGATGGTTGTGGTATCAACCCGTGGATGTTTCCTTTTTGAGGTTTTACCACGTAAAAACTATTATGTCAAGTTTCGTTTTATATTTCTTTATCTTCCATATTTTTGTATTAATTGCATCTCTTGTATATTGATTTTTCAAATGTGTTGGTTAAATCAATTCAATTGCTATATCTTGTCAAGTGTGTTTTTAATTCTTGTATTCCACAAAATTTGAATTTGGAAGATTATGGGCCTATACCTATTTACACACACAAACCACCCCCCGTGTCCTCTAGGTATATTCTACACTATAAGTGGTTAAGGGAATTTCAAATATTTTTATGATATTTATGATTTATGTTAAGTAATTAATTTTAATATATTTATGCTTAGTATATTTAGGATCAAATGCTTAGTAATAAGTAGTATTTTTATGATTAAATGCTTACTAATTAATTTTAATATTTTCATGCTTAGTATATTTATGATTTTATGCTTATGGCCAGTCTTGCAAGCCGTTTTCTGTTTTTGTTTTTTGAAAAGAAAAATGAAAATGAAAACAATGTTTTTGGTTTTATTTTTGAATTCCGAATACGCGCCTGGTAGTATTTACTGGAATCCGTATTTTGAAAATAAAAATGGAAAAAACGCGTCCGGTAGGATAACCGAAAATTATTGAAAATTGAAATATCAATTTTTACTTTTTGTTTAATATTATAACAATTATAAATAAATTGATTTTTTATTTTTTATTTATTTTATTTATTTATTTATTTTTCAAAGCTAGCCCTGAGCTTATTTCTCAGGAATAAATAGAAAATGATTATCAAGAAAATTTTATTGTTTGATTTTACAAGTAATAACCGGATGAATTCAGCCTATCTTTACAAAATTGTCATCGCAGGTAGGGAATTCCATGGCCATAATTGACGGATGGAAAAGGTTGTTTACTCTGATCAGTTGCTTCAAATGCTTCCAGATTGAAAACAAATGTTCACGGTTGACCTCATAGCCTCTGAAGATAACTTTGCACCTCATAGAAGCAATCGTTCTTAAAAGACACTATGAATCTATTCAATTAAAGAGTGCAAAGCCATCTCAACGTCGGCAAATGGTTGTCCAGTATAAAGTTTAAGCTGCCCCTTCCTCACAACAATTACCCTCCTAATTGATTCCACAGCATCATGAAGTTCTTTTACTGGAAGAGGAATGATATCAGCTTGAAAATCGACCAGTCCCAGATCTTCGAAATATGATTCCAAAAGATGACAGAAGTTATTGGCATCACCATGGTTCTCAAAAGCAATGGTGTAGGGAGTCTGACTCTGGTCATGTGCCTGAGAAGTGCTTCTCAATGTGATAAATAAATTGATTTAATAATTAACCAATAAATAAAATGTAATCAATTGATCCTGAAGAAGAAAAAGAAGAAGTCGAAGACCAGAAGAGGAAGATCGGCGACGGCCGAATACCAGAAGAAGGTCGTCGGAGGCGGCGGCCGAAAACCAGAGGAAGACCGTCAAAGACCAGAAGAATAAGAAGCCACCGTCCTGATCGGCCGTCGGAGGCGAGTGGATTGGCGACGGCTACGACCAGAGAAGGAAGGAAGAAGAAGAAAGAAAGAAGATGAAGATGGTGGCGGGAGCAAATGGACGAAGGAAGGAAGAAGATGAGTTGAGGAAGAAAGAAGATAAGGTCTGGTGGGTGAGAAAAAAGAAAAAAAAAATTTGTTAATGACATGGGACCCACCTATTTAATGATATGGGACCCACTTTATACAATTTTTTTTTTTGTTTTTTAAAATTTCCACTTTTAACGGTGGTTTTGTTTTTCATTTTGTTTTTGAATTTTGAAAATAAAATGAAAAACGGTTACCGAACGCGAATTCGAAATCATTTTTGGAAAACAAAAACGAAAACAGACTGAAAACAGGACAGGCCTTTAGTTTTTAATGACTAATGGGTTAACATTTGTATTGTAGGAAATGGATCATAATCATCCTCAATTTCTGGACGGTATTAACATGGAGGACGATTATTTTGACCTTTCCGGGCCGACAAAAATAGCAGCGAGACCTTCTGCTTCCGGCACAACACCGACATCACATCCTCCCAAACTTAAAAAGCACACATCAAACGTATGGTAGTATTTTGACAAAAAAGTAATACCAAACCCAGAGGGTAGGGTCACAACAAAATATCGTTGTAAGTTTTGTAAACTCTTATATACCAGTTCTACTTCTAAGTCGGGAACTGGTCATTTGAAAAGGCATATGGACAAATGCATGGCTCGACACAGACAGGTAGACACTATAACTCAGACATAACTACAATGGAACCGAGATGGGCCTATTATGACTCTGAGTATGCTAAAGATTGTACACTTTTTTCCCTTAGCAAATTTTTATCTCAATGGATTTTTCTTGGTAAGGTTTTTAATGAGACAATTGAAATTCCCTTTAAAGTTTAGTGTTTTATACCTAGAGGGGGGGTGAATAGGTATAGTGTCAAATTCTTCCAATATTCAAAAAGATGCGGAATATAAGAATGAAAATGAATACTTGTAATGATATAGCAATTGTATATTATGAATCAATTCATGTAAGCATCAATATACAAAAAAATCAATACAAGAGAACATATGGAAGATAAGGAAATATAAAGTAAAAATGAGACACAATGTTTTTACGTGGTAAAACCTCAAAGAGGAAACATCCACGGGTTGAATCCACAACCACCGGCAAAGCAAATCCACTATATGAAAAGAACTTACACACTCAAAGCTATCAACACTATGATATCCACTTCAAGCTATCAAATCCTAATCACCTCTCAAAGGCCTAGTGAATTACCTAGCCTACTCTCTATCTAAGATGTATCCCACACCTCTAGAGAGCTACTTCCTATCCAAGACTAAAAAGCCTCTAGGAAGATTTCTTTGCTTAGCAATCTAGATCAAGAGATCCTAGTTAAGCTATCCTAGCTCAACCATCTAGAGTATTCAAACTCCTTGCTAAGACTTCTTGCTTAGTTATCCGAATCACCTTGATTCTAACTAAGGCTTCTTGCTTGGCTATCTGGAAACCTTTCCTAGCCAAGTCTTCTTGCTCAAGTCAAATAGGCTTCACTCACCTTGACAAGGGACTTCAACCTATTACAAGGCAATGATCTAGGTGATGCAAATGATGCAAGCACACACAAATAGAGTAAGTAGATCAAACACACTCTATGAACATGCTTAATGATAATCTAGAATATAATATCAACACACAATCACAAATCTATCTAGAAATCAAAACAATAAGAACAAGATTAAGATATTCAATATATGTCACAAACATCTTAGTTCTTATATCAAGAAATTGAGCCTAGAAGATAACATGAAGCACATTATAAAAACAATTTCTAGAATCAATTTCAATCAATCTCAAGTTTAGCAAAAATGTGTTTAAAAGAAATCACAAAGCTAAACTCAATTAACTAATCAATCATACAACCCTAGCATATGATCTAACATACTTCTCAACATATTTCAACAATCAAATAGAAAGAATCATAGAGATGATCAAATGAAATTGCAAGAGAAGAAGTATCACATACAACTAATGACCTCGTACTGAAAATCAGAGTGCTGAGAAAACTGACGAAATCAATTACCTCTGAAAATGCTTGGGGTTTGTAGCTCTCGTTGAGACCAACAATTTTGGCTTTTGAATCACTCAATTTCAAGTTCGTATGAAGAAGTTATGATCAAAGTAAGTAAGTAAGTCAAAAACATGAACATTTCTGCAGAAATTTCAGATTTGATCTTGTTCAAGTTATGAAAAAATGGAGGGAAGAGAGGTCATTTAAGGAGGAGGGAAGAGGGGTAAATTTATCCAAATTTAAGAGGGACTTCAGCCAGCCCACGTGTGGTCAGCGTGTGACACACATGGCCAGAGAGGAGCTCTGGCCGTGTGGCACACGTGGTCCACACGTGGCCACCCCTTGCTTGGCTTTTGGCCGAGCAACCTCCTCGCGCACCTCTCGCGTTCTTCAGCCGTATTCGGGCATCCGAACTCCGAATTCGAATCTGTTTTCAGATTACGAACCGTGACTCCCTCACGCATGACAAAGACTACAAAACTTTGGTAAATGGTTGAGAATTCATCTCGGAAAATGACGACGAACACAACTCAACAAATGAGAACGAAAAGTAGTGTAGCTACATCGTTTGGACTCGAAACTTAATGTATGAGTAACCGAAATGATCGAGACTCAATAAGGAATCAAATAAGACCATGTTCAAGTCCAAAACACAAGAAACACAAACATACAAACACAAGTTCACATATGAATGCCATTTCCTAGACATAGTCCTAGAACATGCAACTCTAAAATGTATGAGCATTTGAGTTCAAAGCATGAGCATACAAAATCATGTGAATGTGTTATATAAATGGTGCACAACGATGCAGGGACACACATGTATGAATTGTGAGTGTGTGCGCTAACGCCTTGCAAGAGGAAGAAGAATCTTGATACCTTAGCATCCAAGTAAGCGATGTTCCCCTTGAAGACGATATTTGCACAAGATGTTGCTTCTTCACCTTTGAGGCTCTTTTCTTCCAAGAAATACTTAAGCAACTAATAATACAAATATAGAGCGTTTTGCAATGGAATCAAGCCAATACAAATAACGGATCTTACAACAATCATGTAATACTGAAAATCCGAAATAAATAAATCATTCTTCATTTCATATTTTCATGATTTCATGTATTTTTTATTTTCTTTAATATTTTATCTTTATTAAATCTATCTATTTTTTTATTACACTAAAATAATAAATAAGATAGACAAATTACAATTAAAATTACATAATTTAAATTGTTTAAGCAATATTATAATATTGAATTAAATTTTAAAAAAATTGTGGGCCTACGTGCAGACTCGGCCCAGCCCGTCGACACAACATATATGGCATGCCCATGGCACGTGCCGGGTCCCCCGTTTCTGAAAACAGGCCGGCCAGGCACAAATGGGCCGTGCCGGCCCACATTGCCACCACTAATCTCAACCACCCATTTGCTCATATGCTCTTTAATCCAATGGTTGAGATATTTAAGTCAAACAATTGAGTCTAAAATTTGAGTGTTTAGAGCATCCCCCGTTTCTGAAAACAGGCCGGCCCACATTGCCACCACTAATCTCAACCACCCATTTGCTCATATGCTCTTTAATCCAATGGTTAAGATATTTAAGTCAAACAATTGAGTCTAAAATTTGAGTGTTTAGAGCATCCCCAATAGGCCGGATTTTGGAGTCTCCTTGACTATATTTAGGGAGGATCAACCGGAATGTGCTCCAATAGGCTCCATATTCCACTCCCTATTTTTTATTCCAACAAAAGGCTCCTCAAATTTAGGGAGTCAAGACATCCTCCCTATTATTTTCTTCTCTCTCTGCAATTGAAATGGGTGGTCAAGAAGAGTCCACATCATTCATTTTCAATAGTCCAAATTCATCCTCCCTATTTTTTATTTAACCCAAATTCTTTTTATTTAAACCTAAATAATTCATTTATTTTCCTACATTTTACTGTATTCCAACGGCTAGGCACTACTAAATTCAATTTTTTTTAACCCAAATTGCAAGTTTGCAACAGGTCTTGTATGATCATTAATTGTAAATAATAATATTTTAAATTTATTTTAAAAAATAATAATTTTTTAATTTAAAAATAAATAATAATAGGGAGCTATTTTTAGGGAGGCTTATTGGAGTCTTCATAAATATATGACCATTAATTGTAAATAATAATATTTTAAATTTATTTTTAAAAAATAATTTTTTAATTTAAAAATAAATAATAATAGGGAGCTATTTTTAGGGAGGCTTGTTGGAGTCTTCATAAATATATGACCGTTAATTGTAACTAATAATATTTTAAATTTATTTAAAAATAATAATTTTTTAATTTAAAAATAAATAAATAATAATAGGGAGCCATTTTTAGGGAGGCTTGTTGGAGTCTTCATAAATATATGACCGTTAATCGTAAATAATAATATTTTAAATTTATTTAAGAATAATAATTTTTTAATTTAAAAATAAATAAATAATAATCAGGAGCCATTTTTAGGGAGGCTTGTTGGAGTCTTCACTCCTTATATGGCTCCCTATTTGTAAAAAGTACAACTGGCTCCCTAAATCTAAGGAAAAAATAGGGAGTTTTGTTGGTGATGCTCTTATAGCCTGACCCTATTTTAATATTTAAAATTTTTAACTTTCAATAGGTTAATGGTTCAAATGAATATAATAACCTTGAAACAGTTAAATTTGACTAATATTTGGTATTGCTTTTGAGAAGTTAAAATCAGTTTATTTTATAATTTTGACATAAAATAATGTTTGGTAAAATTTTCCAAAAGTGATTAATTCATAATCTAGCAAGTTTTGATAGTAATTTTGAGATATAAGTGGGGGTTTATTTTTTGAAAGTAATTATGGAATAATCTATTTCAGCATTTAATGTATCTTTTAAAATATCATTATTATCTTTAAGAAATCAAATTAAAATCATTTATATACCTTATTTCATCTCAAAATTAAAAATTCTAATTAAATATTGATTTGATTTATAAAACCTTTTAAAAATATTTTTATTATTCTTATGTATTTTTTTTCTAATAAAAACATTCTACTTAAATATTGATTTAATATATATAATTTATGAAAAAAAAAATGAGATTCTAAAATCATATCTATTTTAATTATTGTAACTAATTTCAACACTTTTGAAATAAAATTACTAAACATACGTATATTGCTTTTGAGTTATACAGTAGTTTTAAAAGTATAATTAACCAAACATCTACCGATTAACTTCACAGCTGATTATTCTTCAGTAACACTAACAGTGATTATTATAAAAGTTACAGCAATACCAAACTGGCCCTAATAGAAAAGCTTATTTGGTGTATTGTCGATAGTATAACTGTATAAGGATCAGACGAGCAAAAACAAAAATGTAAAAATAAGTCAAAAATGACATTTGTGAATAAGTTTGGGAGCAAATTGATAATCTACTGAGAACTGTAAGAGAAGATGTAAGAAAGAAAGAAATAACTTCAGTGTCAGAAACTCCAACGTCCAACATAACTACTAACTCGGTCGTGACTCTTGACTCACTTTGGAGTAGAGAACAAGAAGAGACGAATGCTGTCTTTCTTGAAACAAAACACAGCCTTTTGATCTGCGCAGCCACTTCTTCAAAGTCACTCCAAAAATGATGAACTTGGGTTAAGCCCATTTCATCTCAAGGTATTTTTTTTTTAAAATCCTGTTTAATCAGTTTATTATTATTATTTATTTGCTCAATGTTTGGTTTCTGAGAAAAAGGGGTTTGGGTTTTTTTTTTCCATTCTTTTCACAAGGATTTGGAATTTCATTTTGTTTTTTTGTTTGTTTTGTTCACTTTTCTGGGTACCAAGGTGGACGATTATGGGTATCATTTTTTTCATTTTGCCTTTTTTATTTTTGTGGGATTTTAATTATGACATATGTGATGTTGGAGTTTACTCTTGCTTGTGGAAAAATTTTGTAGGGCTATAATCTTATTATTAATTGTTTATTATTGCTTGTTAGGGTTTTGCCATATCGTTCTGATGGAAGCGAAGCTGGTTTATATGCAGTTCGTTCTGTTTGTGATTGGTTATATTTTGCTCTCACTTTTGGCGTCGGGTGCTGTAAGATTATTGCATAAAATTTGTTTTTGTTTACAATTTGGATTAATACTGTGGCACTCGGTTAACTAATGTTTTGGATTTTTTTTTTTTTGTTTCGTAGATTGCTAATCAGTCAAGTAATGCAGAATTCGTTGCTTCCAAGAATGAAGACCTTAAAGGTGTGAATATACTTGGATATAATTGTAAATGCTTGATCAAAATATATTGGTAATAATAGAAATATGCGTTGCTATGTTTTATTATGGCAATGTTTGAATGAGTTTACTGAATTATTCTGTTAAAATTGTTCGTGATGGAGTTGTCTGTTTCGATTTGAAAGATGTGCGCATGTAAAGTAAATGTTATTTTGATATTAATGAGTTGTTTTAGAGTTTCAAAGTGACGCATGAACAACTGTTAATCTATCCAAAAGAAAGAGCATACTGATTAATAATGGCTGTAATGAATAAATATTACTGTGTGAATCGAAACATAGTTGACAGAGAGATAATAATATGCTGTTATCTTGGTGAGCCTTTATTTGGTTGTTATTATTTGCAAACAAACAAAATTGAAGAAATTAGTATGGAAAGTAATTAGGTGTGATAATGGTTCCTCCTTTTACATGTCTCTCGTCGACCAGCAAACTATTTGGTACTCAATCGATGGGTAAAGTGTGGAATGATTTGCCATTTACAAACACTATATGTCATTATTTCTTCTCTTTTCTTGAGAGATGTCTTATAAAATATTGATACATGTCACTTAGTATTATATACAAGTCTAATTGTGGAGGATCCCATAAATCAATAAAAGTGTAGAAATCTAATTGAAGATCTAAATGTCTGATTAATCCCCATATAACTGTATGGGCAGGCTATTGGCACCCCACTTTAAATTTTGCACTTCATTTCTCGAGTGATTATCAAGGTCTTTGAATTCATAGTGAAGTGTGACGAGCTAAAAGAAGAGTGCTAATTGTGTTGCTCCATTAGAAAAATATAAAAATTAGAATGAACTTGCCTAGTAATAATTAGAGTTATGGTTACATATGAACTTCTGCTTTATAATAACAGACCAGAAGGGAAGCAATCGACTCATTTTCTATCCCCCTATCTCTCTCCTCTTAGTATCTTATCAATGTTAATCTTAGCCATTTCAAGAACATTCCTATTGTTTCCTACTTGAACATAGTTAATTATAGATTGTATCACATATTTCATTTCCTTTGCAAATTTGATTATGGGGAGAAATGTATGGATTTTCTCTTTTATTTGGATGAGTTTTGAATGACCATTGTTTGATTTAAGACACAAGACTTTAATCGTAAGTTATAACATTTCAACAGCCATACTTGGGGAAAATGTTTAATTACATGAATTCCATGTGTTATTCTTGTTGTGGAACTTCATACAGACTCATGGATGTTTATGTGCTGTGTTGTTCCAGAATACAACTTGTAGAATGTTGTCAGAGTTTTTCTAATCAATAAAGTTTTTTTTTTTTCTCTTTCCAACATGATCAGAAGCATCATAAGAAAATTGAAGTCACTTTGTCAAGATGAAACTTCATTAGAATTGCTAAATGATACTTCATCTTAAGTGCTATTGAGTAATGCACTTTAATTGTATTTTACAGTTGTCCTTAAAATCTTATAATGCCTTTGCATGTAGACCTAATAGAAATTGCAAGGAGAAGACTAAGTTCATCTCATTTGATGTTTATACTGAAACCACCTGCTGAATGATTGTTATGGACCTCAAAAGCAGAATGTGTACAAGATACATATATATATATATATAATGAAAAACATTGTGAGGTAGGGAGGAAGTTGCTTGGAAATGTGGCTAATAGATCAGTGTCAGATGGTTTAACCTCAAGCTATTATTATGTAATAGCTATGCTCTTATTGGAAATGAGTGAAGTCAGAGTTTAAAAAATCGAACCTCGGCCAGCAAATGGGGCGGGCCAAAGGCACCTTGGGGTGGTCACCTCGGTCAAGAAATGGGGCGAGCCGCCTCTGTCACTTGAGGCTGTCTGAGGCGGCATCGAGGCGTGCCTGGTTTTTCTTCTTTTTTTGAGGTCGCTGGAGAATCGCCGTCAAGATGAGTCTGCTATTGACCGCAATGTTGTCAAAGGCACGCCTGAATGAAGCAAAGCCTCTTTTTTTTCAATTTCAGGTCGCCAGAGAGATCGGACGGCTGTCGACAGGTTGCCGGCAGCGTCTGAGTCCTGCCAGTATGTTGCCAGAGCAAGGAATGGCGGCTGCTATGGTTTTTGTGGGATGTTGGGTGGCTGCTAGGGTTTTTGAGGGATGGTGGATGGCTGCTAGAGTTTTAATTTGTGTGGGATGGTGGCTGCTAGGGTGTTTGTGGGGTGGTGGTTGCTAGGGTTTTATATATACACTGGTTTTTTATTTGCACCTCGATTCAATGAGGCGCGTGCATCACCTTGCGCTTTGTGCCTCAGGCTCCGGGAGACCTTTGCGCCTAACGCCTCTGCCAACTATGGTCTAGGGTTTTGTTTGTTTGGAATGGTAGCTGAAAAAAATTAGGTTTTTCATTTGTTTGCGACAGTGGCTTGTAGGGTTTTTAACCATTGAATTAAAAATAATAATTAAAAAAATTAGGATTTGTGGTGTATGGAGGATAGAGTGTGCTGCAAAACAATTTATTAAGTGTTACGGATTATTTTCTTCTTTTTTATTTTTAATTTTTTTTCAATTTTTTTGTTTCCTATCATTTTTTTTTTTTTTTTTTAAATTTTCGATTTAAGGCAGCCGTCTCACCTTTTAAAACCTCGAGTGAAGTTATATAGGACCGGAACATGTGTAATAAAAGGCATTATGGATTTAGGTATCCAATTATTTGGTGTCAATATGTGTCTGTTTCTTTTCCACCATGCTCCTTTCTTGTATTGTGCAGTTTCTGATAGCACTTGTGTAAATTTTTAAGTGTTATTATAATGATTAGAGAAACAGAGAAACATGGCTTACCACTTTTCTTCTTAGTTCTGTAAATCATGTCGAAGCTCTTAAATGATTCTATTTAATTTTCTTCATGGACAGCGCCATGCCCTTCTGGTTGGGTTATTAGTCCAGATAAAAGCAGGTGCTTTAAATATATACGGAACTCCCTCTCATGGGATGAATCAGAGAGCCTCTGTAAAAGCTTTGGCGGACACTTGGCTTCCCTGACATCATATGAAGAGCTGAACTCTACTCAGAAGTTGTGTGGCGAAACTGTTAATGGCTGCTGGGTAGGAGCAAGAGGCATCAACAGTACTACTGTTGGATTTGGTTGGAAGTGGTCTGATAATGTGTCACAGACACAGTGGAATGAATCAATCTTTCCAGCAAGACCTTTTCATTCCAACTGCAGTAATTTGTCATGCCGAGTCAATTCTTCAGTTGATTTGTGTGCACTAGTGACTAATAGATCAACAACACTTCTGGTTGAGCGATGCAATGCATCTCATGCTTCTATTTGCATGCTTAATTTTGGTAAGACCTCACTTAAAAAATTTCTGCCAGATAGTTGTGTATCTGAATTTTGTACTCCTTTTGATATAATATTAAAATTGGTTATGTTAATAAAAAAATTAGTTTTTTAGTTTAGATATTATTTTGCCATGGTTGAGAAAATCTTTATGACCTTGTTTTTTTCTTTTTTCCAGAGAACAAATGTTACCACTTCCACTGTCATAGAGAATACCTTATAATCCTTGGAGTTGTAAGTGGGTTGATCCTCTTCACAACATTTGCTGTTGTAATTTGGCTCCTTGCATACAAGCGAAGCAAGAGGCGCAGAAGGTCTCGCAAATTATCTAATGCAGCAGGTTCTGCATTGGTTCCCCCATCATGGAAGGTGTTCACCAGCGAAGAATTGAGATCGATTACCAAGAACTTTAGTGAAGGGAATCGGCTCCTAGGAGATGCTAAAACTGGTGGTACATATAGTGGCATTCTACCTGATGGATCTAGGGTGGCTGTTAAGAGGTTAAAAAGGTCAAGTTTTCAAAGGAAGAAAGAATTCTATTCTGAGGTTGGACGGGTTGCAAGGCTTCATCATCCAAATTTGGTTGCTGTAAAGGGATGCTGCTATGATCACGGTGACCGCTACATTGTTTACGAATTTATAGTAAATGGCCCCCTAGATAGATGGCTACATCACATACCAAGGGGGGGTCGGAGCTTAGACTGGGCGATGAGAATGAAAATTGCTACGACTCTTGCTCAAGGAATAGCGTAAGTCATAGTTGTTCAGCCTCTGATATGAGTAAATGCAGTTTTATGAAATTAGTGCTGTTACTATTATGACTCGCGACAAGGAATTGCATACAAATTTACCCAATTTTTTTGCTGTCCTCAGATAAATTTTTATTTGCAATATACTTTCTCTAGGGATGGTATAATTGTAGAACTTGATGCTTTGGTGTTAATCTGGATTGCATGTTATTGATCTACAGCTTATGACTTATTAAAAATGTTGGTCGCAGTGTATACTATATAATGCTTTTATTTTATTTATTTACTTGGGCTAATTATCTCATCCTTTAACATATTGAAACAGGTTCTTGCATGACAAGGTTAAGCCACATGTTGTGCATCGGGATATTCGTGCCAATAATGTATTGCTTGACGAAGAGTTTGGAGCACATTTAATGGGGGTTGGTCTATCAAAGTTTGTGCCATGGGAAGTGATGCAGGAGAGGACAGTGATGGCAGGTGGAACATATGGATACCTTGCTCCAGAGTTCGTCTACAGAAATGAACTTACGACAAAAAGTGATGTCTACAGCTTTGGAGTTTTGCTGTTGGAAATTGTAAGCGGTCGTAGGCCTGCACAAGCAGTTGATTCGATGGGGTGGCAAAGTATATTCGAATGGGCCACACCTTTGGTGCAGTCACATCGCTACCTCGAGCTCTTGGATCCTCACATCTCTTCTTCTTCCTCTGACATTCCAGAAGCTGGTGTGGTTCAGAAGGTGGTGGACCTTGTGTATGCCTGTACACAGCATGTCCCGTCTATGCGGCCAAGAATGTCCCATGTTGTTCATCAGCTGCAACAGTTGGCCCAGGCACCGGTTGTGAAGTAAGTTAGTGTCATCTCATCAAGCCTTGAGGATTATAGTACTAACTTTTAACAAGCTTGGATTTCTAACTCAATAGTTGGAGTTAGTTTGTAGAATCATCACTGTTGTAATAGGGTGGAGTGGGACATTTCTTGATCTGCAAAAGAGGTTTATTTTAATGCACTCAAGAATGAATTTATTTGTAGTATTTGCAATGAAACATCCCTGAACCAATAGGGTTCAATTATTTACTGGATAGAGATGACTGTTAAATAGAGTATTAAATATAATGTCCCTTTTCTTTTGTCCTTTTTAGTCTTCAAAAATCTATTTCAGTTATTATATATTTCTGCACATATTGGTGAAATGGACAAGATCAGATTGGTGAATCAGATTTTAAGAAATGAAATAGAACAAAAAGGTGGAGGATGGAATTGTACAATTGAATGATAGTTAGATACTATCAATACTAGATTTTATTAAAAAGAACTGATATATGTACATAAATGTTGCATAATGCTCTAGTAATTCACATATGGGCGTCAAGAAATGCTAAAATTGCCAAACCAGCAGCCCAAACATCATCATCCAACACATGCTCTGCAGGGGAGTGACTTACGCCACCACGGCACCGGACAAATAGCATTCCAACCTGTTCAAATCACTTGATATTACTAAAAGCGGCGTCTATTTTGTAGTACTTGCAAATACAAGCAAATTCAACAGAGGAGAACAAACCTTAGTTAGATGAGACATGGCCATTGCATCATGTCCTGCACCACTCATCATTACAGGAACTTCATGTTTACTCTCTCTTGTCATCATCTTCAGTGCCCCATAAGCTGCAGACTTCAGCTGTGAACTCAACTCAGAATCACACATCACTGCATTCGCGTCGTGCTGAAATGATCCGTTTTACATAAAAAGTTATTGGAACTGTTTTTATTTTTCAGAAATAGAAGTGGAAGAAGAACAAGATGTAAGCCTCTCACCTTTCGTTCGATGTTGCAAGAAACGGAACGGCTTTCACATATTTGATACATTCGATTAGATAATTCATAAAGAATAGCCTCACGTCCTTTGTCATCGATTGCTCGTAAATCGATTGTGAATGTTACCTGCAACCATTTAGTTTATGTTCAGATCAACTTATCGAACAAAGTATTTCTGTTTAAATGGTTAATAAAGCCTTGCGGAATCATCAAGAGAATGATATCTTGCCTGGCCTGGAATGACATTGCTTGCACTTGGCCAGGTTGAAATCTCACCAACGGTACAGACAAGAGAATTAGACAGCGATTCCAATGTGGAGCCATCGCAGTGACTATCAACAGATAGATAATCTTTAGGACGTTTACACAGACTTTCAAGCAATACAATTAATTCAGCAGTGGCAGCCATGGGGTCCTGACGCATTGCCATCGGAACTGTTCCAGCGTGCCCTTGTGAACCTCTTACCGTAACCTGAAAAGCTCATAGACAAATAACTGATCAATTAAAGCAAACCAAACTTATGTGCAAAATAAATATGTGAACCTAATGACTCCTTTACATTCATCGTTCACATGTATTGTGCTGTTGCGGAAATTGACTTCTCCCCATCAACAACAAAAGCTAACAACAGAAGCTAAAAACTGAACCCAACAAGTCATGTTTTATTTTACTTTACAACCAATATTAACATGTTATTTCTTGCCCGTCCAGAATGCTCGATGTCCTTTGTTATCAAACACTCTGACCTTGTATAAATTCTACATTATTAACTCCTAGATAATTAGTAATCACACAAAACTTGGTTTAAGTGTTTCCATTTCCTCAGCCCTGATAAGGTCTTTTTTTGCGTATCATCTGAGAAAAATTAGATATGACTATTATGGTTAAAGAATTTATTATACCTTTAATCGTGTCTGTCCAGCTATGCCTTTGACTACTCCAAGAGGGAAACCGACCCATTCTAGTACAGGTCCTTGTTCAATGTGAACCTTCAGCATTGAGTTAATACATGTTTGTTAGTACTCAAAAAACAATACAATATCAAATAAATGTCAATACTATCAATTTGCAAATTATAATCAGTACTCAAAAAACAATACAATATCAAATAAATGTCAATACTATCAATTTGCAAATTATAATCAGCTTAAGTTTGTTCAGAGAAAATAATGTCTAGACTGATATACCTCGACATAACCCCAAACAGATGCCGGATTATACTTAAGCTGCAACAAATTTTCCTCTGCAATGTCTATGTTGTTCTCTTTAAGAGCATCTTGCACTGTTACACGACTGAACAAGGACAACTATGCATAAATATACCGATTATAAGACAAATGTTATTATAAAGAATGTTGAGAGTTAGTTAATGAAACCTCTTATCAGATATCTGCAATACTGTAGCCGGTAAAACACCAGCTACAGCAGCACTGCCTAAGAATGTAGATTGAAACCTGACACCCTCCTCATCACTAAATGCAATCACCTGCACAGTTAAACAGGAAAACAACACCACATCAAGATTTGAAATTGTCACACGGAAAGCAGAGAACCACAACTCAAAATGTCTTGAAACTGATTTCTGGAAGAATTTTCAGAAAAATTGGCTTTTGCATTAGTCAAATTTCTTCCCAAATGAGACATGCAACTGAAATTTAGAAGAGAATAAATCAACAAGTTCTTATAATTAAGCTTTGCACGTATAGTTTATTATCCAATCATTCAATTCCACTGTAGTTTAGTACATCATTTTCATTGAAAACCCTTTAAGCACAGATTACAAGGATAACATATACAACATTAAAAGAAGGAACTCAATGCAATGATAGAGCACACAACGAAAGCAAATCATAACAATCATACATGTAAATGTTAGAAGATACTTGACTAACCTCCACTGGCCGTTTTAGTTTTCCCAACTTCCCGGCACTTTTCAAAGCCTTTAATGCAGATATAGCAGAAATTATACCTAATGACCCATCAAATATTCCAGCATCAACAACAGTATCCTATTTGAAAAAGAGAACTGGCAACTATCAGCACTGATGTACCATGTAATCATTTTCAACTTGTCCTGTTCCAAGTAGTAGCACAGCAGAAACTTAAACTGGAAGTGAAATGGTAAATTTTCTTTTCAAAAAACTTACCGAATGAGAACCAATCAACAGAGCCCCAGCACTTGCATTCATTCCCTCAACTCGACCATGAACATTTCCCATAAGGTCCACCCATCTGGAAATCAACAAAAGCATCAGTCAATTGTTTCAAAACCATCTTTAAAACACACAAAAATATTAGAAAGCTAACGTTCTCAAACCGGCATCCTCCATCCATTCACGAATAAGACTTGTTGCCCTCACCGAAGCTGGGCTCATGAACGTTCTCTCAAGATAACCATCAGCATCACTCACCTGTAAATTCAGGCAACAACCTTAAGTTTAAACATTCAAGAACAACCAATTTTGCTACTATAAAACAAATCACAAAAGGGTACCCCTGAAATTAATTTAATTATCATTTATAGCAGCTCAAACAGAACCTATAATAATATTGGATTCAGATCTTGCCAACTTGATGACTTACAAAAAAAAAAACCAATGCATGAGATTGACAAAGTTTGATGTTGAAATTGACTAAGAAACTCAAATCTTGATATTTCTTATATACATAATCAAACAATATTTTATTCCAAGGAATCCAACCACACAATCATTGTAATTCATGCTAGAAATCATTCTAACATATATATTAAACAGAAAGAACAAGTCAAATCATTGACAAACAGCATTTAGTCAAATGGATCTAAATTATTTTAAATCCAAGCAAAACTGGTGAAAGCAACTTGACTAAATAAAATCACAAACAAAAAATCAATACCTTTCCAAGGTCATTCAACCTTGTCACTGCCTCATCCCTCAAGATTTCTGGAAACAAATCGTCCCTTTTTTCATCTGCATGTCAAAACAACGAAAACAATGAAAAATCGAAAGTGGGTACAAAAAAGCTTTCGACTTTTAAGGTTGTGAACATGGAACCTTATCTGTTGCATTCAAAAAAACAAAAAAGTTGTAAATTTTTACCGGAAAACATGTAAGAAGAAGCAGCATTTGATAGCAGAGAGAGAAGAAAACAGCATAAGAAAATTGAAGAGCAATGATTGTTATTAGCAGAGACATGGTGTGGTTTCGTGAAACAAACAGTCGCCATGGCTGCTGCTGCTGCGTGCTCCAGAGAAGAGAAGTTGGCAAAATCTATCACGCAAGCGCAGCCAAAGCGACTGGTAGAAATGAAATGAACCTCACCTTTGTTCATTTCATCTTTTTAACGAGTTTCTGGAAGTGGGTCCCACGAGATAGGTCCTACGTGACCCCGTCGGGCTGGATCTCAGTGGAATCTTGTGGGGGCGGTCGTGACTAGCGCGTGTGTGGACGAAAGTGCATCGTGGATTCGTGCATGACGAGAATTACTTCAATGTTGGCGTTCTTTTATATATGTATTTATATAAAATAATTTTCAAATCAGCACCTCCACATTGTATTACTATTAACACATTTTAATGAAAATCATTAGATTTTAAAACTTAGACTCGGTTGCATGCACTTGTCAAAGCATTTTTTAAATCAAATGACTTTCATTAAAATGTGTTGATAGAGATATAATGAGGGAGTACTGACTTGAAAATTACTGTATATATATATAGTTTTTCTATTATCAATTTGTCCTGACAATAAATATATCAAGACGAAGAATGTGGACCATAAATTATAGAGAAGTTTTGACAATTACATACACTTTGAGTCAAAGTACGTAAATCTAGTGGTCCACATTCTTCGTCTTGATATATTTATTGTCAGGACAAACTGACAATAGAAAATATATATATATATATATATATTCATTCTCATCTATAAACCAATGATATAACCTTACATAGTTACATATAAGATCATCTCCAATGCATATGTCAATGTCAATTTAGTATTGTGCTCCAATGCACAATTCTATTTAAAAAGCTATTTTTATTATTTTATTAATTAAAATTATAAAAATAAACACTTACCATTAATTCATTCATTATTTGTTTTAATTCTTTAATGCAAAGTTCCATTAATACATTTATTATTTCATTTAATATATATATATAATTGTATTTTTGTAATTAAAAAATGAACATTTATTGTTGTGCCAAATTTTTCATATGATATATTGTATGTCGAATTTGGCACACAATATAGCATATACCAAATTTGGCACATCATTTGGCACCGCATTGGTGTGTGGTTTTTGCACCATGTGCTAAGTTTTAGCATTGGCACAATAATTTAGCACACCATCTCTTGGATTTTAATCCAAATACTGACAAATAGGTTTATATGTAAGTTTATATCAGAAGATTTATAACATCCATTGGATTTTGATCCACAAATAGGTTTGTATGTAAGGTTATATCAAAGGTTTGTAGGTGAGAAGTTATATATATATATATATATATGTGTGTGTGTGTGTATATATATATGTATTTATGTATGTATATATAAGTCATTTTCTCATCAATGCGCACTGATATAAAAAACATCAGTGCATTGCATGTTGGCCATAGATTATAGACAAATACATGCAGACTGAGTTAAAGCAATTGAATATAATACTCCACATGTAAGGCACTGATATATATTTATCAGTGCACATGATGACACAAGTTTCCTATATATATATATATATAAACTCTAAAGTGAAGATCCATTACTTTAATTTCGTTAAAGGTCTCGATGAAATAACATTGATTTTTATGAATTTTGATTTGAATTTTTTCTGTGGATGATAAGCTTAATGAAATCTACCTATCAATAAAATTTAAAAAAAATTCAAGAACTAAATTTATTTATCCCAATTTTTTAAAATATAAAAGCATCGAAAAAAAAATGGAAGAAATATATGAAAATTCAAAAAAAAAAAAAAAAGTTTTAGTATTTGAAAAATTCTCAAATTTTATCTATATGTAGATTTCAATAAACTTGTTGTTTAAAAAAACTTCAGATCAAAATTCATAAAAATCGATATGATTTCATAAAAGTTCTTACCGAAATTAATGTTAAGGATCCCTCATTTGAAATATATATATATATAGTGAATCTCTCATAAGGGATCCTTTATTTTAATTTCGGTAAGGACCACCATGAAATCACATCAATTTGAATGAATTTTGATTTGAATTTTTTTGTGGATGATAAGTTTATCGAAATCTACCTATTAATAAAATTTAAGAATTTTTCAAGTACCAAAACCATTTTTCTTGAATTTGCTATATTTCACCCATTTTTATGATGGTTTCATATTTAAAATAATCGAGATAAATAGTTATAGTACTTGAAAAATTCTCAAATTTTATTCATAGGTAGATTTCGACAAACTTATCATCCACAAAAAAAATAAGATCAAAACTCATTCAAATCAATGTGATTTTATGGTGGTCCTTACTTAAATTAAAATAAGGGACCCCTTACGAGAGACTCTCTCTCTCTATATATATATACATTTACAAGCTCCCTAATATGACATTACATATAAACCTATTTATTAGACTTTGGATCAAGATCCGTATTGTGTATCCTCTCTCATGGCCCACCACTTACATAATATCCAAAGGCTAATAAATAGGTTTGTTTATAAGTTATATCAGGGGGTTTGTAGGTTTGAAAATATATATAAATACAGTCTTTCTATTGTCAGTTCATCCTAACAATAAATATATCAGGACGAGGAATGTGGACCACAGATTATGGAGAAATTTTGACAAATGCATTCACTTTGAGTCAAAGTATGTAAATCTAATGGTCTACATTCTTCGTTCTGATATATTTATTGTCAGGACGAACCAATAATAGAAAATTTGTATATATATATATATATTGAAACTAATTAGGTGTGTCTAAATATATCTAGGGAGTTGAATAGGTTTTAATCAAATTAATTATCGATTTTTCTTGATTAGTCAATATTCAATAAAACACCCAATCTAAGCAAAATACAATCAACTAAATCTATGTGCACAAAATAATAAATTGCACATTGATTGATTTACGTAAGAAACCCACAACTGGAAAAAACTCATGGGCTAATATGCTAGTCACACACGGTCCTCAAATCCACTAATTGTAATGATGTTTATAACCTAGGTTGACCTCAACCATTCTCGATCACTAACCCAACACTACTACCTAACGGGCCTTTAATAGTGATTCTAGAACTACTTGCTTGCACACTAAGCAACTTAGTCACAAGGCTTCAAACAATGAAGAGAATACAACTTATGTGAATATCAAGTGCATAAATGCTAGGTTAACACATTTGATGCTTGTCAAATCATGCATGAGCATGTTAATCAATCCTAAATATCATGTGTCTACATGTCATATAAAACTTAGCTATATAAGATTAAAAACAATCCTAAATGCAATAGCTATCACAATACACCAACTCAATCTATCAATACAAAAATCTCAATCTTGTATATAAAATCTAATCTATATGCATACAAGTAATAAATGAGATTTCTTGATAAGTAAGAACAATGATCAACTTACCAAGTCAAGTGTATTGAACAAGACCAATGCAAGAACACATTCTAGATGAAGCTAGATGATGCTAGGTGATGTTTGATGAATATGGGAATGAGTTTGGAGAATTAAAGAAGCAAACTTGTTGTTTTTTCTCTCAAAATCTCTCTTTTTCTTTTTAGGGTTCTTGGTGTTCAAAAGACTAATCAGAGAAAATGATATAATGGTGTATTTATAGAAAGCAAGAAAAGGCTTGGTGAAAAGACAAGTTTGCCCCTGAAACGCACCGATCGGTGGTTTCAAACCGCCGATCACAACCGCCGAATTGAACCCGGGAGCATTAGGTATCAACGATAGTTTCATTCGGCGGCCTGGCCGCCAATCATAATTGATGTTTCATCAAATGTGGTGAAAACTAAAGGAGAAGACAAGAGCTTTCTCCGAAAGCGATCATCGCACTAAACCAAGCACACCAACGTGCATGCGCAGACGTTTCCGAACAAACTTCGGGAAACGAATTACTAGACACACTAACACACAACAAGATCCAACAAAGAAGTGCAAGTGTGAAGTGTGAAGAGAATGCACACATTAAGCAATAAACACACATACATATAAGAGAGGTGTGTGTGCAACTATTCTCTTCAATGTAAATAAGCACATGTGATTTACCTTTGAAGTGCTTATCATCTTGAGGTCTTGAGAGGGCCTTTGAGCTTGATCACCAACAATTAAGCGCCTAAGCTACCCTTACATATCAAACCCCAATTATGGTTTTTCACCAAAATAAGCCAATTAAAAATGAGGAACTTATATATATTTATATATATTTATATATTGCGGTGTCAATGACTCAAAACTAAGAAATTGTCATGCTAAATGAGTGGTCTTACCACCAAATCACATTTGAAGAAGGTCTAATTTAAAAACATATGATACAAACCCATTGGGTAGAACTCATCCTTAAAAACCGGCTTGTAAGGAGAGGGTGCCCAATGAGTTATATACCATTGACTAATCCTATACTTAGCCAATGTGAGATTCTAACATTCCACCAAACTTACGCAGCTGTCGTCCATGGCGGCTCATCTTTTCCAACTGGGTGACTTCAAGGATCCCGCTCTCTCAGGTAGCAGCTCTCCCCAGGTCGCCCTGTCCGCGATGAACCCACTGCTTGGTATGGTGCTGGCTCTGATACCACTTGATATGAACTTATTGAGTAGAACTCATCCTTAAAAATTGGCTTGCAAAAGGAGGGTGTCCAATGAGTTATATACCATTGACTAATCTCATACTTAGTCAATGTAGGATCCTAACAACATGTTATATGAAAAAAATAATTTCAAATTTAACTTCATTTCCATTTAATCACATACGGACGAAGACGACATAATGAGACCATTTCATATAAAAGTTTATCTAAACTCGTAATTACCCTATTTCAATTTAGTGTGAGGTTGACAGGTTGACACGTATCAAGATCACGTCCAGGGGCGAAGCCAGGACATATTGTCCGGGTGGGCTAAGTATAATTTTTTTTTTGGTTATACACATGTGGTATGCGGGATGACTTATACATGAGATATTATTAGGTTGAATTAACATAATTTCCCACCAAAGCCACATTGAGCGGTAGCGCAAAGTTTTTTTTTTTTTTAACAAACCTTACAATAAAATTTTTCTAACTAAAAAAATGTACCTAGATAATAAAAATATAATGATCTTGGCTTCTAAAAACATTTAAAATGACTAATTTAGGAAATAGAGAAAAAAATAGCAACGAGAATAAACTTTAATGTGTTTGAGTGTCAATACAATATTGTTTATATCAATCTAATGAATTTATTGAGATTATTTCAATTAAACTAAAACTAGACTATTTTTATAAATTTTTAAGTAATTTCCTTTTATTTGTATTTTTACCTTTTCTTTTATCAACAAACACTTAATTAATTAATTAATTAATTAATTTTTTTTATTTATAAAAAGCTAGCCTGGGCTGAAGCCCAGGCCAGTGGCCAAATGCCTCCGCCCCTGATCACGTCCCATTAAGACTTGCCTACATCAAGCTATACAAACGGTAAGCTACTTCAAATCTCTCCAAATTTGCTATTTCAATAAATTTAATTGTTGCAATAAATAGATAAGATGAGGATGACTCGGTGGTAAGTCATCCATATCTGTATTTATGAGGTTGTAGGTTTAAGTTATGTTTTCTCTCTCAATTCCAAGATATTTATAATAGTTAAAAATAAATAAATAAATAAATAAATAAGAGTGTGAACAATTTACATTTAAAGTAAACCTTATAAATGGTAACGTTTTATTGGATAAAGATATGAATGGATCACATAACACACGCTCCAAACATTAGAAAGTTTATTACTCGTAGTCATGGATGACAATGATTTGCATCCACTCTACGGTCTCCTGCTGAGACAAATGTGGTTCGCAAGAGTTCAAGTTGTATTCCACAACCACATTTTCCACTTGCATGCTTTTGGCTGCCTGCCACGTCAGCAGGGGGCCACTAGCTGTACCTATTTTTCAAAGGGAAAACTTTGATGCCCATAATTCTTATTGCGATTTCCCAAGGTTGACAACGAGATTTTCGGCGTTGGAGATGAACTATAGATAATGTGATTACTTGATTATTATTTTTTTCTAATAAATATTTATAAAAATTAATATAATAATTTAAACTCAAAACTGTAACATAACAAAATAGTAAACAAATTTCTTCGATTATCTGATCAAGTTGATTTTGATCCGCTAAATGATTTTATAAGAATGTTGTTTGAGTGAACTTTTCTTTTCTTTTTTGAAAGAAAGAAAAAAAAAAAGAATATGAGTTTTTTTTTTAATCAAAATGGACCTTTACTTAACCTTTTTTTTTAAAAAAAAATAAATAAATAAAACAAATGTGGGCTGCCCCAATTGTTAGATATTTGTTTAATAACAAATAAAAGTCGGTGAATCGGGTGTAGACGAGATTTTTGGTGAATCGGGTAGACCTGGCACGGTTCCGGTTCCGGTTTCGGTTCTGAACCTTTTTTTTTTCCTTTGTTAATTAAAAAAAAAAAAAAAAGACTTGTATAGTTGTAGTTGTAAATAAAATATTAAAATAAAAATAAACAAAATGACAAATTACAAAATTAAATTAAAAATCAAATGGACCACAAGTTCTATCATAGACAATCAAGTTGTGCCATGGAAAATGAGAACAAGAAATGGAAATCAAGAAGAAGAAGAAGAAGAAGATTATATAATTAATTGGCAAATAGTAATAAAATCAAAGCAACGTAGAGAATTTCTGGTCTATTTTGGTAATGGTTTTTTTTTTTTTTTTAATTTTATTGGGCTGAGTATTTCTGGTAGTTGATGAGGTCCTGAGGACAACCAAGACCAAAAAAAAATTGTCCCACCAACACACACTTTAATTATAAATAATCTCTCTCAATAAAAAAATATATACATATATATAAATAATTACAGAGTGTTTTGTTCTTTATTCACTTGGCTGGGCTTAATTTTTTTTTATTTATAGTTGGTCATAATTTTGAAGTTGTTTTTTTTTTTTTTTTTTTAAAAAAAGTAATCAGACGGTTCGAACCGGAAGCAGAATCCGGTTTCCGGTTCGAATCCGGTTCGAACCGGCCGGTTCCGTAAAAATTAGAACCAGAACTGGAACCGGGGTAAACTGATTCCAGTTTCGATTCTGGTTTTTTCGATTTCGGTTCCAGCCGGTTCCTCCGGTTCTAACCGGAACCGCGCCAGGTCTAGAATCGGGTCTATGTGCATTTATGGTGCAAGGATCTTCATTCCTTAAGGCAGATGTCTTCTGAATCTTCGTATTTATTATTTGATTTGTCAACTACTAGATTGTTGGTAATTGACTTGCCTAATATAAAGCCGGATTTGCCAAAGGCATGCTGGAATCCAGTTTTACAATGATATTGATGATAGCTTCTATTTGCTTTGTGGGTGGCAAGCTCTTATCAATTCGCTATTTAGGGATGCTCTGGTGAGCTGGTTTCCTTGATGGGCTACTTGTTCTTTGCTTCCCAGCTCGCCGCTACCACTTGTGGCTTGTTGAGTTGACATGGCCTGGTGTCATGTAGATTTGATTCCATGAATTCTAGGCTATGTGCTGATATGTCAAACCAAATAAAAATTACCCCAATCAGTAACTTTAATGTAAAATCACTAATACACATTTATTTATGATTTAAATGTCAAGGACTTTATATATATATGAACAAAATTTTTTTTACGTAAAACTGATTAAAATAAAAAGAAAATATATTGAAATTGCAAAATCAAAACCCAGAAATCCCCCTTTCTTTAAACCCAAACCCAGAAATCCCTTTCTTCAACCATTATCATCAACAACACCAAACACTCCCACTGCCATCAAAATTCAAACCTCCTCATCAACAACACCAAACCCTTATCAGATTTCTAGAAACTCCACCATCATCACAAACCTAGAAATCAACAAACCCCACCATCAACTCCACCCACCAAACACTCCCACTGTCAAACCCACACAAACCATAACCGACAATTGAATCAAACCTACACCATATGTAGGTCAAATCAAACCCATTCTCTTCTCTCTCTTTTTTCTCACTTATCGAATCGAATCAAATCAAATCGAGTTGATGGGTGGTGGTTCAAGATCAAGTTAGAAAGATCGAGCGCCAATATCTCCGTTGAGAAGAGATCGGCGCTCGTGGTGGTGATTCTAATGTGTTGTAGGTCTACAGCGCCGATCTCTTTTGGGGGTACGAGATCGAGTGTGGTTGTGTGGTGATGATGAAGTGCTGGTGGCTAGAAATCAAGTATATGGGTGGTGGTGTGAGATCGAGTTGATAACGACCAAAGAAGTTCTAGATTCTTGGTTTGTTGGCTAGTGGTGGTTCAATTTAGTTGATAGATGGATTTTTTGTGGGTTTGTTATGGGTCTAGTGTAGCGGTGGTTTAGTGGCTGGTGGTGTTCTCCATCAATGAAGATAAGATGGTGGAGATCCATTTAAGAAAATTATATTTTTTTTGGATTAATTTTTTTAACCCAATTTTTCACAATTATTGAAGGGCAAATATGACTTTTAACGTGAAAAATAACTTTCTTAATAGGCAGACGTTAAATAGTGAATACTTTCGATTTCTATGAGGAAAGTGGTCATTAATGGAAATACTGGTGGGAGATTTACTAATAGGTCAAAATACTGGTGGGAGATTTGCTAATAGGTCAAAATATAGGGTGGGAATGATGCTTTCCCTTTATAATACATCAATTACCAATTAACTGTCTTATAATTTTTGATAAAACATTTGGATTTTAGTTTTCTTATATATATATATAAAAAATAAAAAATAAAAATTGTATTGTTTTAAGTTTAAAGGGTTTATATATATATGTTGGGAAAAGTGAAGTATAAGCGCATGCCTAATATTCAACACATAACAAATAACGTCTAATGGTAGAAAAATATGATGAGAGAATCCAATCACATAACACAAGATTTTATATGGAAAACCCAAAATAGGGAAAAATCACGGCCGTTGGGACGACAAGAGAAAAATACCACTATATAGAAAATTGTTACAACTACACAATTCTAATATTCTTTCTCTAACCCCTAACCTCAATTACAATTGAGCCTTATCGAGCCCAAGTTCACAACCGAGCTTACATCCTAGCCCTTAGCTCATAGCTCTCTTCAGGTCCCTCATGAGTGCACCCCAGATATTCCATTGATCTCGTACTTGTGCACCCTATACGAGTTTAATGACTTGTGCACTTGCGAAGGGTGAAATACCCGCGCACACATTTCCATTTTCGTTATAGTGTAGCTTTAGCTTTCCTTTAGCATTTCATTTATTTTATTAGAACCGGTAAGGGTCAAAATTATGTTGCCGCTGCCAGGGAGTAGCAAAATAATGTTAGAATAGATAGTTTAGTTAGTTTCATTGATTTACTTTCGCTTTTAAATTCTTGCTTTTACTTTTTGTTCATTTAACCGTTTTGGTAGTTGTCCTTTCATCGTGTTTTCAGGTTTCAGTTTTTGTGTATGCACGGTCGAAAATCTCTCAAAGGTCTGTTGTCCCCTTTCATCGAAGACATCAACCATGTTTCAAGACTACCTACAATCACAGAGATTCTTGAAGTAGTAATCAACATCAGGGTGATACTACTCCAGCTGATAGTACCGTGGAAGAGCCAACTCAACTAGTAGCTCAACGTTGTATGAATGACTTCTTTTTGCCCACCGTTATAGCCCAACCATCGGCAATTTTATTGGATGACGCTCAAGGGAACTACGAGTTGAAGAACTTACATTATAACACTCCCCCTTAGTACAATGGTGAACCAAGTGAAGACTCCCTCCAATTCATGAAGGAGTATTACAACGTGGTCATAACCATACCACTTGAGAATCTCACGGAGGACCTTCTACGAATGCGATGCTTTTCGTATTGCATGAGAGAAACATCCAAGCAGTGGTTCATGGCCTTACCATCAGGAACGCTCATCACTTGGAAGGAGGTTGAGCATAAATTCTTCATCTAGTATTTTCCCTTTTGGAAAACTGAAAATATATAAAAGTGCGTCTAAACAACATAGAGAGAAGGGGGGGGGGGGGGGGGGGGGTGGATAAATGGGTTGTTAATACAATTAGTTTCCAACTTTTTGGATTAGTCAATATTATAAAAATTAACCCAATACAATCAAATAAAATCAATGTTATTAAAGTGCGAAAAACAATAAATAACATGTAGATTGATTTATGTGAGAAACCTACCAACTGGGCAAAACTCACGGGCTATCTTTCTAGCCACACATAGTCCTTAAATCCACTATATGTAATGATGTTTACAACCTAGGTTGATCTCTAGTCACACCATTCTCAGTCACTAACCCACCACTACTACCCTGCAAGCCTTTTATAGTGATCATAGACTAATGCTTGTGCACTACACCACCGTAGTCGCAACACTTGATTTTCAATAAAGAGATAAGCAACCTATGTGAATATGTAACAATATTCTAATATGCAAATAATGCTAGGCTACACTAAATGCTTATCTATGAATATATGATGACAATAAAAACAATCCTAGATATCAATGTCTATATGAATGCTCATAAAGACCTAACTAGATATAGATATGAGAATCTAAAATATAGCCATCAAACAAAAGACAATCAAAACAAGTTGTCATTAAACATGGCAAGGACAATAGATGCAAACAAGAAACGGAATCAATGAGTCCTAATCAACAATGTCTAAATGCAAAGCATAGAGACTTAGCTAGAGGGCAATAATGTCCTAAATGCAAGCTATCACAAACAAACCCCAAGCTTGTCATAACTTCACTAGATATGCAATTAATGTGAAGATTTGCTAATCTAAGCAATAAAAGACATGTCTTGATTCAATAGAACAATAAATGAGATGAGTTGTTTGTTCTACTTACCAAGTAAAGACATTAATGAAGACCCATGCTTGAATGATGCTAAAGATTCAAGATGATGATGGGTTTGGGGGTTTGAAGAGTAAAAGAATGAAGCTTGTAAGTTTTCTCTCTTTAAGGGAACTCTTTCTCTTTCTAAGATCTGAATTTTTAAGTTCTAGTTCGAAATGGGAAAGAAAAGAAAGCTTATATAGAAGCCCTAGTGAAACTAAGCCGTTTTGAGAAAATAAGGCAAAAATCAGTGTAGTGTGCGGGTCCGTTGTGCTGTTATGAACCTGCACAGTTACCAACACACCGGAACCAAGAAAATAATTGAAAATGACTTCACTGGTGACTACGTGGGTAGGGACTCGTGCACTGGCAAATCAACACAATAACCTGATTTCCAAATGGATCAAAACAAGATCAAAAGACATCCAAACCTTTTGTATTATATACCATTGGAAAGGCATGGAAGTCTACTTTCTACTCCATTTTACAAAATGAGGTTTCGATGTCTGTAGAAAGAGATTTGGTCAAAAGAGTGACTAAAGGTCAAATATTGACAACAACAAATTGTCCAAAACTCATGGTATAAGACTATGTGACCAAAGACCAAACCAAGAGAAGAATAAGACCTTTTCAAATGGTTAGTCATTGCGCTAAGACAAGCACACCATCATGCAGGTGCGCAAGCGTTTCTGATCAACATCGAGAAACGAATTACAACACACAAAACCACACTTAAGTCTAAAAATGAAGTGCAAGTGTGATTGTGAAAAGAATGCACACATAAGCAATAAGGAACAAATGCATAACAATACAAATGCGTGTGTGTGTGTGTGTGTGTGTGTGTGTGTGTGTGTGTGCGCGTGCAACTATTCTCTTCAAGAGGCAAGCTAAGTGATTTACCTTTCACTCTTGCTCTTGAAGTCACGGAGATGCTTGGAAGCTTGCCATCGAGAACCTAAGCTGCCCATTATAAAATCATCCCCTATGTGGTTTGTCAAGAAATAAGTCAATCATAAAATAGAGGTCCTTACAAAAACAAAGGAAATTAAGGGAAAGATAGCTAATTTCCAAGAGGATGATGAAAAAGCATTTCACGAGTCATGGGGAATATTCAAGCTTCTTTTGGCTCAGTGCCGACATCACGAGTACACATTGGTCTCTCAAGTACAATCATTCTACGATGGATTCACCGAGCTTTCTCAAGCGATAGTAGATAACGCTTGTGGATGAGCAATATGGGAGAGGATGGCTGAGTATGTATTTGCCAAATATAAGATGCTCGAACAAAATTCACAACAAAGGAATACAAGAAGGTGTATAAGAGGAGTGAGTGAGGAGTTAGCAACCCAAGTGACTAGCATTTCAAAAGACATGACTTTGATGGACAACCTTGGAAAGCAACCATCGGTAGCCAACCGAGTTTGAGTTTCTAGCCGAGAAGAACATAGGATGGATATGTATCCCATGGCAGAGTCGATGCTACTAAGAGGAGGAGGTTCAAGCGGTCTTCCTACAACAAAATTCTGAGGTGGAGATGGCATCCAAACTTCTCATGGTCAAACAACTATTGCCTCAACGCTTGAACGCCTTTTTTTTTTTGTCATTAGGAAATTGCGATTCAAAAGAAATTTATAAAGAAGTCCTACGTAATGTGCTCTAAAGTTTTGAAAACTATTAAAGCGTTAAGTGATGGTATCGTCCACATGGAGGTGTCATCCGTCGACAGTTTCACGTTTTAGTGATTATTAAAGCAATTTAAATGAGAACATGGCAAAGATAAGAATGGTGTGTGTGATGTGCAAGCATGTTGTATGTTGTGTGAAAGCATGCAAAATGAACATAAGAGAGATAAGAGAAGATGTTGGGGTGAGAATGGTGATTAAATGAGATTATTGTTATTGCCTTTCTAAATTAAACTACTCCTGAAGGCAAACACCCTAAGTTACGAAAATAAGTGGCTAGGAGAGATGTAGACAATGTACACACAAGGTACTCATGACCACCAAAACATTCGTGCCACATAAAATAACCAACCGCATAAAACACTTCTAGATTGGGTTTAACCTATCCTTTAATACGACTTCCACCGTATGGTAGTGGTGTTAATCATCTAATCCCTGATAGATACTCGTCATTGGTATGTCAAGTAAGCAACAACCAATGATTGCATTAAGGTTAAATATTAAAGGATCAACTATCAATCACTACTCACCGTTGGTATGTCGAGTGAGCAACAGTCAATGGTTGCATTAAGCATAGATACTAACCCTCGATCGTTACTCACCGTTGGTATACCGAGTGAACAACAACCAAGAGTCATGTTAAGCATGAACGTTATAGAACCAAAATCCAATCAGGCATGGTATGTACTCTTTCATGAATTTCACCCTATCAATTAAGAGCATAATCAAAACCAAGCGTTCACATCAATCCAAACACGCATTTCGAATATCCATTAACATGCAAGCAATCATGGGATGCTTAATTAAACTACTCCTAAATTATGTTAATCTACTCCTAATCCCAATCATGAACACATATCAATTTCTACCCTACATTAACATGAATGTAATGACAAGAGCTCACCTAGCCCTAATTCTCAAATGAGCCTAATCCTTAAACATGCATCAAGAGTTGGTGTGCCTACTTAATACAAGTCAAGAATCAAGCTATAAAACTTGAGAGGTTAGGGCATGAATTAGGCATGAAAGGACAACTTTGCCCCTCTAAAAATGGCTGAAACCCATCTTTGAGCTGAGCTGGACCAGTTTATGTCCCGTAATAGGTGGGTAGTGTGCAGGTATGGACTTGCGCACTACAACTCGATGGCTTCTGGCTCTCTGTTGTGTGGTTGGTGTGCTAGTGTGGACCAACGAGGTATTGGAAGTGCATGGGTAAGGTCACCCGTGCACTACAACTTGATGGCTTCTGGCTCTTTGCTGTGCGGGTAGTGCGTGCTGTGCATGTTCTAGAATCTTCATTTATGTAATTTATGCTCATATTTGCCTTCTAATCTCCACTCAAAGCTCAAACACCTCGATTAGGGAGAATAACCTATACAAGGCTCAACAAACACATTATATACACAAACATGCTCGAAAACAAGCATAAAATCTAGAAAATGAGGGCCAAAATATAACACAATTTTGGCACGATCAACGCTCTACCGACCAATCATGCATACAACAACAACAACAACAATCAAGGGTATCAACAATAAAGAAACCAACAACAAAGGCCACAATCAAGCAATCAACCATGGCACATCCAAGGAAACCTACCGTGGCAACCATAAGGCCACAATCAAGACAACAATTACTAACCAACCGGAGGGCAATACCCTATCAAAGACTCAACTCTTTGGAGGAGAAGATGAAGAAGATGGAGTTACAAGTGGGCCAACTTATGGAATCCTAATAAAGGAAGGAGCCGAGAAAGCTCCCAAGCCACACGGAGCAAGCTAAGGCCATGATAACACTTCGGAGTGGTAAAATTCTTAGTAACCTTACTCCACTTAAACTTTCTATTGTGTCTATTCATGTTTTAGGAGATAAGGAAAATGAAAATGAAAATGAAAATGAAAATGAAAAGGATAAAGAGGAGGCCAACAAAAAGGCCAAAGTGAGTAAAGGACCAGAATCAGTGCATAAGGACACCTCAGAAATACACAAGTCTTTGGATCCATACATACCTCTGATTCCTTTTCCTTGGAGACTTCAGATGACGAAGCTCAACCAAGCCTTTAAGGAGATTTACGATATTCTATCCAAGGTTAACATGAGCCTTCATCTCATTCAAGTGATCTAGAAGATGCCGGCGTTGATCGAACCAAAATTGGTATGATTTTGGCCCTCATTTCCTTCTCCTTTTGCTTGATTCTTGGGCATTATCTAGTGATTTAATGGTGTAAAATCAAGTGTTTTAGGTTTCATTAGGTTTCAAGAGCATTTGGGATGAAGATGAGGACTTGGGTGCAAAAAGGCTCACAAATGGGAAGAAACAGGGCATTTTCGCCACTTAGACATAAGGAGGTCGCTACATGGGCGCCATGGCGACAGAGGATTCTTCAAGTCATCAGAAGGTCGCCATTTGGTCGCCACTTGAGCACCATGGCGACAGAGGAAATTGCAAAGCATCTCATGGTCGCCATTTGAGGTCGCCATGGCGACCTACACTTGCAAATGTGATCAAGCCAAAATTGGTATGATTTTGGCCCTCATTTCCGTTTCTTTTTGCTTGATTCTCGGGCATTTCCCCGTGTTTAATGTTGTTAAATTGAGTGTTTCAGGTTTTATTAGGTTTCAGAAGCAATTGAGATAAAGGTGGAGGACTTGTGCAAAAATGTCTCACAAATGAGAAGAACAGAGCATTTTCGCCACATGGGCAATGGAGGTCGCCACTTGAGCGCCATGGCGACAGAAGAGTTCCCAAAAGCATCAAAAGGTCGCCACTTATGGTCGCCAGAGCGACCTTGATGCACAAAGGGTGACCTCTTCACTTTTCCAAGGTCGCCACTTATGGTCGCCAGAGCGACCTTGATGCACAAAGAGCGACCTCTTCACATTTCCAAGGTCGCCACTTATGGTCGCCAGAGCGACCTTGATGCACAAAGAGCGACCTCTACACATTTTGGTCATGTTCGCCACTTGACAAAGAGCGAGAAAGATGGTTTTCAGAGCGACCTTTTCATCTAACCGTTTTACGCTCCATGGTCGCCATAGCGACCAAATAGCGACCAAGACTCCACATCAGCGAATCAAGTCGTTACCAGTACATGTCCATGAGTGAGTATATATATGAGCGTCTCTTCACTTTCAAACCATCGAAAATCAGAGAGAAAATTGTAAGAATTCATTTCAGATCTAGATCAACTTCCATGGCACATTTTTCATCATCCTCCATTTCTCTCCTTGAACTCATCTAATCCATCCAACCCTCAACACAAAACCTTGATTACTTCACTACATCATTCCTCATCCTACCATTTTCTCCACCAAAATCCTTAGTAACTTTCCACCAAAACACCCACATTCCAAGACATTTCCTCAACCTCCATTCCTTGCATCTAGGAGCATAAAGGAGAAGAAGGATTGAGCTTAAAGAAGGTGACCCAAGGGTTATTTCCTTATCATTTACTTCTTTTCATTTATTGCAATTATGTGTAACTAAACCCCTAATCTAGGGGATAGATTTGAGGAACAATTGGTTGTGGGTTTAGTCTAGCTTGTAATGAATCTCTTATGTGTTCTATTCATTCAATTTAATTAGATTTCATTCATTATAATTGACTTGTATATCACTTGTTGATTGCTATCTTGAGTGGAATAATTTGTTATATATTCACATGTGGATTGACAACCTTTGTGTGATTAAGAACCCATTGGATAGGATAGATTAGTGGTGGGTATATCAACCCCACTAATCTAAGCCTCTAAGTGGTTAACATAATGAGATTGGTACATTAATGATGCTAGTAGCTTACCCACATCCAAGTGTTAATCGATCTATTCCCTAGTTCTCTCATTAATTGATTTTATCACTATTCTTATCAAGGTGTTGAGTATTCTATTTTTCATAACATTTTTGTGTATTTTCATTTGAGTAGTTTAGCATTGGTGGCTTTAGAAACCACACATTTATCAAACTCTATGATTTGTTTTATTGTTTTAAGATTAGTCAATTTATCTAATTAACACTCCATTCCCTGTGGAACGAACTTGCTCACTATTTTGCTATCTAATCACATTTTAAAAGGATTAAGTGGCTTTAAAAGAGTTTTCAAGAATCAACCAAAAACTATCATTTTTACTATTTTGTTGAGTACACAAACGACCTCATCAAAAATGGCGCCGCTGCCGGGGATTGGTAGCGTTGATTACATATATTGACTTTTCTTCGCATTTTATTGGTATTTTGTGAATTGTTAGTTTAAAATTTTGTTTTGTGATTATTGATTTGTTCATAGTGTTGTTTTTACTTTCTTTTCTTTCCTTGTATCTCTTTATTTATTCCTCTTTCAGGTGCTCAGTTTTATGCACGGTAGGAGATCTCTAGGTAGAGGTGTTCATCCCCCACTAGAAGGCACTAGCCGTGTGAGAGAGTTTGAACCAATTCCAAGTCAAGATATGAGTACCGAAGGACAACAACATGGTAGGGAAGACGAAGCTCCTTTGAGAGAGGAGATGACGGAAGAAACTCAAACCAACCGGGGTCAAAGGATGACCATGGGTGAGTATGCCTTGCCGGATATCGGGAACCAACCATCACCGATAGTGCTAGACCCGGTGGCTAGGGGTTATGAGTTGAAGACGATGCACGTCAACTTATTGCCGTCATTTCATGGGAAGCTGAATGAAGACTGCCTCCAGTTCATGAAGGAGTATAGTGCTATTATAGAGACCTTCCCCATCATGCGGCTCACACGCGAACAATTGCAAATGCGTTGCTTCCAATATTGCATGAAGGATGCGGCTATGACATGGCTCATGGGGCTTAGGCCGGGATCATTGACGAGTTGGGGGCAGATTTGCAAGGTGTTTTTCAACAGATTCTTTCCGGCTAGGAAAGCAAAGGAGTTGAAGGTGAAGATAGCCGATTTTTATGAGAGTGAGGGGGAGCTATTTCATGAATCATGGGAGAGGTATCAACGCCTTGTGGCCCAATGCCCTCCTCACATGTTCACTGAGGAATACAAGGTGTCTTGTTTCCAAGGGGGTCTAACTCGGTTCTCCCAAGTGTTGGTGGATAACGCTTGTGGAGGTTCTTATGATACCAAGACCGCTTCGGAGATCTACGACATCTATGAGATGTTGGCACAAAACTCTCAACAAAGGAATGCCAACAGTATTCGAGGTGGGAAGTTTGATGTGAATGCTAGCACGGAAACCGCAATTGAAATCTCAAGGATAAACAAAAGGGTGGAAACCTTAACTTCTCATATTGAAAGTTTGGGGTTGTAGAAAGCGGGAGTTAAGTTGCTAGGAAGACAAGAAGGAAGCTCTAGCGGGCAATTTAATGAAAATGAAGGGTTTGAGGACACTTTTCAAGGTCAAGGTCAAGAGCACGAGGAAGTTCAAGCTATGGGATTCCAAGGTCAAGGAAACAACTATGTTCAACCATGGCGGAACCACCCAAATCTTTCTTGGTCAAACAACAACAACATTCTAAACCCACCACCAAGAAACCAACAACAAGGAAATCAACAACAAGGGGTGTACAATCAAGGAGGTAGCTCACAAGGGGGTTACCGTCCAAGTCAACAACAAGGAATGAACAATCAAGGCAATAGCTCACAAGGAGGCTACCGGCAAAACCAATCACAAGGAGGATACCCACAAGGAGGGTTTCCCCAAGGAGGAAACCAATGGGGAGGAAACCAATGGAACAACAACAACAATGCTCAACCAAGCTCGTATCAACCTCGTCGAAATATTGATGAAGAGATGAGAGGTATGATGCAAGGGTTCCAAAGAGCTGAGAACACCTTGACAAGCTTCATGCAAGCTAGTGGCCAAAGGTTTGGCAATCTAGAGGCATCCTTCGGGAAATTGGAGACCCAAATGGGGCAAATCGCCGAGGCTCTTCAAAAGCAAGAAAAGGGGAAGTTTCCAAGCCACACAGAGCAAGCTAAGGAAGGAAGTTTTGTCAAGAAAGATGGAGCTAGAGATGAGGCATTGTTGTTTGAAGAAGCATACATCCAGAAAGTGGGAGATCCGGGAAGCTTTGTGATTCCCATTTCAATAGGAAATAGTGGAGTGCTTAAAGGAGTACTAGATTTAGGGGCAAGTGTGAGCATGATGCCCCTTTCTACTTATGAAAGGTTGGGTTTGGTAGGATTGAAGCCATCCGGGAAGAAGCTTATGCTAGCGGATCAAACCTCACTTTCATCATGTGGTGAACTAAAGGATGTCCCAATTGTCATTGAAGGAGTAATGGTGCTAATGGATTTCGTGGTTCTAGACATTGGTGACAAGTCAAATGATGTTAGGGAGTGGCAAGTTCTCCTTGGTAGACCATTCATGGCTACCGCTCAAATGAAGATTGATGTTTGCAAGAAGAAAGTTTGTATGCATGCATTTGAGAAAGAACTTGAGATCGATATAACCATATGCAATGATGACCTAAAAAGCATTGAGAGTTGCTATGTGGTTGAGTTGCATTCACCAAGGTTAACGGGTGGAAAGGTGTGTGATTTGGTGCAATTGTTTGAAAAGGATAGCCAAGAGGCCGAAGTGGAGAGTATAGGTGACTCGGAAATAGAAGAGCTCAAGAATTCCAACCAAGAGCTCATGCTTGAGGTAGAGGTTCTTAAGGCGGAGAAGTATGCCTTGGAAAAGAAGCTTGATGACTTAGCAAGGAAAAATCATAAGCTTAAGAAGGTCAACGTGGCTCTCACAATGGAGAATGAGGTGACGGTGAAAGAACTTGAAGATTTGGCTAGGCTCACCGAAGAATTTGAGGAAGAATCCTTAAGAAAGATGAGGAAGACTCTCATGAATGTAGATGCCAAGAACAAGGCACTTGAGGAGTTGAAGGAGGAATTGAGCAAGAAGGAGATGTCCTTGAAAGTTGCTAAGGTAAAGGAGTACGACTTTTTGGTGGAGATAGATCGGATGGATCAAGCCATCAAGGAACTCACCAATAACGGTCCCTCAAGACATAAATCTCCAATGAAAAAGGGAAGATTTCCTTCATATCCTTTAACTTGTTATTTTTGTCATAGAAAGGGTCATGTAAAGTCTAAATGTTTTGAATTTTTGAAGCATGCCAATAATGATAAAAATAGGCCTCTAAGGAGATCTAACCATGTTAAGCAAATTTGGGTTAGGAAGGATTTGGTCAATCAAGTCCGAGATGAGTCTAGAGGACCAATTTGGGTAGTCAAGAAAAAATTGAGTTATAACATGATTGACTTGGATGATGAGCATCATGATTCCATTTCGCATAGTATGATGCGGTAGTTGGATTTATATTCGGTTTTTACATTTCATGCCATGAATAATTATGTTTGTGTTTAATTTTTGCTTGTTGTGTGTTTTTCTTTTGTTCATTTTGTTTTTCTGAATAATTGTCCCTCCATCCTTGTTAGAAGTTGAAGTATGAGCTTATTGTGGATTTTGTTCTTTGCAGGTGATGAAATGCACTTAGAAGAGGATTTTAAGTCAGGTTCGCCATTTGGTCGCTCTT
This sequence comes from Acer campestre, assembly GCA_954870605.1. Classification (NCBI taxonomy): domain Eukaryota; kingdom Viridiplantae; phylum Streptophyta; class Magnoliopsida; order Sapindales; family Sapindaceae; genus Acer; species Acer campestre. Next base: position 29,740,111 of record OX940809.1, on the reverse strand, counting down.
TGCACACAAATGGCGACCTCTCTTACATGAAGAATTCAGAGGTCGCCACTTACATGGTCGCCAGGGCGACCCACATGTTGCAAATGGCGACCTTTGTTATCAGGTATGGTCGCCATTTGGTCGCCAGAGCGACCTTACTTGTGCAAATGGCGACCTTTGTTATCAGGTATGGTCGCCATTTGGTCGCCAGAGCGACCTCACTTGTGCAAATGGCGACCACATGCAAACAAGAAATTTCTTCTTGGTCGCCATTTGGTCGCCAGAGCGACCGAGGACACAAGTGGCGACATAGGGCGTTCACTTATAAGGGATGCAGCTCAAACATAACGCTGCACACACACCAGTCCTCTCTTCTCAAATTCTCTCAATTCCAAAGCCGTGGCACGCACGTAATCTCCAAACTTGGTAAGAATTCACTCTAGTTCTTCAATTCTTTTGATCAAATCCGTCCTACATTGCATCTAGAATTACTAAGGGTGGTTTTGAGTTTGATTTGAAGTGATTAGTGCTTAGGATTGGATTTTTGTGTGATTTGTTCATATAGAAGTGATTGTGACAATATTGAAGTGGATTTGGGTGATTGTGGTGCACATTGGTGAGTGCCGGAGTGTTATTATAGTGCCGTTGTGCTGCCGGATTTCTGTCAGAAAGTTAGTCCGAATTTGGGGGTGAAAAATGGCTCCGAAGATGAAGTTGCCGAACAAGGGGGGCAAGGGTAGCAAGACCAACACTCCTAGGAAGAGAGTAATTCCCGACTGCACACTGAACAGAAATTTCGATGATCGTATGGAAACTTTTGCTGAGAAGAAAATGTGGCCTGAGAGGGGAATTGATTTGGAGAGCTTGAGGGATACCCCTGTCCCAACAACAGTGAATGACTTGGGATGGGGAGGATTAGCGGCTACTCCGCCATATTTCAGTGAAGGTTTGGTGAGAGAGTTTTACGCGGGGATGAATCCGGGAGAGTATATGAGAGGTGGTCCCATTCTTGTGAGAGGGGTTCCCGTGTACTTAAACGCACCGGACATTAACATCTATTTTGGGACAACTTTGTTGGAAATTGAAGGTTTACGTGAGAGGATGGTGGAAGGGATCACCACGAATCCTTTGTACGTAAAGAATTTGGTGGAATTTGCAAATACGATGACCATCACTCCTATGACCATATGGATGGCGAAGCGGTTCCCTCTCAGGCAGTCAAACTTGAAGATTGAGCACGCCTTTTGGCACATCTTCCTCCATTCTTCCCTGAGACCGGTTTCCCACAGGTCCACTGTTCCATTTGAGGCAGCCAGGATTCTACATAGCATTAGTGAGAGGCAGCCTATTGATGTGGGGATTATCATAAAGATGGAGATTCAGCGGATTGGGAGGAATGAATCAGAGACAGATATCCTCCCTTTCCCTTGTTTGATCACAGAAGCCTGCAAGTTGGCGGGTGTGGATATCTCCAGGGACACACTTAAGCCCCCCGTATCAGATATGGACTTGACCACCTGGAGACGTTTGATGATTAAGCGTGGAGAGATGCCTACTGGGGGAAAACGTAGAAGAGTGCGGAGTTCAGAGGCCGAAACCAGTGTTAGGGAAGAATTTGAGAGAATAGTCCCTGATGAGGACGATGATGATGAGGAGGAGGAGACTCCTATTTGTGATGATCATGGGCAGCCGTTGGGTCTTCGGATTCTAGATGGTGTACAGCGCATTAGGAGGACTCAGACTGGTGATTTTGATATCCTTCATGCTGATAAACTTGATATTGAGGGAAGGCAGAAGGCCTTGGAGGACAGGCAGCTGAGGTTGGAAAGCCTTATTCAGGATTTGAGTGAGACAGTGATCACAGGCTTTACAGACCTCCGCCATGATCTTAGGCTCACTCCTTATGTCAGGAGACCGAAGAAGCCTGCCACAGTGATTCCACCTACCCCCACTGCACCTTCAGGACATGGCACAGAGGAGCCTGACTTTGTATTTCAGACTGCACAGTCTGCTGTTGAGGAGGCAACACAGTTGGAGGAGGCCATGGCCCGTTCCTTGACTGATCAGGGGCCCCGTTATGTGGGAGGTCCTCCTATTGATGAGGCAGCAGCACAGAGGAAATGGAGAGAGGAGCAGTCTAGGAGAGCAGCACTAGCTAGGGAGCAGAGAAGGAAGGACCCGAAAGGGAAGGGTAGAGTAGTGCAGGATGAGGAGGATGATTCAGAGTAGTGGCCTACTAGCATTCCTAGGATTCGTTGTTATCTTTTCATCATTTGCATTTTCTATCATTTTGTTGGGATATTGCTAGTTTTATGTTTTTACTTTTGGATTATTTTGTTGAATATTTTTGTTGATTTATGTTTATTCACATTTCTTTTCCTTTAGTCTTTATTTCTCATTTTTGCCTTTATTTTGTTTCCGCATAGAATAAGGGTGTGAATTGGATTTTGGTAGTGGATTTAGGACATTTGTGCTTCTTTGCTATATGTGTTGTTGGAATTTTGTGTATGAATATTTGGAGGGCAATATGCCGGATGATGGGATATTTTGTTTTGCTCATGCTTGTTGGGTTATTACTTGAAACTTAGTGGGTTGCGCTTGTTGTTTATTTTCCACCTTTGAACATTGAGGACAATGTCAAATTTAGGTTTGGGGGTGCTTTTGCGCAACACCATGATGCTTGGTTTTCGAAAGAATTGTGTGCCAAAATTTTCAAAAATTTTTGCGATATTGCCATATTTAAGCATGCTTTGCTTGTGGAGATTGTTCTTTACATGATGTAGTGAGGAATTGTGCATGTTTGTGAGTGTTTGGTTTAGATTAACACCATGCCACTTAGGGTGTCATTGAACAAAATGCGTTAATCTTTTTCTCTTAATGTTGAGTGAATGATCAAATTTGCTTGAAGGCTAAGAATTAATAGTGGAGATTCCCGTGAGGATCACAAACACAGCCTTTAAAAAGCATACGTTGAGTTGTAAACATTCACTCTTTAAACACTCACTCTAAACACTCATACAAGCATGTTTTGGTCTCATTTGCACTAAATGTTGTTTGCCATAGAATATTATGGTCTGCTTGTGGATGCCTTATTTTGCTTAATGGACGAATCTTTAGAAATGATTTTAGGCGATGCATGTGAAAACCTCTTTGGCCTAAACACTTCCAACCACTTGAATATGTGTGCTCCCAAGCCCATTTGAAGCCAAACACATTTGAAGCATTTCTTTCATGAACCACATCTACATGAACCTTATAGCCTTAAAATACTTGACCTACCTTGACCAAACGATTCGCTAAGGCTTAGGAACTCAATGTAAAATTCTGAATGTATAAATATAAGGTGTGTACCAAGGCATGTGAATGTGTGTAGGAGTCTTGCAAAGCAAGAAATGTTTGAAAATGAAAAAGAAAACAAAAGCTTGTAAAGAATGAGAAAAGAAAAGAAAGAAAAGAAATGAAGAGCATGAAAAGAAAAGAATTGGCAAGAAAAGAAAAGCAAAGAAAAAGGAATAAAGAAATTAGGCACAAAGGGCCTAGAAAAGGAAGAGAAGTAATTGAGCTACTCAAGTTGAAAATAGGAGTAACATACACATGTGTAATTGTGAGCCTGGACACCTTGAAGTGTGAACATATGTGGGAATCTTGTGGAACTTAAAGAATTAGAATGTATGCCTTAATGAAATCATTAGGTCCCTTGATATCCATTTCTTCCATTCTTTGTTTCACCATGACCTTAGGCCCCATTACAACCAAAGAAAAGACCTTCATGATCTTTAGGATTGTCCATTTTGTACAATTTGGTTGATGCATGTTCTTTCTAATTCATGGCTTGCAATTCCATTCATGAGATCACTTTTCAGAAAATTGCGTTTTAATGTTTAGCATGTGCAATCAATTTGTTGCCATAACATGAACTCATATTGCACATGCACATATTTGAGTGAACCTAGGAGTCTTGGAGAAAAGAAGAGAGAATCCGGTGAGATTTAGTATCAAAGCGAATTACATTCTAAACTAATAGCACCTTTGCTTTGAAGCTTTGGCATTTTGAATGTAAAATCGCATTGCGTACAATTATGTCTAAGGTGGCACGTTTTTGATCATAACTATACACGCTCTTGCATGTTTAAATCCTCACCATGGCATAACTGTTTTAATCTCTTCATTTTGGCTTCGCACATTGATCATTTGAAGTAAAAACCTTTGAAATATCTCTATGCATGTTTTTGGGGGTGTGCTTGTTATTATGTTTGCTCGAGGACTAGCAAAAGATTGGTTTGGGGGTATTTGATCAAGCCAAAATTGGTATGATTTTGGCCCTCATTTCCGTTTCTTTTTGCTTGATTCTCGGGCATTTCCCCGTGTTTAATGTTGTTAAATTGAGTGTTTCAGGTTTTATTAGGTTTCAGAAGCAATTGAGATAAAGGTGGAGGACTTGTGCAAAAATGTCTCACAAATGAGAAGAACAGAGCATTTTCGCCACATGGGCAATGGAGGTCGCCACTTGAGCGCCATGGCGACAGAAGAGTTCCCAAAAGCATCAAAAGGTCGCCACTTGGGCGCCACTTGAGCGCCATGGCGACAGAAGGTCACAAAAACAATCAGGTGTGGTCGCCACTTGGGGTCGCTCTGGCGACCTCCCTTGCAAGTGGCGACCTAGTGCACTCAAGGCATGGTCGCCACTTATGGTCGCCAGAGCGACCTTGATGCACAAAGGGCGACCTCTTCACTTTTCCAAGGTCGCCACTTATGGTCGCCAGAGCGACCTTGATGCACAAAGAGCGACCTCTTCACATTTCCAAGGTCGCCACTTATGGTCGCCAGAGCGACCTTGATGCACAAAGAGCGACCTCTACACATTTTGGTCATGTTCGCCACTTGACAAAGAGCGAGAAAGATGGTTTTCAGAGCGACATTTTCATCTAACCGTTTTACGCTCCATGGTCGCCATAGCGACCAAATAGCGACCAAGACTCCACATCAGCGAATCAAGTCGTTACCAGTACATGTCCATGAGTGAGTATATATATGAGCGTCTCTTCACTTTCAAACCATCGAAAATCAAAGAGAAAATTGTAAGAATTCATTTCAGATCTAGATCAACTTCCATGGCACATTTTTCATCATCCTCCATTTCTCTCCTTGAACTCATCTAATCCATCCAACCCTCAACACAAAACCTTGATTACTTCACTACATCATTCCTCATCCTACCATTTTCTCCACCAAAATCCTTAGTAACTTTCCACCAAAACACCCACATTCCAAGACATTTCCTCAACCTCCATTCCTTGCATCTAGGAGCATAGAGGAGAAGAAGGATTGAGCTTAAAGAAGGTGACCCAAGGGTTATTTCCTTATCATTTACTTCTTTTCATTTATTGCAATTATGTGTAACTAAACCCCTAATCTAGGGGATAGATTTGAGGAACAATTGGTTGTGGGTTTAGTCTAGCTTGTAATGAATCTCTTATGTGTTCTATTCATTCAATTTAATTAGATTTCATTCATTATAATTGACTTGTATATCACTTGTTGATTGCTATCTTGAGTGGAATAATTTGTTATATATTCACATGTGGATTGACAACCTTTGTGTGATTAAGAACCCATTGGATAGGATAGATTAGTGGTGGGTATATCAACCCCACTAATCTAAGCCTCTAAGTGGTTAACATAATGAGATTGGTACATTAATGATGCTAGTAGCTTACCCACATCCAAGTGTTAATCGATCTATTCCCTAGTTCTCTCATTAATTGATTTTATCACTATTCTTATCAAGGTGTTGAGTATTCTATTTTTCATAACATTTTTGTGTATTTTCATTTGAGTAGTTTAGCATTGGTGGCTTTAGAAACCACACATTTATCAAACTCTATGATTTGTTTTATTGTTTTAAGATTAGTCAATTTATCTAATTAACACTCCATTCCCTGTGGAACGAACTTGCTCACTATTTTGCTATCTAATCACATTTTAAAAGGATTAAGTGGCTTTAAAAGAGTTTTCAAGAATCAACCAAAAACTATCATTTTTACTATTTTGTTGAGTACACAAACGACCTCATCAAAATGGCGACCACATAGGAATTCCAACGTAGGAATTCCAAAGTGGGAAGGGTCGCCACTTGGTCGCCATTTGGTCGCCATGGCGACAGAAGAACCCATTAGAGGTCGCCATTTGAGGTCGCCATGGCGACCTAGAAGGACAAGTGGCAACCATTGGAATTCCAGCGTAGGAATTCCAGTGTTGGCATTCAAGAGGGGTATTCTTGTCATTTCATACCCATTTCATACCCTAGCTTTTCACACCTATAAATACATCACTATTTTTCCTCTTTTAGACAACTCTTGACCACCAAGAAACCTCCTTTCTCCACCATTCCTTTTCTCTCCATTTTCTCTCCTACCTAAACTTAACATCTAGATTACTTCCCCTAATCATTCCTTTTCTTCCCATCTTCTCCACAAATCTCCTTAGTCACTTCCCATTAGACTCCACCTATCTAGACACATCCTCATCATCCACTCTTTACACAAGGAGCATCAAAGGCAAGGAAAGGATCAAGCTTACAAAAGGAGACCCATGGGTGATTTCCTAATCTTTTACTTGCCTTCCCTTTGTTTGTAATATGTGTAATTAAATCCCCTTTCTAGGGTTTTGATGTGAGAATATTTGGATTGGGATTTGCTTGAGCTTTAATATATTTTAATTTCTATTTGTGTTCTATTCATTTTATAATTAGATTCTTTGCATTATATAATTGACATGTATACCCACTAGTTGATTATAATCTTGCTTAGGATAATTTGTTATATAATCTTGATTTGATTGACAACCTTGATGGATTGAGAACATAGTGAATAAGATAGATTGTCGGAGGGTATATCAACCACGATAATCTAAGCCGTTAATTGTAACAAACCGATCCCGCCGTGACCCCCTTTCCTTAATCGGTTAGGCATTGCGGTGGGAAGTTGTTTAAGGTTCATAAGAATGACCTAAACACATTTTAGAAATCAATTGCTTAACATTTATGAGATCCGTTCACTAAAGTAGCTTAATAAGCATTTCCCGTAATTCATTTGTGATCCCATTAATTCCCTAGCTATTCTCTTAATTGTTTATTCCATTATCTTATCTAGATTTGTTAAGTATTCTTTTATTAGTTTATTAGGTTTATTTTTCATGTATGTTTGATGGCTTGACAACCCATTCACTCATCCATATTTTTATGATTTATTTTATTGCATATAGATTAGTTAATTTATTCAACTAATCACCTTAATTCCCTGTGGAACGAATCTCACTTGCCATTTTACTAATTTTCTATCTAAGTGGTGAAAAATCGGTTTTCTAAACGAACACATCTAAATATCATTTTGTTGAGTACACAAACGACGCTCATCAGGCGTATGCTAAGTTCTTTAAGGAGCTTAACTCCAAGGCCCAGAAAAAGGAGGTCAAAGAGACCATTATAATACCAAAGGAAGTGAACGCAGCTCTAGAGACTTCATTGCCACCTAAAATGAAGGATCCAAAAAGTTTCATCATCACCATCTCGGTGGGTAAAATAAGGAAAGAGAGGGAAATATTGGACCTAAGAGCATCGATCAACCTCATGCCATACTCATTTTATCAAGATTTAGGGCTAGAAGGACTGAAGCCCACATCTATGGAACTACTACTTACCGATCGCTCAATAAGACAATGAGTGGTTGAAGATGTTCTCATGCAAGTGGGGAAATTAATCATCCCCAAGGATTTTGTAGTCCTAGAGATGGAGAGTCGTGTTTCCAAGGGGAGAGAGATGCTGATATTGCTTGGGCAGCCTTTTATGTCACCCGCCAAAGCAATCATCGATATTCATAATGGGAAGTTTTCCATGATGGTGCTAGGAGAGATGGCAGAGTTCGAAGTCTTTGAAAGCATGAAGCACCAAATTGGAGCCTTTGATTGCTTCAACATTCAAGTAGCAACTCCAGAAGATAACCCTCACCTTGCTTTAGGGAACTACATGGCACTCGCCCATTGCGTGGTAGATGATAACCGAACTCCATTGCTTTGCTTAAGCATGACCCCTCAAGCTACAAAGAAACCATCACCCAACTAAAGGAAGACAACGGAGTGGTGGTGGAGATGAATTTCAAATTGACCACCAAAATTAGTGAGGTGGTGATCGAACCAAAATTGGTATGATTTTGGCCCTCATTTCCTTCTCTTTATGCATGATTCTCGGGTAATATCCCATGATTTAATTGTGTAAATTAAGTGTTTTCAGGTATTTACGATCTTCAAGGAAAATTGACGTAATTTAAGAGTTGGGGTTGAAAAGTGGGAAATTCAGACACAAAACAAGTAAGAAAGCAAGAAAGCAAGAAAGCAAGAAGAGAAGCATCAGTGTGCGAGTAGTGTGCTGATGAGCCACCCGTGCACTTCCACCCACACACTTCAGTACCTCCAGGCAGAACAGCATAAAGTACGGGTCCCAACCGCACTCCACACAAAACCCAGAAGTTGATTCCCGAAGAGAAGATAAAGTGTGGGTCAGTGCCGGTCAACCACCCGCACACTCGCATTTTAAGGCAAAAGGCACCCAGACATTACGCAATGCGCGGGTATTGCACTGGTCCATACCCGTGCAGTACCAACGCACTTCGGCCGAAACTATGATAATGTGAGGGTGAGTGCGGGTCAACCACCCGCACTCTGCGCGCGTCAACTTCTGTTTTTAAGCTTAAGTGACCTATTTTTGCATCCCCTATAAACAGAACCTTATGTTATTTCGAACATTGACTCTCTAACACTTAGATAACTTCTATTCTGTACTTTTTCTAGACTAAGAACACTCTATCTCTCTCATCCACTTTCTCTACTCAACCAAAGGGATCCAAGAGCTTGGAAGGAAACTTCAAGGATGGAGATGATCTTCAAGGGTTCTCTCTCCATCTTTTCTCTTGTTTTTATTATTGTAATGAGTAGCTAAATCCCCACTAAGGGGTACATGGATTAGTTTGTTGAATATTGGGCTTTTTGTATATAAACTCTAGTAAGAATGGTATTTCTTTGATGTACTTGTATGGATACACTCTCTTTGCAAGTTCTCTTTGGGATTCTATTTGTGTAGACAACTAGGTATACACTCTATTTAGTTGTTTATTTCTTATTTGAATAGATGGGATTTTCAGAATCCCGGCTCTATAACCGCACTCTTCATCTAACCTCGAACAGGTGTCTATCACTATACACCCTAGGACAGCTCTTGTGAGGGGATTATAAGCCTTTGTTATACACCCTAGGTTAGCTACACTAGTATCGGTTGAGCCCTAGATAGATATACGTGCATTCATTGTTAGGGTCCTAAACGAGCAACTAACACTATACATCCTAGGTTGGTTGCTTGGGAGGGATCAATCACTAGTAGGAGGCCTTCTTTATACACCCTAGGTTGGCCCCTTGCTAGGGATAGATATCCAACTCTATACACCCTAGGTTGGCTACATTTGTTTAAACAAGCGTATTTTCTAGTTTATTGCATTTGCCCCAATGTTTGCTTACAATGTCCATTAACTCCTTAGTTGCCATATCATATCACTCCATTCACATCCCATTTCCTTTGCATTCTTAGAGTAGTTTTTATTATATTTTCATTCACACTTCACAACACCTACCATATACTTTACTTTTATGCATTTTAGTATTATTAATCTTAATCTAGTTATCGCTACCTCCGATCCTTGCAGACGACACCCCACTTACCGCCATACTTGAGCTTTTAAACCAATTAAGGCATTGTGAGGTTTTATAAATATTGTTTGACGAAGTGAATTTAAATGACATACGAAAAAACCTTCGTCAAAATGGTGCAGCTACCGGGGATTGGTTTGCATAGTAGTGATTAGATTAGTTTTAATATTATTAGTTTGTTAGTTGTTTTTAGTCTTTTTAGTTTCTTTTTATTTCTTTGGTAGTTTTTGTCTTATTTTGTTTCAGGACTCTATGGATTCCTTTTGGCAAAATTTGAGGCCAAGCTACTTGCCAACATGCATGGCAAATGATGAGAAGATAAAGCTCTTACGAGAAACTATTGGAATAACCAAACCATTGGAATCATCCAATAGCTCAAAAGAAGACATGGATAAACTCCGGATAGAGTTTGAAGTGGAGCAAAGCACGAGAATGGATGAGACGGAAAGTTTGATCAAGATGAACAAGTAGCTAATGAGTATGAGTACAGAGCTAGTGTTGGCGAGGGATGTGTTGAAGGAAGAGAATGAAGCATTTCAAGTAAGAGTAGAAGAAGCCTCCCCAGAGAAAGAACAAACAAGGGGAGACTACGAAAAAAAAATTAAAACTCTTAAAGAATGAGCTAGAAGGCAAGGAAGCCTTGGGAATGGAAAAGAAGAATAAGCTTCAAGAGCTAAACAAGAAACTCTTACTTGAAGTAAAGATGCTCAGAGTTGAGAATGGTACTCTCAAGAAGAATAATGGCAAAGTCTCTAATTCGAAAAAAGAATTTGAAGCACAAACTGAGAGACTTGAAGTCGAAAAGAGTACTGCATTGAAAGAGTTGAAGGACTTAGCAAGGCAATCAGAAGATTTTGTAGAAAAGACAGCTCGTAAATCGAATAAGATGCAGATGGAGATCGAGCTAAAGGTCAATGCTTTGGACGAAGTCAAAGAAATTCTCAACAAGAAAGATGAAGCTCTCAAAATAGCAAAGGCGAGGGAGAGTGACTACATTAGTGAGCTGGGAAAGGTTGAATAGGAAGCAAAGTCGCTGACAAGAATTTCAACCTCAGGGCCACAGAGTCACCAACAAAGAGGGAGAATTACTAACCTTACTCTTATTTGTTATTATTGTTCAAAAAAAAGAGGGTGTGAGAGCTGAAATTTCTAATTTCCATAGACATAGGAAAACTAGAGGTCCTAAGAGTCCACCTAGGGTTAAGCAAATTAGGGTGAGGAAAGGCCAAATTCACTTATTTAGAAACATAGGAAAGGAAAAGATGGAAAAGACACCCAAATTTGTTTGGGTTGTGAAAAATAGAGAATTTCCTAACTTGGTTAAACCACCCTTAGTTAATCCTAGCCCTACCCCAAATGCGCATTGTTGAAAATATTCGTGCATTTTATTTTTTATGCTTTATTTGTTTAGTTTATTTCCTTTGAACAATTGGTGATCCAAGCTCTTGTTGGCAATAGTATGTATTGAGTATATTTTTATTTGCTGGAACTTTCTAATATACTTAGTGCTTGTGTAGAATTTCTATTGCTTCTTGAGAAAGTGTGTTGTGTTGCTTGTGCGTTGAAGCAAGGTTTATTAATCTCTTGGAATGAAACAAAGACAACTTGTGAGTCTTGGAGAGACGAGCAAGCCAAGAGTGCTCATAAAAAGGGCAAGGGCCTTATCATAAGGAAAGCAACATTTTGGAGTTTGAGTACGAAGCACCATGCCACGTCTTGCCTAGACGTTAAATCGAGTGCTTGGTGAGAGGCAACCCACTTAGGTACAATCATTTAAATTTTTGAATTCTTTTATCTTTATTTTATTTTTGCTTAGAATAAGGGTGTGAGATGATTGTGATAGTGAATATAGGACTTCGATGACATATCATTTTATATCCTTGGATTAGGGATGAAAATTATGATTGAATTTCATTTTCATATCTCTTTTTTGATGAATATGTGCATAATGGAATGATTAAAACACTTGATTATATTCTTGGGAAATTTTTGTGATAATAGACTTTGATTGTGTTTGAAACTCTTTGATTGTGGATGTGTATTGCGCCGCGTTTATTGGTTTTTATTACCCCAAAGACATTGAGGACAATGTCTAATTTAGGTTTGGGGGTGTGTGCGCAACACCATCTCTTGTTTGCAAATTGTGTGCAAACAATTTTGAGCCAAAATTTTCAATAGCATATTTTGCTTGTAGAGATTGTGCCATTGTGTGTGCGAGTAAGGAATTGTGCATCTAGATGCTTAGTTTAGATTAATTCCATGCCATTTAGGGTTGCATTAAGTAAAGCGCGCTAGTTCTTTTCTCTTGATATTGGAGTGAATATCCAATTGTGCTTGAAGGTTAGGAATTAATAGTGGAGACTTCCCGTGAGATTCACAAACACGGCCTAAAAAGCTTATTTTGAGGGAAAGTTTTTACTTTTTAAAAACTCATTCAAACACACATGTTAAGCATATTTAAAATGTCTCATTCGCACTTAAATGTTGTTTGCCTTTGAACATATGGACTGCTTGTGGAAGCCTTAATTGACTTTGTGGACAAACCTTTAGAGATAATTTTAGGCAATGCATGTGAAAAACCACTAAATTGACCTAAATACTTCCAATCCCTCTAATATGTGTGCTCTATTGCCCATTTGAAGCCAAACACAATTAAGTTTTTCGTTCATGAACAACATCAACATAAACCATATAGCCTATACACTAGACTTACCTTGTACCAAATGGTTTGCTAAGGCTTAGGGGTTGAATGTAAGCTTTGAGTTGTAGAAATTATAAGGCGTGTACCTAGGTAAGTATGTATGTGCAAACACATTAAAAAGATGAAATGCAATGCTTGAAAAGAAAAGAAAAGAAAAGAAAGAAAAAGAAAAGATGAATGAGGCACGGATTGCCTAGTTAGAATTAAATGAGCTACTCAATGATAAGAGTAGAAAATGCACATAGTAAATTGTAAGCTTGGACGCCAAAGTGTGGAATATGCATAGTTGTAATGAGCAAATTGTGCTTAATTTAAAATATATGCCTTAGTGTGACCTTTGTGTGTTTGTTATCAATTTTTCCTATTTATTGACTCACCATTCACCTTAGGTCCCATTACGACCAAATCAAAGACCTATTTGATCTTTAGGGATGTCCACTTTGGAAATTTTGGTTGCTACATGTTCTTTTCAGTTCATGGCTTTCAATTTCATTCATGAGACAATTTTTTAGAAATTGTGTTTTTAAATAATCTTGTGCAATTATATTTGATATCTTAAACATAAACTCATATTGCATATGGATTGTGAGTAAAGCCTAGGAATCTGTGTGAATATGAGAGAATCGGGTGAGGATTAGATGTCGAGGCGAATTTCATTCTTTTCCTGATGGCACTCTAGTTTTTGAAGCTTTAGCATCTTGAATGTAGGATCGCATTGTGCACAATGTGTACTTAGAGTGGTATGATTTTAATCTTCATTTAGCATCTCTTACATGTATTATTTCCTAATGAGCACAACGTTGATTAAATCTCTTCGATGCTGGTTTTGCAAGTCAAATATTGAATTTTGATTATGTGATGTTTAGACACATGTCAATGGTGCTTATTGTTTGTTTTGATCGAGGATGGGCAAAAGATAGGTTTAGGGGTATTTGATCGAACCAAAATTAATATGATTTTGGCCCTCATTTCCTTCTCTTTATGCTTGATTCTCGGGCAATATCCCGTAATTTAATTGTATAAATTAAGTGTTTTCAGGTATTTACAATCTTCAAGGGAAATTGACGTAATTCAAGAGTTGAGGTTGAAAAGTGGGAAATTCATACGCAAAACAAGCAAGAAAGCAAAAAGAGAAGCATCAGTGCGTGGGTAGTGTGCTGGTGAGCCACCTGCGCACTTCAATACCTCCAGGTAGAACAGCATAGAGTGCGGGTCCCAACTGCACTTCACCCACACTCCACCTGCACTCCACACAAAACCCGGAAGCTGATTCCCGAAGAGAAGATAAAGTGCGGGTCAGTGCGAGTTAACCACCTGTACTCCACCCGCACTTTAAGGCAGAAGGCACCCAGACATTAAGCGCACTTCGGCCAAAACTGTGATAAAGTGTAGGTGAGTGCGGGTCAACCACCTGCACTCCACCCGCACTCTGCGCGCGTCAGCTTCTGTTTTCAAGCTTAAGTGACCTATTTTTGCATCCCCTATAAATAGAACCTTATGTTATTTTGAACAATGACTCTCCAACACTTAGATAACTTCTATTCTTTACTTTTTCTATCTCTCTCATCCATTTTCTTCACTCAACCAAAGGGATCCAAGAGCTTGGATGGAAACTTCAAGGATGGAGATAATCTTTAAGGGTTCTCTCTCCATCTTTTCTCTTGTTTTTATTATTGTAATGAGTAGCTAAATCCCCACTAAGGGGTTTATGGATTAGTTTGTTGAATATTGAGCTTTTTGTATATAAACTCTATTTCTTATTTATGTCTATCTTTTATTGTCTATTCATGAGTAAGAATGGTATTTCTTTGATGTGCTTGTATGGATACACTCTCTTTACAAGTTCTCTTTGGGATTCTATTTGTGTAGACAACTAGGTATACACTTTATTTAGTTGTTTATTGCTTATTTGAATAGATGGGATTTCCAAAATCCCGGCTCTATAACCGCGCTCTTCATCTAACCTTGAACGGGTGTCCGTACTATACACCCTAGGACGGCTCTTGTGAGGGGATTAGAAGCCTTCGCTATACACCTTAGGTTGGCTACACTGGTATCGATTAAGCCCTAGATAAATATACGTGCATTCATTATTAGGTTCCTAAACGAGCAACTAACACTATACATCCTAGGTTGGTTGGTTGCTTAGGAGGGATCAATCACTAATATGAGGCCTTCTCTATGCACCCTAGGTTAGCCCCTTGCTAAGGATAGATAGCCAACTCTATACACCCTAGGTTGGCTACATTTGTTTAAACAAGCGTATTTTCGAGTTTATTGCATCTGCCCCAATGTTTGCTTACAATGTTCATTAACTCCTTAGTTGCCATATCATATCACTCCATTCACATCCCATTTCCTTTGCTTTCCTAGAGTAGTTTTTATTATATTTTCATTCACACTTCACAATGCCTACCATGTACTTTACTTTTATGCATTTTAGTATTATTAATCCTAATCTAGTCATCGCTACATTCGATCCTTGTGGACGACACCCCACTTACTACTATACTTGAGCTTTTAAACTAATTAAGGCATTGTGAGGTTTTATAAATATTGTTTGATGAAGTGAATTTAAACGACACATGAAAAAACCTTTGTCAGGTGGTGAAGGAGAAGGAAGAGATAAAGGAAGATTTTGGAAGAAAAATGAAGTTGTTATCCTAGAAATCGAGTGGCGATTCCCAGATAACACTAGAACAGAACGGAGCAGTGCTCTGCGATCGAAGGAGCCCAGGCATAGACTGGGACCGTCGGGTCACGGTTCTACCACAGTAAGGGTACCGGAATAGAAGCGTGAGGGTGAAGGTAGCAAGGGGCTTTGCCTTATAAGGATCAAGCTGTACCAATAGCGACCCGAGACCAGTTCCAAAAAGTGATGGTACAAGTCGTGACTAGGGGTAGACACAACTCACAATGTGCTATGTGAATAAGGCATGGATTCTTATATGAACGAATAAAATGCGATACTTCTCATTTATCAAAGTTCGGTTACAACTTTGTAGTTAGGAGAGGGTGTACAATTCTTTTGATCTCACAGTGGAGCCGGGGTTCCTATCGAGGAGACCAGTCATTCTATAGTTGTAAGGATTACACCCCATTTGGTGTCAAAGTGGAGACTAGCAGTTCTATAGTAGCAAAACTCTCTCTTTTTTCTCTAAAGTCTAGCAAGAGTCCAACCCTTTACTCATCTAAAGTAGGGGTATTTATAGAGTGTTAATGATGTGGTAGATGAGGAGAATCCTTCTTCGAGGAAGTTCTTAGCATGATCCTCACCACTCTTTTGTCCTAGGACCACGGCGACACATGCTTCGGAGGGTCGGGATTTCTTCAGCTGGGTCCTAGGGTTGACCTGGCAATCTGATGGGTAGATAAGAGAGCTTCTTTTAGGTAGAATAACTGTTAGGAGATCTCCAATGTTGGATCGTATTAGGTATAAACGGCTGGGATGGTCACACCTATGCCCTAATGTCCACGTAGGTGCTTCATTGGTGGTTATATGGTGCTGTCCCTGATTTCGATTGGTAAGAGGTATCTGAGCTAGCCAAACAAGTCGCTTTCACTCTTTGGGTCTACTAGGAGACAGTGGTAGTGTTTGTCACACTGCCACTATCAGGCATTTCTTCCTCTGATTTCCCATTTTTGCCTAGGTGCTTTTTGCATCCTCCTTGTCTGTTAGAATTCAAGTTCCCTCTTTGGTGATGATTGGGGTTGGCCCTTTATAGGGATGAGCTGGACCACTATCAGGCCATTGATACTGGTTGATATGGCGCAATCAGGGCTCTTGATTTATTATTTTTCCCTTCCATTGTCGACTGGACTAAATTAATGCCCACCTACCCCTTGCCCTTTGTTGGGTTCCTTCCTTATTTAAACCGATCCTTCTACTAGAGCTTGCATCAGCCCTTCACGGGTTCACTTGGCAACTCTGGTAATGGTTCTTTTGTGCTTAGGGCAACCTTATTGCAACAGGGGACTTAAGAAGCCAAAATGTCCCTTATCGAGTTTGATCTAGTGGGTTGAGGTGTCCCACTGCGGTGGCTTCCCCGGGTAGTGCTGATGATTCCTGGTGTCTTTGGGGAATCAGGATCGGGGGGGAGCGAGGTCAAGCCTGATCTTGCTACCATGGCACTAAGGGTGGTCCCGGATGTATATGGGACCGGGAATCTTTAGAGGGTAGGTTTTAAAGGCGAATGAGGGGTCGTGATGGGCCCGGTTCCATCAGAATCAAAATGTACCTTGATGATTTATGAGAGATATGCTCCTGTTCCAATCCTGCTACAGTGAACTGGAGAAAGTACTCCTTTGACTTCCTAGGCCTTTTTTGCCAGTTAATAGAAGCTAATGGAGGAAGAAATCTGGTTAAAGGACAGCGAATTAGAAATCATGAGAGCTAAAGAGAAGAAGTATCTTGCCAAGCTTGTCTTGCCAAAAAAGGACACCAAGGGCAAATCCAAGGATATAGTCCAACCTACCAAGAAAAAAGTGGTGCAACCACCAAAGAAGAAGGAATGGTAAGCTAAGGAAGAGGAGCCCAAACCATTTGCCTCAAAAACAAATCCCACTCAAGTCAAGAAGAAAAAGCCAAGGAAGAAGAATAAGGAGGTTCATCTACAACTCAACCAATTTCAAACTTTCACCCCTACATGTCATCCCTAGGTCTCACAGGCCAAATCGAGCCCCTAAAAAGTGCTTCATGCACCCCAACACCTTCGGGCTCCCAAAAACACGCAAGTGTTGTGCAACAATCTTCTGGCGGCTAGTGATGGTGCATCTAGGCCCCAATTCTGGCACCATTGGACTCTTCTTTCTAACGTCATTTGAATTGCAATCATTTGAATCCATTAGGACCACTTTCACATCAGCTGAATAAGTTTAATTCACATGGGAATACAAGCCAAATCCTAACAATATAAAGTTTACAGGGTTAGTATTAAAAAATTACCTAATTATATTAATATTTGCAAGAGGAAAATAAATAAATAAACTTTAGCATATTAATAATGGGGCAAGATATGGAACTTTTTATTTATTTATATTTTTTAATTTATGTAGAAAGATCTTAGACACATCACCTCATAACATGGGTGGTAGTTCATCTCCGTGGGGGTTCGAGTCACATCATGTATATTTTACAAGCATATATGGAAAATAATTTTCTCTTATAAGGAATTTTATTTACCATATATGTATTTCATTGCATTTTACAAGCATTCATGGGTAGAGATGACAATTGGGGAAATGAGAATAGATATTGGTTTTGGTACCCCCATCTCCAATCCCCAAATTTTCCCCCTTTTTCGCGATTTCCTCTATTCGACTAAAAATAATTACTAAAACTTACTCATTGAAATACAAATTCAACTAAAAAAGATAAAAGTTTAATGTTTATAACATGCCCAAAAAAAAAGTCTAATGGGGACAATGAGGAAAATGAATAATTATTGTTTTAAAAAAAATAAAATTGGGGGAGACGTGGATGGGAGTAGAGATGACCACGATTCGAATTGGAACCGTGGGCTGAAGAACTAAACCGAAACCTGAACCAGGACCTATAAGGTTCCAGTTTCAGTTCTAAATATTTTGGAACCGATTCCTTTTTTTATTTTATTTTTTTTAGCCATTGGAGGCCCAACCCAATGGTCAGTTTTTTTTTTTTTTTTTTTTTTAAGTTTTTAATTTTTTTTTTCAAACCTTTTTCCTATAAATATCCCCCCCTCCCATTTCAATTCTTGATCAAGTCAAAATAGATATGATTTTGGCCCTCATATCCTTCACTTTTTGCTTGTTTCTCGAGCATTTTCCTGTGATCTAACTATGATAAACAAGTGTTTCAGGTTTATTAGTGCCACAAGGGCATTTGTGAAGAAGGAGAAGAATTTGATCTAAAAAGTGCAAAAAGGTGAAACTAGGCATTATCGCCATTTTGGTGTCGCTAAAGGCACACCACGACAGAAGGGCTTTGAAATGAATTATCGTGGTTGAAGTGTCGCTATGAGCACAACCGCGATAGAGAGATTAAATCTTGATAAATCCATTAGGTGTGGTGTCGCAGTGGAGTGCCGTTGTGGAGCCACAACCGTGACAGAGAATAAAAAGATGAAGAGTTTTTAATCAGGTCGAGTGTCGTTGTTAGTGTCATTGTGTGACCAAATAGCGACCACTCAAAGATTTCAGATTCCATTATCGCCCTTCCTATGTCACTGTCTTCACAACCGCGAAAACGATGAGAATTAGCCACGACAACCAAATCGAAGAACGAATAACCGTCTGTCGCAGTGGCATTGCAGTCTCCAAAACTACGAAAATACAACCGCGACACATGCCACATTAACATTTCTAGCAGTTGAAGGACAGATCTGAGAGCCACTATAATATTCTTCTTCTCCATTTTGAATAGGAGTTCTTCCAAGCACGGAAATACAGAACTTAGACTAGCATTCTTTCCTCCATTTGACCTTAGTTAGACTTCCTCCATCTCTAATCTTGGACTACCTTTTCCATCCAAAAACTAACACCAAATCTTGAATACTTTACCCAATCACTCATCTCTTCCCATTCTCTACATTTCTCTACCTTTGTCACAACCCATTAGATATCCATCATCTAGATACATCCCCATCTACCATTCTTTGCACTAGGAGCATCAAAGGAAAGAAGGATCAAACACTACAAAAGGAGGCCCAATGGTGATTTCCTAATCTATTACTACTTTGCTATTTGATTGTAACTATGTAAAACTAAATCCCTATTCTAGGGGATTGATGTGAGAAACATTTGGATTTGGGTTTTGCTTAAGCTATATGTATTTTGAATCTCTATTTGTGTTCTATTCATTTGATAACTAGATCTTATTCATTATATAATTGGCATTGTATACCACAAGTTGATTATACTCTTATTTAGGATAATTTGTTATACAATCAATATTGGATTGACACCCTTGAATAATTAAGGAACATAGTGAATAGGATAGATGGTTGGAGGGTATATCAACCGCAATCATCTAAACCTTGATTTGTAATTACTGATCCCACCTTGACCCTCTCTCCTTAATCAGTTAGGCATTTTGGTGAGAAGTGTTTAGGTTTCGTAGTAACGGCCTAAACACGTCTAAGACTACAAATGGTTAACAAGTATGAGATTGGTTTATTAAAGTAGCTTGAAAAGCATTACCCATAATCCACTTGCAACTCTATCATTTCCCTAGCATTCTCTTAATTGATTACATTCCATATTCTTATCAAAGATTGTTGAACATTCTATTTTCCCTATCACCTTTTTGTTACATTTACTTTACATGTATGTTTGATGGTTTCTCAAACGATACACTATCCAAACTATCATGATTTACTTTATTACATTATAGATTAGTTAATTAATACAACATATTACTCTAATTCCCTGTTGAACGAATCCTTACTTATCGTTTTACTAAGATTTTATCATAAGTGGATTCCTAAGTGGTTAAACATAGTTTTCAAGTGAACACATAAATACATTGTTTTGTTGAGCACAAACGACGCTCATCAATTTTCCTCACTCCAATTCTCTCTCAATTCTCAAATTCTCTCTCAATTACTCAATTCTCTCTCAATTATTCAAAATTATTTTAATGCAATTAAATCACAATTACATTTTTTTTTTTACTCAATTCAAATTCATTTCCAACAATTTTTTCAAATTTATTTCCAAAATATTTTTTAAAATTTATTTCCGTCAATTTTTTCAAATTTATTTTCAACAATTTTTTCAATTCAATTTTTTTAATGGCAAGTGGAAAAGGTTCAAGGCATTCCATTTCCAGCAAAGGTAATGATCCTATGTGAGAAATCGATCAAGAATTAGTTTACGATTTCTTTAACAATGACCAAACCACGGGAATGGAAGACAAATGTATTTGTGGAAAAATAAATATTTAATATTTAATATTTTTAATAAAAAAAAATTTAAAATATATATTTAAATATTTAATATCTTCCTCTTCCTCTATTTTTCCACAAATAGGGAAAAATACCATCCCCATTTGTGGGGAGTTTATTCTCGAGTGAAGTTTTATTTACCATAGTAGGTTTGCTGATGTGGATTACAATTGTTGGAGTAAATATTAAATTAATATTCACACAAATCAAGAACTTAATCAAGTTCCTTATCTTGATTTTCTTTTCCATAAAACTTAATTCTCTATCATTTTATTATTAATAAACACACCCATGAAAGAATTAAAAAAAAAAAAATGATAATCGTCAGATAGATAGGAACCAACGGACCTTAGAGCATCTCAACGCTATTATGCATTTAGATAGAATTTCTTGCAATTTATGATGGAAAGATAATGAGGTAAAAAAAAAAATAAAAACAAAATAAAAACAAAACAAAACAAAACAAAACATCTCTAATACAATTATTTAACCTAAATATGGAGTTATGTTGCACAATATTTTGTAGAGATAATGGAGGTGGGAAACTCTTTTAGAAATGCTAACAATGATTTTTCACCGTTTCCCACCAATGCTATTAATGGTAAAAATAATTGAGTAGAGGGAGTGAGACATATTTTTTGATGATTGGTCATAAAGTGAATATATATTGACATTTTATTAATTTGGGACTAGGTATTTTTTTTTTTGAAATCTTTCGTCATTAGTAGGATTCGAGCTGTTAATCTGGGAGTCATTTACCCAAGCTCTAAGCTTCAAGTTCATCCATCTACCAACTAAGCTACGCCTCTGTTAGTAATATATATATTTATTTAGGTAATTGCATTGAAGATGAAAATATTTACTTCTTCATTATTATAATTGTTTTTACCAAAGTGGATCATATTCAAGAGAAATGCTTATATCACCAATAAAAACTCTAAAATGCATAACACCATTGAAGATACTCTTCCTAGGTGTTAAATTGTTTTTGTTATTTTTATTTTAAAAATAATAATAATTACTTTTTTTTTAAAGAAAACTTTATTCAATGAGAAAACATTAACCTAGTCCGGTAAGCACCTCTCCACGTACTGAGGATATACTTCTCCATCCAAAAATAGTCTCCAACAACACCTAAAGCCATTCTCGATACAATGAATTCGCCTTATATAAACATACCTCAAAGACCCACCCGCGACACTTCTGAGCCGGTCTATAATATCTCCAATGACCATACCAATATTGAATATCCGCCAAAGAAAGCACACATGCCTTAACCAAATTGACTACCCCCAACGCATCTTAAAAAAAAAAAAAAAAAAAAAAAAATTACTTTAAAAGAAATAATAATAATAATTTGTCGAGCTGGTCCCGACACGCCCTAACTTAAAATATAAAAAATAAAAATAAAAATAAATAACTTCTAATAAAAATAGGGAAGCAAGTGGACGTGGCTGCTAAAATGGACCATTTTTTATTAAAGTTGCTTGTTTTTATGCTGACTAGTTGTAATATGCGCCTGGTCTGGTCCACGAGAATCTTGTATTTGACTAAAAAGAAGACAAGGATCGTGGCTCGTGACAGTCTGATTTAGCTGGGTCCCGTGTATCTCTACCTTGCACATGCAATACTATTTCTAATGCACATCTTAGTCACGTACCACCTTCTCATTTTTAGCATAATGCTCCCCATATTACCTTTTAATATAAGTAGTCGGTATCAAATTATTACGAAATTGAATGTTATTCCTTAGTTGATACTAATAGTAAAATTTATATAATTTAATTAAAATTGCTCTTCATCCAAAAAAATAAAATTAAAGTTGATTGAGTTTGTAAGCATAATCTACAGTAAACACACCACTCATCAAATGTTGAAGTGACAAAATGAAGTTGTCGCATTAGTATACTCCTTACACCTATATCTATAAGGTTGTAGGTTCGAGTATTCGTCACCGCATATTGTATATTAAAAAAAAAAACATGTTGAAACTCCATGTTCAAATCCCCCTCCCACAAGTCAAGTATATGAAGTTGAATGATAATATATGAAGTCGATATAAAATTGCTATAAAATTGAACATTATTTATTGGTTTATACTGATCGTAAAATTTTATAGTTTCTTTTTTTATATATACTACTCGTGGTAATAGCGACTCGAACCTAAAACATTATCAAACTAAATAAACGTCATTCACTCCAAACCAAATTTTCATAATTTAATACAAGTTTTATGAATAACATGAACGATACTTTTTATTTCAGCTCATGTGCAAAATCTTTCTTGCTTACTCGGATCCTATATTTATTATTTTTTACATGCACCCTACCTTACTCCTTTAAATGTAAACCGAGCCTTCCCCTATGCGAGGGAAATTTGAAGTAAAAATGTTTTATACAAGTGTAAAATATATACATATTTTTTAATAGGAAATAAAGTGCATATGTTTTGTTTGTTAAACTAACCAACACTAACAACAATCCGAGTGCGTTTACTTTTGTTTTTTTCTTTTGTCAAAGTATATCTAAATGCATTTACTAATTAAAAATTTTAATTTGGGAAAGAAAATTTAATTATTGATTGGTGATTATCATGTTTATTAAAATCAGGTGAGAATCAGATTATGTGGATCTATACATAAATTAGAAATTATTCAAATTAAGTTGTTATGTTTTTTTTTTTTCAAATTCTCTTTACTACATAATTTGATTTCCTTTCATTTCATTTATGATTAATAAACACGACATAATTAGAGAAATTCAAACCCAAAATGTCATTATGAAATTGTCTCTTATACTGTATTAAGTTAACGTTGAATTTAAAAGTTTTAAGTTTTATTTGAAATTTACACTAAACCCTTTTATTTACTTATTTAAGTCGTACAAATTGTGAGAGAGAAGAAAATAATTTAAACCAGATCCAGTTGTGAAAGGCTTATCGTCTACCGAACTTTTAATTTTTAACAAAAATATATATATATTATAAATTCATACTTGCATATAAAGACAAATATTTATTTATATATTAATTAATTAATGGTTGAGATTCTTTTTGGCACTTTTTCTAACTCCCTAAACATTGGATTATTTAAAAAATTTATATATATATATATATAAATATAATGACTTTGGAGAAAATAAAGAGGATGGTAAAAGTACCCACTAGGACCACCCATGACATTTTATATATTTCGCAGTGCATACTACACAGATCCACTGACAAATTACAAGAAAATAATTTATTTTATATTGTCGTTTATAGAGCTTGTTTGTGGGGGCACAAGACAAGCACGTGATTTATCATACATAATTAAAAACAATATGATTTTATTTTTAAGAATACAAATTCAATGCATTAGCTCATTAAGTTGTCAGTCAACATATATAGAAAGATATTTTGAAGAGGCACCTGTTTCTCTTGTCGCAATCTCAAATTGAATATGGGATCTAAAATATTATTAAATAAAATACGAATCTTTTTGTAATTAAGTCGGTAACAAGCTGTGTTTCAAATTTTCATTCGTTGTGGGCAGGCCGGCAGGGGCGGAACCCTGTGGGGGACCCTTTGGCCCACAGAATATATATATAAATATTTTAGTATTTAAAAAGATATAAAAAAAAAATTAAAAACTATATATTTTTTATATTTGAGTCCTATCAATTTTAAGTTTTTATTATTCGGTCTCAAAATTATAGATTTTCGATTCCATCCTAGTTGCAGGCCCTCAAAAATATGCCAAACAGGATTTACTAATGGTGCGGATTGAATGAGGAGTAAAGACCACCAACTTTTTTTTTTTTTTTTTTTTGATAAATATCAACCAGAAACAAACTACAACCACATTACAAGAAACCATTATCTGAAGTAAGGGGATTAAAATCCACCCAAAGCCTCTCTCTAACTGATACAAAAGCTGCACGTGCTAGCTCAAAAGCAAAGGAATTTTCAGAATGAAAATTAGCTAAACTTTTAATTATACCAACATTAGAACACAACATTTTAATATCATTTACTAAAAACTTAGATTCCCCTACAATAGGGATGGAATCATTGAGAATAGACACTATATCATCAGAAAAACCTTCAGCAAAATCCACCTGCAGCTGATAAAAATCAGCAAGAAGCAACCCTAACATGTAAGGGGTGAACGAGGACTTGAACTTGACACGCATGAAAAGATTAATACCATGTTTGGTACATTGTATTGTATTGTATTAGAAGTTTAAAATGTATTAGAATAATACAATACAATACAATACAATATTTGGCTAGTTTTAGACTATATATTGAATATTATTAGTTAATACATTTTAATTGGTATAATATAATGGATATATGTTGTATTAGCTAATAAACCGGAGAGAGAAATAATAATAATATAATGGGCGGAGGCCTATGGAGGACCCCTTGGCCCACATAATTTTTTTTTTTTTTTAGTATTTAAAAATATATGGAAACAATTTTAAAAACTATATTTTTTTACATTTGAGTACTATCAATTTTAAGTTTTTATTATTCAGTCTCAAAATCATAGATTTTCGATTCCATCCTAGTTGCGGGCCCTCAAAAATATTCCAAATAGGATCTACTAATGGTGCGGATTGAACGAGGAGTAAAGACCACCACCTTAACACGTAAGGCTTGGACTTGAACTTGACACACATGAAGAGATTAAGATCATGTTTGGTACATTGTATTATATTAGAAGTTTAAAATGTATTGGAATAATACAATACAATATTTGGTTAGTTTTAGACTATATATTGTATTGTATTAGATAATAAATTGGAGAGAGAAATACTAATAAATAATGAATAATAATAATAATAATTACTATAATAATTTTAATAATAATAATATATAGTAATAATAATAATAATATTGTTAATAAAATTTAATAATAATAATAATTTTAAGTATAATTACAAAATAATATAATATAATGTATTTTTATATAATAAATTTAATAAATATTATATAAATAACATAAAATTTATTCTAATAGTATAAATGCTAAAGTATTTACATGAATAATAATTTATGTAATAAAACATTAATTATATATATATATTAATATTTTTTTAAATATAATACAACAATTATATATTTTATAATATGTTTTTATATTCTAAAAATATTTCAATTTATTAGTTAATAAAATATCTAAAAAAAAAAAAAAAAAGTCTCAGTCTAACATTGTATAACTTAATACAGTTTAATACAAAATATCATCAAACACAAGATTATATAAGAATAATGCAATCTCTTTCAATACAATTCAATTCAATCTAATTGAATACAGTAAAATATAATACAATACGGTGTGCCCAAACGAGCCCTAAAAGATAAATATTACAAAGTTACAGATGACCACTTTTTACTACTAAGTTACATTGGACATTAGTATTTTTTATAAAATTTTAATTATATATTTGTATATTGAAATAATATATTTTCATATTTTCATATTATGTTTTTCTATTTGAAAACTATATTTAAAATTTGAATTCTTATGCTCTCATTTATTTTCCAATTAAATATATAGCTTTCCTAATACTCAAACATTTTCACTTATTTTCCAATTGAACAACTTTTCTAATTCTCACAACATTGATATTCAACATTAACCAGATTAAAAAAAAAAAAAAAATTCCTAATCCTAAAAATTGTTAAGTACATATATTATTATCGATCAAAACTCTATAAAAAAATTATAAATACAATATATATATATATATATTGTTTATCTTCATACCCCATTATTATATTTTGAGCGTATAAATAACAAAATTACTTTTTGAAATATTACAATAATTCGAGATTTTATAGGGATGTGGAAGAGACTCGAACTCATAACCTCATGGTGTGGGTGTGAGGGGCTTTACCACCGGGTCAGCCTCATCTTGTCTAAATAACAAAATTACTTGGTTTTTAAAAAAATAATTACTTACATTTTTTTTTATATATATAAAAATTACTTTCTTGTTTGCTATTAGTTTTTATAGTAGAAATGCCTAGTAAAATATAGACGGTGATATAAATTTAGCTATGCTATATATATATATATATATTTTTAAAAAACTTTGTTTGAAATATCAAAATACAAAATTTGATCAATTATATTTTATCTAAAAATAAATTTTATACAAAAGGGCAATTGTAGTTTTTAGATTGAGAGAATAAGGGGTAATAACACCAAATGGGGTTGACTTTGTGGGGATAACACCAAGTTAATAATTATTGTAAAAATAACATCAAAGTATGTGGTGAGACCAAAATTCCCCAACTTATTTTTTATTTTTAAAAATTTTTCTCTTTTTTTTTTTTTTTTTTCCTCTTCTCTTCTCTTCTCAATAACCTCCATCAATGGTGATTGAAAAGACCTCCTTTGGAGGTTGAAACGACCATGTCCTCCATTAGAGGTCGATGAAGAAGAAGATTAAAAAAAAAAAGATCTGAAAATAAGTCTCAGGTATGATGGAAATAAGTCTCGGGTACCCTACCCGAGACTTATTTACAAGTTTAAATCTAGAAATAAGTCTCGAGTATCCTACCCGACAGACTTATTTTTAGGGACGGAGCCAGGATTATATTTTAGAGTTGGCAACATGAAATTTTTTTATTATTAAAAATGTTGTTTATATTTTAAAACATTATTATTTTTCATTAATTATTTAAAATGAATAAAAAAATCTATTGAGATAAATTATCTTAATTTGTGTATGTATGAAAAACATTTAAGATAATCCTTGAATATTGATGAAAACATAATAAAAATAAGAACAATACTATATATTCCAACTCATATCTCAACTTGTAACTTATATAATTTAATCTATATAAATGTGACGAGTGAAATAAATTATAATTAATATGTATCAATTTGTTAATCGACAAACAACTAGTTGGAATACAAGTTGAGATATAAAGTTGGCGGTATATCTAGTATTACTCTAAAAATAATATAGACTAAAATTTTTAGGCCATTAATTCAAGATTCAATAATAGTGTTTAATAGTTAGAAGACAAATTGAAATTTAAACAATACTTCAAAGAAAAATTTAAATTTAAATTGCATTCCTAATATTTTTCTAAAATCCAAATACTGTTTTAATTATTAAAAATTATAAAAGTTTTATTGATACAATTTCTTAATAATTAAACATAAATATATGACTATGTTTACTTGACATGTTTTAATAATATAAACCAACACATTTTTTTAAATTGCAAAAACTAAATGAATAAATAAATAACCTATAAAAAATATGACATGGGATTACCATATTAGAGTGAGATAAGTAAGATTTGGAGAGAGAAAAAAATATTTTAAGAATATAATAAAATTAGTTAAGAAAGAATTGAGTAAGTCTAATTTTGATAAAAAAAAAAAAAAAATTACAACTGACATAACAAACTATATATGTTACGATTTGCTTTATATTTGAGATATAAAGAAAAAATAATAATATATTCTTTACGTGGTTAAGATAAAATTATTAACAATGTAATTTATAAAGGAATTAGAAAATCTAAATATGAAGATAAAAATATAAAACTTGAGGGGATATGAAAAAAGGGTACAAACATAAAACTCTAAAAGTTTAGGGGCAAAATTTATAAAATTGATAGACCTCCGATGAAGGTCCAATGTAGGTACAAAAAAAAAAAAAAAAAAAAAAAAAAAAAAAAGATATAGAAAAGAATAAAAGTTAAAATACGGGTATTTTTATACATCAATATTATTTGGTGTCATTTAAACTCAAATTATCATGTTGGTGACTTGGTGTTGGTGATAGTTCTAAAAATGCTTCTCCAAAGAATGCTATAAATTTAAAGTACCCTTGTAGATTTTCAACCTGGAGGGCCCAAAACAGCTATTGAGCGGACCCTGCAGATAGCATATGGGAATTGACCGGGTGAAAAGATAAGAAGAGTCACAATTTCACACAGCATTTGGATTGATGATTGGCTCATGGACTATAGAGAGAGCTAGGTTGTCGCCAGTCGCCACCACTTAATCGCTCAGTCCTTTCTCACCATTCTAAACGCTTCAATCGTCCCACCTTCCCTTATCTATATGTTTATCTAAACTATTTTTATTTATTTCTATTTTCTATATTAAATTACATAAAGCTAGTATGTGTTTTTGAAAAAAAAAAATGTTGCTATGGATATTAACATGGATGCATGTCAATGGGGGTGGATTTAAGACGGGACAATAAATCTCAAACCCAATCCTGACTCCAATAAAATTATTTGTCTCTAATCCTAACCCAACCTTACCCCAACCCTGACTATTGAAGACTTGGGTTCATAAATTTAAGCAAAAATAAATCTTTTACAAATAGTTATTTTTACTGGGTATAGCTTTTGACAATAAGCTATATGTTGTTTGGTAGTTCTTGAACCATTTGCTATAAAGTCAAGTTGTCTTTGTGTAAAAAAAAAGTTTTTAAGTTAATAAATTGTTTACCGATATAACCTTAAAAGAGGTTTTGTTGTTATAAATTATAAGAAAGTGCGTTGATAAATTATTTATAATGAAAGGGGTATATGTTGGCCTATTAAAGTTTATAGAGGGTAATTGAGACAATTAAGATTAAAATGGCTTTTTTAACCTGTAGAAAAACCATACCAAACATACTCTTAAGTCAAAACTTATCACTCACGACTTGAGCTATTGATATTGAATATGTTTTAATGCAATTTTACGTAGGTGCTTCAAACTTGCAAACGGGTTTTTGGTATTTGAGCTAAAATGGCTTTTTTCCGATCTAAAAAGTTTGAATATAAATTGATTTCATCTTAAATGGGGTTAGTGTAATTTGGGCTGAAAATGATGCTTGGTGCCTAAAATATTGAATCTGATTTTTGATCCAAGTTGAAAACGCTTATTTGATCCAATTATATATCGGTTTTGTGCTAAGAAGTCATGCTCGGACTCTTGAGTGATTGAATTTGGTTTCAATCATTCGGTTTTTGTAATGCTTCAAATTAGTGTTCATGGGTTTTTTGTTTGATTCATATTCTTGGCTTTCAAGTCTTTGATGTTTTGATGTTTTATGTGTATATATTTTGTGAGCATAAGCACGACATCTTCCAGTTTTTTGATGTAGGAGGATTTATAATATTAGTAATCGTTTTTATATTTGTATTGTCATTTATCAATTTAGTTTTGCTTATGTTATTTGTTCGGTTGTTGGACCTTAGTGATATTTTATGTTATTTTATGAGTGAGCTATAAATACCTCTCTTTGTTATTGTTATTGTAATAAGTAGACTATTTGATATTGAGAATTAAAACACAGAGAGTTTTCTCTCCATTTTGGGGTTTGCCATGGATTTGGCTTCCTACTACATCATTTTGTATCTTATGTGCTTTTCTGGACTATGTTATCAATTAAGACTATTTTTTTTTTAATTGACAAGGTATTTTAATTTTCGTGCTCACAAAATTAACATCAATTTGGATGATTTTATCAAACACATTTGAATGATAATAACCTAGAAACTTTTAAAAATGTACGTAGCCAATAGCAGCCAGGTATAATCAGGGTATGACTTGTAATCATTAAATCTGGTATATTTTTGGCAAAACTGGATTGATTGGAAAAAGGGTTTGTTTGTTTTTTTGTTTTTTTTTTCCCTTCACAATAATTCAGGATTTAAGGAGGAGATAAACTTGAACAGTGTAAGTGTGATGGGTAAACCAGTACGCCAACCTCATAAACATACAAAGTTAAGTAAACAACTAATGTTTCCAAACTTGTTAGGGACTAAACTGAAATTTGCACAATGAATTTTGTATAATCAATTTAAAATATGGAGTAATACTATACATCCTAAAAAATTAACTCAAATGATGGATAAATGAGTTGTCATCACCACACAAATCATGAGGTGATGTGTGAATGATATGACAATAACAAATCACTTACAATATCATTTGGATTGGTTTTGGGCTAAATTTTTGGGTCGATAAACATTAATGTAAAATATGAGGAATGCATTTGTTAGCATATTTTTCAAAATGGTTTATGAAATTGCTCCAAAAAAAAAAAAAACAGTTTATGAAATGGAAACTACCTGTTGCTAATATCTTAAGAGTAGGCCCGTCCCCAGATATTTTGGGGCCCAAGCAATTTTATGATATTAACAAAAACCGGGGCCCTATATAATACAAGATTATTTTATTTTATTTTATCTTGTATTTTTTTCGTTTAACTTCGTTTGTATATTTGTGTAGACGGTAATCAATTTAATTAATGATTATAATTATATAATATGTTATAAAAGAACCCATTATAAAATATCCTTGTTTGACCATAAAAGATTCAAGAAATGATTCAAGAAAAACTTAACAAATTGACTACACAAATACACAATACACATACAAATCTGATAATTGAGATCACTAAAGCCTAACACTATAACACATGATTCAAGAAATGTTTTCTTGACAGTTTTTAACTCTCATAAATCCTTGATGGTTTTTATTTTTATACACCACCGTCGGCAGTCAGCCACCACCTCCCGGCCCACTTCTGATAATAATGACAATTAATTGTCATTATTATGAACTGAACTTGAGATCTCAAATCAAAAGTTGTAAGTCTTTACCACTTGACTACAACATTTGATTTGTTAATATTTAAACAATATTTATATATAATTTATATGAGTTGTTAGAAAAGGAAAAAAAAAAAAAAACTTGTTAGATATATTTAAATTTATTCAACTAATCAAAATTCTAATTTCTACGACAGATATATATTAAAAAATATTTATTGAAACTTTTAATAAAATTATATTTTTTTAAAACGTATATAATTGTGTTATTGATCTATACTCTATGGTCACGTTTGGTTACATGGTGGAATGGTAATGAGAATGTGAATGAGAATTGAAAGAAAAGAAAAACTAAGTTTTTTGTTTGGTTGAAACTTTATAATTAGTCTCTGAATTAATATTATTTTGTTTGGTTAACAATGGAATGGAATGGAGTTAACTGTATTTTGACTAAAATACCCCTAATTATAAAACATTCATAATAACATAACATATTATCGATAATAACAATAAAATATAAAAGTATATTATATATATAATTATATATTATTTAATATAATTATATATTATATATATAATATATTATATATAATACATATAATAATATATATTATATAATATAATATATATATTTATAAAATATAACTATATAATATATATTATTTAATATATTAATATATAATACATATATACATATAATAGATAAATATAAATCTATATAATATCAATATAATATATAACACATATGTATATATTATATATAATACATATGATACATATGATACATATAATATATAATAATAATAATAATATTATATATTATATAATATATAATAGTATAATAATATAATATATATAGTACATACAGATAAAATATATATTTATATATCATTAATATAATATATAATAATAATATAATATTTTTGGAAAGGAGGGTATTTTTGGAATGGAGTCGGGGCATATGAGGGTATTTATGGAATATAAATTTTAGTTTGGAATGGAAGGGCATTCTATTGGTTTTTGGATGGAATGCACATTCAACCAAAATTGTGGAATCCTTATTCCATTGCATTTTAACAAACCAAACGAATGGAATGACTTTCTTTCCATTTTATTCCATCCAACCAAACATGACCTATAGGAGACTCATGACATCAATTGTAATAATCATGATTTGAAATAAAACTCTCACTACAAGGGTGATATTTCTTAACATGCATCTTGCAATTTAATTAACAAATATAAGACTCAGATTACTAATTTATATGGGTAATTAAATTATTAAAGTGTCTCTTAGTATGAAACAAGAGAGTGAAAAATAAATAAACAATTTTTTTAAAATTATTTTTTTGAATTTTTTAAAAGTAAATTTATTAAATTTAAAATTTTACTTATTCAATATCGGTTTGCCCAAAAACCGATATCTTACTGTAAAATAAATTCATATCGGAATTTTGTTTGGTGTTGAAAATAGGAAGTAAAAGTTTTAAAAAAATTATTAAAGATAAATTAAAAATTTGAAAAAACCGTCAAGAAATACAGTTTTTCTTTTAGTGTAAAATTAGTGGACACTAATCTACTATTGTAAATAAAATAAATAATTAAAAGATGAGTCAAAATCAACATGTAGAAATTAATGACTGATGAGCCGTCATTTGTACTCACAAAATGATGTTTTAATTTGATCTTTTGAAAACTATTTTTTTTTTGGCCACTTAAAATCCTTTAAGATATAAATCTTTAGCAAGTGGTAAGCAAAGTTCGTTCCACAGAGAGATAAAGTAATATATTAGATAAATTGACTAATCTTAAACGCAATAAAATAAATCAATGAATGTAGATAGTTGTGTGGTTTCATAAACCACCAAATTTGCTACTAAAATAAATATACAAAAATGATAGAAAAAAGAGAAGACTCAACGATCTTGATAAGGGAAATGGTTAAAACAATTAATAAATATGCTAGGTGATAGATGGAGTTACTAGTGAGTGTGAGTAATGCCTACAAAGCCTCATTAATAGACAAATCTCATATATGATAACCATTTGATTTCTAGGTTGTGTTTAGGTCATTACTATGAACACTAAATAACTTCCCTCCAAGATGCCTAACCGATTAAGGATAGGGGGTTAATGTGGGATTGGTTGGTTTCAAATAGAGGTTTAGACTAGTGTGGCTGATATACCCTCCACTAGTCTATCCTAATCACTAAGTTCTTTAACCAATCAAGGGTGTCAATCCAAGATTAGTTCCACAACTAATTATCTCACATAAAAGTATGATCTACTAATGATATATAGTGCAAATCATATAATATGTAGAATCTAAATATATAGTGAATAGAAAACATATAAAGATTCAATTACAAAAAGCTTAAACAAAATACCCACAATCACAAGTTCCTCACATCTATCCCCTAGATTAGGGGTTTAGTTACACATAGTTACAATCTAATAAAAAGAAGTGATAGGTAAGGAAATCACCCTTAGGTCTCTTTCTTTAGTGCTTGCTCATTCTTTTCCTTAGATTGCTCCTTGTGCAAAGAGTGGTGGAAGAGGGATGTATCTTGATAGATGGTGTCTAATGGTAAGTGACAAATGTATTGAAATGTAGAGAATGGAAAGGGAGGAGTGATTTGGTGAAGTAATCAATATATTTTGTTGAGGTTTTGGATGGAAAAGGTGGTTCAAGATGAGAAAATAGAGGAAGTTGAAAGATGAATTATGGAAGAGAAAAAACTAGATCTAAACTCTGTATTTTCGTGCTCAATATTATGTTTGGATTCTCTTCAAGTTGGAGAGCAAGAGTATATATAGTGGCTCTTGGACTTGTACTAATAACGGCTTGAAACGCAGATGTGACGCGCATGTCGCTATTTTGTTGCCATGGCGACCTTGTCGCGACAAACGGTTACGGATTCTTAGATTCACATGTCACAACCAATCTCATCTTTTTCGCCCTGGTGCAAAGGGCGACACTGAGGAAATTTGAGTGATGTTGCCATTTGCCCTTGAATGTTGCCATGGCGACATGCAAATGCCGACAACACCTTACGCATTCTTCTTGGAATATTTCTTTTGTCGCCATAGTGACCTGATGACTCGCTTTTTGCATCGTTACCAAATTACGAATTATTAAAAGAATGTTACTAAATGAATTCTTACACAATATTCTTACGCAATGCTCTTGTATGTGTTTTTAGAGATATCTAGGATTTAATTGATTTATCAATATATCCATCGTCTAAATCTTTGGCTAGAATACTCATTGAATACATTCTATGCTTCTAGTATTATTTTGTATGTTTAAAACATCTTGAATTTGTGCTTCATGATTATGATATATTCAAGTATTATTTGTGTGAATAGAACTATGAGCTTTTGTGTTAGGTGTTTTCACATGCTCTAGGTTAATTCATGTTTTTGCATCTAGTCTTATATTCTTGCGTTCTCACATGTTTAGGTCTAGTTGTTCCATAGAATGTCTTGATCACATGTTTTATGTTATGTTGATTGTGATTTGCATCATTTGCATCACTTATATCATTTGCCTTAAGGAAAGGTTGAAGTCTCTTTCAAAGTGAGTGAGGCTTTGTATTGAGCAAGAAGACTTGGCTAGGAATGAGTTTCGGATAGCCAAGCGAAAGTCTTAGCAAGGAGTTTCATACTCCAGATAGTTGAGCTAGAGGAGCTTGACTAGGATCTTAGTGATCTAGATTACTAAGCAAGGGAATATTCCTAGAGGTTTGAGAGTCTTGGATAGGAAGTTGCTTCCTAGAGGTGTAGAACACACTTTGGATAGGGAGTAGGCTTAGTGATTCAATAGCCTGAGGGTAGACTAGGATTTGATAGCGTGATATTGATATCATAGAGTTGATAGCCTTGAGTGTGTATGTCCTTTTCGTATAGTGGATTTGTTTTGTCGGTGGTTTTGGATTCAACCCGTTGATGTTTCCTCTTAGTAGGTTTACCACGTAAAAATCTTGTGTCCTTTGTCTCTTTCTTTATCTCTTTTATATTGTATATGTGTATATGTTATTTTGTTGAATATCATTCTCTTGTGTTGTATATTTGATCAAGTACTTGTAAAGAGTGATTTGTAGAACAATTCTCTTTAGATCAATTTTGTATTTGTAATCTTTCATATTTTGTCATCTTTGTGTATAGATATATTTGTTCACTCTTACATTGAACAATATTGATATACAAAGTATTATTTGATATTGTATTTTAGTGATATTATACCTCATACTACAATTTGTTATATGTAGACAACACCTAAATGATGATATGCTTATATTGTATATGTATGAATGTTCCGTTTATATGTTGTATGTAAAGCCACCTTGAGGGACAAACGTAAGTTAGTTCAAGGGATTGAAAATAGGCCAAAAACCTATTCACCCCCTCTCTAAGTACGCTTTAAGCAATTTAACCTTGTTTGTATACTTTCAATTGGTATCAGAGCGGGTCGTCAGACGGCACTCGATAAGATCCGAATTATACTTACTAGTGAATTGCTTAGGTTTTTTGAAGTATGGTTTTCCGAGATGATGTGATGACTGAAGGAGCTTCGAATTCTTGGCCTCCTTTTCTCAAGGGTCACAACTATAGGTTTTGGAAATTGAGGATGAGGACTTACATTCGCTCTATTGATTTGAGAGCTTGTATGACCGTTGAAGAAAGTTACCTTGCTCCCAATAAGACTGAGAATGGAGTAACCGTTTCCAAGCCTATGAGTGAGTGGTCTACAAATGAGTTCAAGTTAGCAAAATGGCATCATCGGGCAGTGAATTATATTTTCGGAGGTGTAGATAGTAGACAATTTAGCTACATCCAAAACCTAGAAACCGTAAAGGAGGCATGGGATGCATTCCGGGTCACTAATGAGGAGACTAAATCGGTGAAGAAGTCTCGTCTTCAATTGCTCACTTCCCAATTTGAGGTTTTGCAAATGGGTGAGGAAGACAAGTTTGTTGACTTCTAAGATAAGCTACTAGACATCGCTAACAAGTGCTAAGCACTTGGTACTCCTATCTTCGGTGAGAGGCTAAATTAAAAGATTCTAAGATCTTTGCCAAAGAGGTTCAAAGCCAAGGTTACCGCTATTGAAGAGAGCAAAGATGTTGACGTCATGAGCTTAGATGAACTATTAGGATCTCTTCAAAACTTTGAGGTGTGCATGAAACTGAAGGCTAAGAACAAAGGCTTAGCTCTCAAGGTTGTCCAAGAAGCAAGTAGTAGCGAAGATGATGAGGAGATGTCATTGTTGGTTAGAAAGTTTAGGAAGTTTTTGAGGAAAGGAGCCAAGCCAAGTGGCAAGCACTGAAGAGAAAAGGAAGTCAAGAAATCCTTTACTCCACCTTATAAGAGGAGTGGTCAAGTTAAAAGCATTAGAAAGGTCCAATGCTTCAAGTGCAAGAAGTTAGGACATTATGCTTCGGATTGTCCAAATGGTGATTCTAAGAAAGACAAGAAGGGAAAGGCTATGGCGGCCACATGGGGTGAAGATGATGAATTTAGTGATGAGAAGGGCTTAAGTGATGAGTCTTCAAGTGAAGAAGAGCTAGTGAGCAACTTTGTTGGCTTCATGGCCTCTTACTCGCCTCTAGATGATGTTAGTTAAGATTCATTGGACAAGGAGGTTGATATAAATCATCAAGTGTGCTTAAGTGAGAATCCTACCTTAAACTTTTGGCTAAGGTGAAGTGTCTTGAAGATAGTTTGAAGATAGCCTTAAGTAAGGTAGATGAGAAGAATGATTTAATCAAGATACAAGTGGATGAGTTTGTTTCAACAACTCGGAGGCTCTTGGGTGAAAAGAATGCTATTGCCAAGAAGCTTAGAGAATTTGAAGGGTTAGTTCTTGAAAGGGATAGGATCATCTCTAGTTTGACTCTAGGAGACTCAAATGACGCGGTAGATAGGATCATCACTTCCTACAAGCGAGGTCATGGTTGACAAGAAAGCTCCTAAGAAGAGACGTTCCAAGACCAAGAACAAATTGAAGAACAAGGTACCCATTGAAACTCCCATTTGTGCTTCTCCCATTTCGAAAGGTAAAATCTCTTCTTTTGTTCTCATATGTCATTTTTGTAATACCCTTGGGCCATATTAAGCCCAAGTGCTATAAATTCATTGAATATTGCAACATGGAAAATGCATCTAGGGATAGAGAGATTGAACTTAATGTTAAGCATGCTAAAGCTTTTGAATATGGAAAGCATGTTAATGTCACAAAGCATGTTAAGAATTTCCGGAATGTGAAGAATAGAAACATTGCTAATATTGATAATGCATATGTTGCTAGCAATGTTGAAAAGAAAAGTATCAATGATATTATTGTGAATCAAGTTGTGGAAGAACTTTACTCTAGATTCAACATTATTGTCAATAAGGATCTTGATGATGTTTATGTTAATTCACCCAAGACAAAGTTTGTCAAGGGTAAGTGCTCTTACCAATGGTGTAAGTTGCACATGTGAGTTAGCTTTAAAATTAGTATCTTATTGTTACGAAGCTTAGCTTGTTTGCTTTGTATCTATACAATTTGACATGAACTTAGCTATCTCACATTCATTGTTATGATAGCCGAAATCTATTGATTAACTTTTTGAGAAGTTGTTTTTATGATATCTATATGGTGATAATTTTTGTCAAGATTTTTAGAGAAAGTCATTTTTGTTTGTTTGAGTTGAAATGCTTAGCCTTTAGTCTCTTGGAATCGACACACCTTTAACTTGTAGTCATAAGGACATACAAGCCAAGAGAACTCATAGAAAGGGTGAAGGCCTTGCATTTGATGAAAATAGCTTGCAAAGGTATATCTAATATCACATTGCTTGCTTATCTATATTTCATCTCTCAACTCATTGTTTTATCACTTCATGAAGCATTGATCGGGGTATAAAAGTACCTATTTTATACCCCTAATTCCTATTACTTTATGCTTATTTCTCGGGTAAAACCAGGCATTTAATGGATTAAATAAGTGTTTCAGGTAATCAGGGAGGTTCAGGGGCATTGTTGTCATTTTGGACATTTCAGGGGCTAAAATGCAATATTTGGGGATTATTGATAGTTTTGTGAATAAGGGAAAGATCAAGGGGCAAACTGTAATTTGCCAGCCAAAAGCACAGAAGCAGCCACGTCACTAGCATGAAACGAAGTCATTTGGGCCCAGCACGTGCGTCAGCCTGATGTCACGATGATGTCAGGTCATCTTCAAGCCCTAACCGGGTCAACCCGACCCGGTTCAAACCCGACTGGTGATAACCCGACGGTTTTTTGACCATTTTTTGGTGCTTTTTCAGGCTGTTTTCTGCCCAGATCGGCAGCCTACTTCCCGACGGTCCTACTAGACCCATTTTGAGCCTCCTATGCACATGATTTTCGTCTCCTCCAAGTCCTCCAACTTCCATGGCCAAGCAAGCTTTCAAGCTCACTTCCAGTGGGTTCTTGGTCGCCTAAACTCGTCTAAACTAGCTGAGTCTTCGCGGTTTCATGCCAATGGAACATTCCTGTGGACCAGAAAGCCACAACTCGTGGCCAAACTCCCATTATTCTCCGCGAGTTCATCCAGCAAGCACAGACCGGCGAGCCAGGGGATCAAAACCCGTGAGCTCGACCGATTTGGGAGATATTTTCATCCAAAACATGCCCAATCCTCCCCTCTATAAATATACAACTTTCCTAACCTTAAACACAATCCATAATATCCAACAATTTACCTAAATTACCCTAGAATAGCTTAGAATATCTTAGAGTTACATGACCTCAACACTACATGGTTTCATGTGGATTTCGTAGCTTAGAAAAAGAAGGCATGGTGCTTGATTGAAGACAAGAAGCATACCAACACGTGGTTTCTTCTTACTCTCTTACTTCTCTTCTTTATTTGTAGTTCATGAAACATGTATGTGTAAAATACTTTCAATGTTGAAGGATGGATTTTATATGACTTATCTTGTAATTAATTGATCTTTATCTTTACTATATCCATCTTGAGTTATTAAATGTTGAATTGAGTTTAATTGAATTGATACATGTTGTTGATTGATCATTAGTAACATGTATACTTGTTTTACAACATTGATTAGCTCTAGTGAAGAGGATTGGGTTAGTAATTGCATGTCCTATGCTTATTGACTAGTTCTCATGTTCTAGGTGGTAAATCCCTCTATTATTGTCATTCTATAACCATTAGTTGATGGCAATTTGAGTGGTAGTGATTGAATTGAATATGCCAGAGAACAAAGGTGCTTAATTGTGATCAATTGATATTATCCCTCATCATTTGCATCTTCAATCTTGCATAACCTTTGCAAGAGTTTTAGTTAGTTAGGTTAGTTAATGATAATTTAGTTAGTTGTAGTTGCTTTAGTGTAACTTAATTGTATTGCTTTAGTTGTTAATTTACTTGTTTACCTTAGTTGATAATTTAGTTAGTTAAGTTAATTATATTTGTCTTGTGATCATGCCTCTAGTTAGTTGTGAAACAAATTACGGTGTGTTCAATATTAGTCGGGAGGGGGAGGGGGAGGGGGGGGGGGGGGGGGGGGGGGGGGTGGTGGGGTGTAAATAAATTTTATCCGATTTTACTCAATTTTCGTTAATAGGCAAGATTACGAAAATACCCCTAATAGTCAATACAAATATAGCAAGTGTAATATAGTGCGGAAATATTAAATGACACTTGATATTTACGTGGAAACCCTCATGGGAAAAACATGGGCTATTAAGTGAGCCACACTCGAACCTCAAATCCACTAAATGTGAAAAAGATTACAACCTAATCCCGGAAGTAATCACACACCTACCTAACCCCGATATGAGTGAATCTAGTCCAATTGCTTGTGATTTACACAACCTAATCCCGGAAGCTACACAAGTCTTACTTCTCAAAGAAGAGATAACAAGCCTATGTGAATATATGAATACTCAAAATGCAATAAGAGCAAGGCAACCCTATATGCTTATCTAGGATGATGATGTATCAATGAAATCAATCATAGATATCAAAAGCTAAATGACATATCATAAAGCTTAGCTAATCAAGATTAAGCAAAACTTAGATAGCTATCACAATACAACACTCAATCATATTCATTACAAACAATCTCTATCTTGTATTTAGCATGTGAACATAAAACATACAAGTAAGTAAAGAGATTTCTTGATAAGAAATAAACTAAAATTAGATGAAGTTAGTCAAAATCTTACCAAGCAAGTTGTGATGATGCAAAGCTATGCATGAATGATCCTAGATGAACTTGATGAATCAAATGAAAAGCTTTGAGTGTTTAAAGGTGAGTTCTTGATGATTTTTCTCTCAAGTGTTTCTCTTTTTGCTTTAGGGTTCTAAGGAGTCAAAGAACTAACTCAAAGAAAAGAGAAAGCATGATATTTATAGGCACCAAGAACAGGGCATGTGAAAAGACAAGTTTACCCTTGAAAACGCACGATCGGCGGTTGTGGTTTCATTCGGCGGCCAGGCCGCCGATCACAACCGCCGAATTGGTCCCGAGAGAAACAGGGGAGAAACGGCGGTTTCGAAACCGTCGATCTAACCACAGAATCAAACCCGAGAGATTAAAATCAATCAGGTATGAACGACGGTTTCAAATCGACGGTTGGGGCTGTCGATCTAATCACAGAATCAGACCAGAGACCTCTGGTCCAAAACGGCGGTTTCATTCGGCGGCCAGGGCCGCTGATCTAATTGCTGATTCACCAAAAGTGGTGAATCTAAGGAGAAAGCCAAGGCAATCACCAAGAGCGGTCTTCGCGCAAAACCAAGCACACTTCTGTGTAAGCGCGGACGTTTCCGAACACTATGGAAAACGAATTACAAGACACAAACACACAACAAGATACATTTCATAAAAGTGCATGTGTGAAAGTGACAAGTGAAGAGAATGCACACATATTAAAATATGCTAAGTGAGTGTGTGCTACTAAATCTCTTCAATGAAAAACTAAGGACAAGAGATATACCTTTAGTGTGCTTGTCACCTTGAGGTCTTGAGGGCATTAAGCTTGATCTTTAAACACCTAAAACTACCCTTACAAGTCAAACCCCAACATGTGGTTTGTCTACGAAATAAGCCAATCAATATGAGAATCCTTACAAGTTGTTAATTTAGCATTGTAGTATAGATTGCGTATCCGTGATCATAGGATTCGCATAGCTTTTAATTCTCCGCATTAGGGTAATTTAATCTCCATTTACTTTATATGCCATTTTAGTGTAATCGTATTACAT
Source organism: Acer campestre (assembly GCA_954870605.1). NCBI lineage: Eukaryota > Viridiplantae > Streptophyta > Magnoliopsida > Sapindales > Sapindaceae > Acer > Acer campestre. The sequence continues at coordinate 29,698,919 of OX940809.1, read as the reverse complement.
TAGTTTAGTTGTTAGCTTACTTGCGACCATCCTCATTTGCTTTTCATGCAGTTGTAATTAGTGTAAATATATTATATATATAACATAAGACGTAGAACCGACTACGTGTACCAAACTTCCTCGTAGGAACGATACCCTTACTCATAACCACTATATGTGGCCAACGATTCGTATACTTGCGAAAGGGTAAAAATACTCGCATGCCCTATCATTTGCATAGTTTATAGAACTATTGACACGTCTGGAAAAAAGATTTTACTCCCAAGTGTAGGAGTGTCGAAGTAATTGTAGGGAAAAATACGTGCACGCAGTGGAAGCGAGACTAAAAGAGAGTTTAGCATATTTTAAAAAATTTTCCATATTGAACCTTAACCCTTTAATTAATTAATCATACATACGAAAAGATGAAATACCTTTGTCACGTGATCTGATTGACTAATGTCGATGGTAATCTGCTAGATCTTCCAAAACCGATCACGAACGTGAATCACCTAGGTGGTCTCCCTTCTTTGAATTGTGAACCTGAGAATGGACAAACAAACACTTTTTTTTTTTACTTTGTTAGTCACTATAATCTCCAAAAGGTTGCTAAGAATGTTCCGGTCACTTTTGAATTTACAATCGCAAGATTGAAATTCGCGTGAACCTAATTCGAAAGTGTGTACAAGATCTCTTGATGTTAAGATCACTAGTACACTATCGAAGCTAGAACAATTCTTCTCTCACAAACCACCTTGGCCGAATTCTCACTAGTAATAGAGCAGGATTTTTATTTTTTCTCTTTAGCCAAAGAAAATAAATTCTTCAAAGAAAAAATCTAGGTTTGGCCGAAAATTCTCACTATATATTTATAGTGACCGAATTTTCTGCCCTAGATGATTTAGGGTGGCCGAAATCCTACCCTAGTTTTATTTAGGGTTTCCGAATTCTTACCTTGTCCAACAAGGTGATCACCAAAGTCCTTTTCCAAATAGGATACAAAGACTTCTTTAGAATTCTAACTCTAATCCAACTCTTTAGTGTATTTGTGACTATATAAAAGACTTCCTAATTTGACTAAACAAATAAAATCTTTTATATTTAGTATAATACTAATAGTAGTATACAATTAGGAAACATATTTCCTAATCAGAAAAAAATTTGATTTTTAATCAAATAATTAATTAACATATTAATTAATTTCCATTTAATTAAATAATAAAATAAAACAATATTATGGGCTAATTATTACCCATTGCCGCCCATGACAAGAGACTTGGGCCTACATATTGTTTTCTTATTTTATTTAATCCATTTGGATTTTAATAAAAAGCCCACATGTGAACTAGACTCATTCTTACTAAAAGAAATAAGCCCACATGTCTTTCATTAATATATTAATATAATTAAACAGCCCATTAATTAAATAATGTGCAAATTATATTCTTAATATATTAAATACAATTCTAAATGGACCCACAAATAGTCCAGTAGAATATATCAAATGATTCATGCAAGTCCATGCGGATTGGGGATCTTGGCGGGCCTATCTAAATTTAAGCTCCAATAGACATAACCCAATCACAATCAACAAATGATTCACTTAGGTTCAATCTATTAATTTTAGTTCATTCCACTAAAGAACTAAAATTGCACTCTTAAATAAAGATGGAATAAGTTAACGATACTCATTCATACCCTAGACAATCATATGGGAGATAGTGAATCCTTGTGAAGAATATCAGTAATCGCCAAGAGCTCATAGACCGCTTATAGCTCTCCAAGTTACCATATTTACTCATATGACTACACTTTGAACTTGGATATATATTATGATTTGTCCAGAAGTCATCTTTCAATAGACACTATTGAAAATTCAACGTTAAGATTTCATATCCAAAACCACAAAGCATCCATATAATGATATTCTACTCACATTTAATAAATAGAGCCACGATGTCCATATCTATAAATGAAGTCCTCTATCGATTAACAAATGAATACCACCAAACTAACGAGGATAGACTATACTATATAATCATACTCATTGATAGCTCAAATGATAACACTTGCAACCATAAGTCCATCATTTATCTCAGGATTAAGATAGACTCTCCGATTGTCCTGATAATTAAAAGACTTTTATCTATTGACGGTTCTAAAAAAAGTATTTCATTGTGATCCGGTTCAATGCACCCAGTGCACTAGATTCTTTTACTCGAAGACCCTTCGATGATTTTAGACTCATCACAACACATTTGATCCCACTCAAATGCTAGTAAAAGAATTCTAAAACTTTAACAAGATAAAGATGCCCAACCTTTAACTTAAGTTGTGAACGTTATTCAAGACTAACTAAAGAATTGTGTCTACCTCGTACATATCCAGATGTACGAACAATTCTTCATTTCTCATAGTCTTTTGACCTTATGATTATTTACTTTGACAATTATAATAATAAATGCTATATAAGATTTTGTTAACTAACAGAAATCACTTTATTAATATGAAAATATTGTCAAGTACAACATTACACTCTTGCTATTGAGCATAACCCTAAAAGTAATAATATAACCTGGTAAGTACGGGGTCGTTCCTCAGGGAAGGAGTTTTAATGTTCACTATAACCAACAATAATCACAACAGATATCAAGAAATAGAATGATTAAATTGGAGAATGATGGGCAAATATAATGATAAAATTACTCAAATAAAAATATGTATGCTAAGGTTAAAGGTTCCACTCTTGGTATTTAGAATAAAGGTTTATTTAACTCTTTTTATAACTCAATCAGAATCCACACACAAAGGAGGTTCCAATCGAAGAACACAACAATCTAAGCTCGTTTGAACATATATGAAATTATATCTCTTTTCATTTAATTAAATTACAAGGATTACCCACTCTTCGATTCAATGGGTTTCAAGTACTCAATGTGCCAATCACTACCATGAATCAAGAATCCTTTACTAGAGGTGTAGGTATAACTAAAACCACACAGTATCTAGAAGGATTCAAACATCCATGAAAGAATTGTCTACATAAGTCAAGATTCCCATACACAAGAGAGAAATCAAGATTATAGCCAAGTTAATAAAGAAAAAGAAATATAAATCATATAAGTGAATAACAAATGAATATAAACATTAACCACAATTTAAGAGTTTTAATAAACCTTTATTTTCATACCAAGAGCTTCACCTTTTCACCTTAGCTTAATGAAACTAGTTACTCATGGAAATAGAAATAAGCATGGAAATATAAAAGGAAAAACATGTAAAAGAAAACTAATTGGTAAGAAGAAAGTTTATAATGAAAGAGAGAAATAATAACAATACATGCAAGGTAAACTTGCAATGAACCAAGATGATTCAAGAGATAAATTAAGATTTTCAAGATGTGTTTTCAGCCATCTACAAGGTCTCTTTTTGTAGAGAGCTCGAAGGGCAAAAGGGTCACAAAAGGGGAACATGGTTAATTAATGTTTAGCCACCAAACATTGACAATTTTGGATTGCCCATGCATGTACTGTCTTTGAACCCAGATTTCATACTGATTGCTTCTAAATTGGCATCTGCCATAAACAGAAGAAGTGTGTATTTTTGACGTAGCTTTCCAGAATGGTTTGGTTCGTAATTATCTGAAATCTCTAGCTCAAGTTATGCTCAAAACACTGACGCATGTTCAATGTGTGCGGAAACTGTGCATATGTCCTCTTACATCCTCTGTTTGGCCTTTAAAACGTCCTAATCTTGAATTCAATGTTAGATGCATTTTTGTAGGAAATTGAATCATCTTTCCACAGAAAAAGGAATGGGATCAATCGGATATTTGAGTGAAAAGTTATGCCCATTTCAAGTAACCTATATCAAAATAATAATATCAAAAATAAAAGACAAAAGTGTAAATGTGCTTAAGTTAGGAGAGTTAATGACTCTACTAGTATAAAATAATGATTTCAACTCTATTAAACATGCACTTTTATGTGTTCATCAACTATCATATCTTCATTCGTGTGCGCTGTCAAGTATGTCATACTTGAGAACTAATATAGTGTTTATATGGTCCTCGTTGACTTTGCTAGTCTAAGATCTTTTAGTGATAATTGTTCACATTGATCTTATCATGATGTTTGTTATTGTTTGTATGATTCTTGAGTGGCAAGTTTTAAAAAATATGCTTCATATTCCTTGAAAGCTACTCTCTTGAGAAGTAGAGATCTTAAGTAAGTCTTTTTACTTGCTTTTTGATCATGTGCCTTTAAGCCTTAAAACTTGGTTTCAAAAATGCACTTTGCTTCTCTTATATGTTTTGTTATGTTATTGAGTTTGATATATGTGTGAGTTTTGGATACTCTTGATGTTCTATAATTAGTACATTTAAAAATGACATTTGGTTTGTATCAATTTGCTTCGACAATATAGTACTCAACTAGCACCCTCTTAGAAAGGGCTACACACATTGGTTGTGAAGCTGCCCAATGTTGGAAAAGGCTACGCCTTTGTGACGAGTGAAAGCCACCAAGATGTGTATAAGTTTTCGTTAGAAAAATCAAAGTAGAGTTGAAAAGAAACAATAAAATTAAAAATATATATATACTTTGATTCAAGCCTAAAACAAAACAAAAAGGCTATATGGAGTATAGTTGAACAATCAAATGAGCTCGGGTTGATAAATAGAATCGGGTAAATGAGCCACATGCACACACAACGCTCACATGTTGAAAACTATTCTCTTTAAAAGCAAAATACGAATGAAAACCGGTTTGACCTTTTTATGGAAAGTTTAAGGATGGATAGTTGTTGAAAATGTTTGCATGTTTGATTACTAAACTACTTCATTTCATATTCTTGAAGCAAAATCTTCACACACTCATATTTGCTTATTTGGTATTTTGATACTCTACCAATTTTTGTAGATATATGAGAGTGATTGAAAATCTAGATGTAACTCTCTTTGTTATATGGAGCTTATTTGAAAAACTATGAAAATTGCTTGAGATATGAATGTATGGTGATTTTTGTGAACAATTTGTCTATCTAGATTTTAGATAGGGCATTTATCTATGGATGAGCATAATATGCTATGTTTTTGTTCTCTTTTGTGATTTGTTCACATGATTCTTCAAGATTGTTGTTTGTTGGCATTATTGTTGTTTTTAATAAATCTTAAGATGCTATGCTTTTATTATTGATGTGCATATTGATTTGTTCAAAAATAATGTTTTTGCCTTTGTATATGTTTATTGGTCACTAACTTGCTTTGATGTTTCCACTCATATTTGTTTTTAGTGTTTTTGTGATACAAGGTCATGGGAAAAACTAAGAAAGTTGTTGGTAACATTTCTTCTATTCCGTGGACAAGTCTAAGCCTACATCTTCTTCCAAAGTTACCAAAGCTAACAAGTTGAAGAGTTTGGGAATCTTTGGATGCAAAAAGATTATTCAAGAGAAAGGTATAGATTTGAACTCTTGTGTTAATTCTTATGTTCATAAGGCTATTTGTGAAAGAAAGTGGAATTCTTGGATTGACTCAATAGGAGTTGTGAATGAGACTATGGTTAGGGAATTCTATTATGAGTACAAGGAGAGTACCACTATTGAAGATGCCATTATGAATATGAGAGGAGTTGTCTTTATAGTTAATTCTTGGAAATTGAATGAGTTTCTAAAGTTGCCCAATGAGATTGAATCGGATTTCCTAGATGTTGATGTATTGGAAACTCTTAATTTGATGGGTAAAACTCTTTGTGATGACATTAATTTTGAGTGGGGTAAGCGTGCCTTTATTAGGCAAAGTGAGTTGAACAAGATTAATGCATTTTGGCACTTGTTTGTTTGTGCTAATCTTATTGTCTCTACTAATGCAACCGAACTTAATAGAGAAAAGATTAAGATCGTGTATGCTTTAGTGACTCGTAAACCCATTAACCTTGGAAAAGTGCTTATTGAGCATATTGAAAATGTGGCTTGTTCAACTAGGTTGGAGAAGAAATTGACTTTTCCAAGTTTCATTTCTCATTATTGTTTAGCTATAGGGTTGAAGAATCAAGAAAATGATGTGCTTTTACCTCCCTTGGACAAGTTAAGTGAAAAATGTGTGGCAAGCATGTCATACAAGGGTAAGGGAGAGTCTAGTGATACATTTAGGCTTTTTGATGAATCATATGATTCTAGACATGTATCTAGTGCACCTATTCTTCCTACTTGGGTTTTGCATTTGAAGAAAGAGGTTAAAGAGTCGAGGAGACAAATTGAGAAGTCACATCGGAGGATTGAAGAGCTAAATGCTAGAGTAGAGCTTCAAGATGAGAAGATCAAGGAATTGGAAAGAAATGCTTCTACTTCAAAGCATTATGCAAGATCAACCAATTGCTCAATTTTCCTTGGTGGCAAAAGAGGCTAGAATGGCTTAGAGGTATATTTTCTTATTCTTTCTTCTTTGGCTTCATATCATGTCAAAAATGGGGAGAATTATAGGAAGATATATATTAGTTCTAGCTTTATTAGTTCTCAATTTTTTTTTAATTTTTTTTTAATTTTTTATCTTTTATGTTTTGATGTATTTTGTATAAGTTTTGAACTATATGGCTTGTAATATTTTTGATTAATATTGGCTAGAATATTTTGATGGATAGCATGTATTTAGTGGGAGCATACATGATATCAATGCGGACTTTAAATGTTTTATTTTCTTGCCAATAAATGTATATTGCCATATGTGTTGACTCTTGGATATTTTTATGCCTTCAAGTTATTTTTAGGTGATATCAAGAGAAGACAAGGATGAAGTTTAATACTTGTTGTTGGAAATTTTGTCTAATATGTGTAAATCATTGTACTCATTGTGACTAAATTTTCTTTGTAATTGTTTTAGTATTTGTATAAGGGTTTTGACATGGAATTTTCCAAATAGGGAGATTGTTAGGTTTTTAGTTTGTCTTGGCATATATTCCATATCAAAACAATATTTTTCTTGTATTTGATTAATGGTCATAGGTTGATGATTTGTAGCTTCAAAGAAAGATGTGGCCAAAAGATCAAGCAAGAAGGAGCCTTCGAAGAGGAATAGATTACATTGCACAATTAAGGTAATATAGACCTCATTCTTCTTCAAGGCAATAGGCACACATACACAAATCATTTATATGTGTCCCTGCATTGTTGTGCAACATTTATATAGCACATTCACATGGTTTTACATGCTCAAGCATTGAACTCAAATTTGCATACATTGTAGAATTACACGTTCTACGACTATGTCTAGGAAACAGCGTACATGTGTGATATTGTGCTTATATATTTAGGTTTTATTGTATTTGAACTTGCACATGATCTCTTATGATTCCTTATTAAGTCCCGGTCATTTTGGTTACTCATACATTTGATTTTGAGTCCAAACGATGTAGCTACGCTACTTTTCGTTCTCATTCGTTGAGTTGTGTTCGTCATCATTTTCCGAGATGAATTCTCAACTTTTTGTCAAATTTTTATAGTCTTCGTGATGTGTGAGGGAGTCATGATTTGTAATCCGAAGATGGATTCAAAATCAAAATTCGGAGGCCTGGATACGGTCGAAGAACGCAAGCGGAGAGCAAGAGGAAGTTGCTCGGCCAAATGGCCAAGCATGTGTCCACGTGTGAGCCACGTGTGACACACGGATAAGATACCTCTCTACCCATGTGTGCCACATGTGGTCCACACATGGAGCTGACATGCCATCAGCTGGTTGGTTGTTCTTTTCCCTCTCTCTCTTTCTTTTAAATGTTTCACATTCCCTCCCATTCATTCCAAGAAGAGAAAAAGCTTGAAATCTCACCAGAATTTTCTCTACAATTTTTCTTACCTTCCAAATACCATAACTTTCTTATATGAAGTTGGATTTGGTTGATTCAAATTGGAGAGTGTTCGTAATCAAGTCCTCTACCTTTTCCAAGTGGTCTTGTAGCTGTTTGATTGACTTTTGTGGTGGTTTCACTGTCAAAAGCGAACCAGCTCATGATTGCAAGGTAGTGTTCGTATCTTTGAGATTTCTTCTTTTATAACCTTCAATTTACTTGGGGTTTCTTCTTCTATATGTATGTATATGTATGGTTAATGCTATTAAGAAAGATAGCTTCATAATCAATCATAATCAAAAGTCTAATTATAAACATATGTGAACTAGAATTTTTGATTCTATGATTTTCACATGTTTGAGAGTTGTATTGTGATTAGATTGACATCAAGGATTATTTGAGACTTGATTGAATAATTTTTTGATTGATAATCCTTGAAATGTGTTTTGATCCTTTGATTGATGAAATCTAGGATTAATTCTCTTGTATGTGTTTTTAGAGACATCTAGGATTTAATTGATTTATCAATATATCCATCCTTTAAATCTTTGGCTAGAATATTCATTGAATACATTCTATGTTTCTAGCATTATTTTGTATGTTTATAACATTTGAATTTGTGCTTCATGATTATGATATATTCAAGTGTTATTTGTGTGAATGGAACTATGAGCTTTTGTGTTAGGTGTTTTCACATGCTCTAGGTTTAATTCATGTTTTTGCATCTAGTCTTATATTCTTGTGTTCTCACATGTTTAAGTCTAGTTGTTCCATAGAATGTCTTGATCATATGTTCTATGTTGTGTTGATTGTGATTTGCATCATTTGCATCACTTAGATCATTTGCCTTGAGGAAGGTTGAAGTCTCTTTCAAAGTGAGTGAAGCTTTGTATTGAGCAAGAAGACTTGGCTAGGAATGAGTTCTGGATAGCCAAGCAAAGAGCAAGGAGTTTCGTACTCCGGATAGTTGAGCTAGGGGAGCTTGACTAGGATCCTAGTGATCTAGATTGCTAAGCAATGGAATCTTCCTAGAGGCTTGAGAATCTTGGATAGGAATTTGCTTCTTAAAGGTGTAGGACACACCTTGGATAAGGAGTAGGCTTAGTGATTCACTAGCCCGAGGGTAGACTAGGATTTGATAGATATCATTGTAGGGAAAAATATCGTAGTACACGCAGCGGAAGCGAGACTAAAAAAATAGATTTAGTAGCTTTTAAAAAAATTTCCTTTTATGAACCTTAACCCTTTAATTAATTAAACATATATATATAATCAACAAAAAGAAGAATACCTTTTGTCGCGTGATCCGATTGACTTAAGTCGATGGTAATCCGCAAGATCTTCAATCCTAGCACGAACGTGAATCACCTAGGAGCGTGGTCTCCCTTTTTCTTTGAATTGCAAACCTGAGAATGGACAAACAAACTTTTCTTTTCTTTTGTTAGTCACAAAACAATCAAAAGAAGACTACGATTATTCCGGTCACTTTTGAGTTCTCAATCTAATGATCGAAACTCGCGTGAACCTAAATCGATGTTGTACACACAAGCTTATTGATGAACAAGCAATTAGCGTACCATCAAAGAATAATCTATTCACTCTTTTATGTTTTAGTAGAATAAAATCCTTTCTATGAATTGAGAAGAAGAAGAAAATTGAATCAGGCACCACACACACTATGGCCAAATTCTCTGCCTCTTTTTCTTTTAGGGTGGCCGAAAATCCTCTTCCTAAAAGGACTAGGGTTGCCGCAAATCACACTCCTAAAATATAGGAGTTTTAGTTGCACCCTAATTCACTTCTAGTTTTAAGACTTCAAACCCTAATCCAACTCATAGATATTTTTATTCTTTTATTTGACTAAACAAAAAGACTTCTTATTTAATTAAATAAATAAAATTAATTATTTATTTTCTTATCAAACAAGTCTTTTAATTTTAGTATACTACTACCAATAGTGTAACTCTAGGAATCATATTTCCTAATCAGAAAAGATTTGTTTCTTAATTAAACAATTAATTAATAAATTAATTAATTCTTATTTAATTAAAACAATGAAACAAAATAATATATTAGGTTAAATATACACCTTGCCGCCCCATACATACGTATTGGGCCATATATTATTTTCTTATTTCATTTAATCCATTGGTCTTTAAATAAAAAGCCCACATATGAACCAGACCCATTCTTACTAAAAGAAACAAGCCCACATGCCTTTCATTAATATATTAATATAATTGAGCAGCCCATTAAATAAATAATGTGCAAATTATATTCTTAATATATTAAATGCAATTCTAAATGGACCCATAAATTGGTTTGGTAGAATATATCAAGTGATCCATACAAGTCCGTGTGGATTGGGGATCTTGGCAGGCTATCTAAATTTAAGCTTCAATAGACATAACCTAATCACAATCAACAAATGATTCACTTAGGTCCGATCCATTAATTTTAACTCATTCCACTAAATAGCTAAAATTGAACTCTTAAATAAAGACAGAAAAGGAAGATGTTCCTCATTCATACCCTAGACAATCATGTTGGAGATAGTGTATCCTCGTGATTAATATCAGTAATCGCCAAGAGTTTATAGACCGCCTATAACTCTCCAAGTTACCATATTTATTAATATGACCACGTTTTGAACTTGGATATTTTGACTTGTCCAGAAGCCATGTTTTCAATAGACACTATCGAAAACTCAACGTTGAGATTTAATATCCAATTACCTCAAAACATCCATATGATGATATTATATTCTCATTTAATAAATGGAGCCACGATGTCCATATCTATAAATGAAGTCCTCTATCGATTAATAAATGAATATCACCAAACTATCGAGGATAGACTATGCGATATAATCGTACTCATTGATAACTCAAATGATATCACTTGCAACCATAAGTCCATCATTTATCTCAGGATTAAGATAGACTCTCCGATTGTCCTGATAATGAAAAGACTTTTATCTATTGACGGTTATAGATAAAGTATTTCATTGTGATCCAGTTCAATGCACCCAGTGCACTAGATTCTTTTGCACGAAGACACTCCGATGATTTTAGACTCATCATATCTCAATTGATCCCACTCAAATGCTAGCAAAAGAATTCTACAACTTTAACAAGATAAAGGTGCCCAACCTTTAACTTAAGTTGTGAACAATATTCAAGACTAACTAAAGAATTGTGTCTACCACATACATATCCAGATGTACGAACAATTCTTCTTTTCTCATAGTCTTTAGACCTTATGATTATTTACTTTGACAATTATAATATTAAACTATAAATGCTATAAGATTTGTTTAAACCAGAAATCATTTTATTAATATGAAAAAGATTGTTAATTACAATATTACACTCTTGCCATTGATCATAATCCTAACAATCATAGAGTTGATAGTCTTGAGTGTGTATGTCCTTTCATATAATGGATTTGCTTTGCTGATGATTGTGGATTCAACCTGTGGATGTTTCTTCTTAGGAGGTTTACCCCGTAAAAATCTTGTGTCCATTGTCTCTTTCTTTATCTCTTTTATATTGTATATGTGTATGTGTTATTTTGTTGAATATCATTCTCTTGTGTTGTATATTTGATTAAGTACTTTTAAAGAGTGATTTGTAGAACAATCCTCTTTAGATCAATTTTGTATTTGTAATATTTCATATTTTGTTATCTTTGTGTATAGATATATTTGTTCACTCTTGTATACATTGAACAATATTGATATACTAAGTATTATTTGATATTGTATTTTAGTGATATTATACCTTATACAACAACTTGTTATATGTAGACAATACCTAAATGATAATATGCATATATTGTCTATGTATGAATGATCCGTTTATATGTTGTATGTAAAGCTAACTTGAGGGACAAACGTAAGTTTCTTCATGAGATTGAAAATAGGCAAAAAAAACCTATTCACCCCCCCCCCCCCCCCCCCCCCTCCCCTCTAGGTACGCTTTAAGCAATTTAACCTTGTTTGCATACGTTCAAGCATGCACAAAAAGGGCAAGTATCTCTCTACCAAGGAGCCCCTAGAACTTCTCCACATAGATCTTATGGGTCCTATGCAAACCGAGAGTTTAGGTGAAAAGAGATACATTTTTGTTTGTGTAGATGATTTCTCTAGATTCACATGGACATATTTTCTTAGAGAAAAATCCGAAACTTTTGACAAGTTTAAAATGCTTTGTACTAAAATTCAAAATGAAATGAACTCAAACATAAAAAGCATAAAACGGATTAGAAGGGACCATGGGAAGGAATTTGAGAATGTCATGTTTGAAACCTATTGCAATAATGCAATAGTGTTGGCATCTCCCATGAGTTTTCGGCTCAAAGGACATCTCAATAAAATGGAGTTGTTGAGAAGAAGAATAGGGTCTTCCATGAGATGGCTCGTGTGATGTTGCTTGGCAATAATATGCCTAGGAACCTATGGCTAAAGCCGTCAATACAGCTTGCTATACAGGAAATAATGTTTTCCTAAGGCCTAGAACTAGAAATACCTCCTATGAGTTATGGAACTGTAGAAAGCCAAATATTAGCTACTTTCACTCTTTTGGAAGCAAATGCTACATTTTAAATGACCGTGATCAACTTGGCAAATTTGATGCTAAGAGTGATGAAGGTATCTTTATTGTCTATGCCTTAAATAGTAGAGCCTATAAAGTTTTCAACTTGAAGACTCAAACCGTCATAGAATCATCCAATGTAGTCATTGATGATACAAGGCTCAAATCTAATAATCATAAGGAGGTTATTTTTGGTGATGATTCTCCTTTGGAGAAGGTTGTTATGACTCATAATGTTGGGACGTCTAATGTTGTTGATAATGACACACAACCTATTGATAGAGTTCCTCACTTGGACTCTAATGAACCCGCTACATGGGTTAGAAGACTCCATAACAAAGATGATGTTATTGGAGATGTTAATGAGGGTGTTAGGAATAGGCGTTAAATAGCTAATCTTATTAGCTTTACATGCTACACCTCTCAAATAGAACCCAAAAATGTTGATGAAGCCTTAAATGATGAATTTTGGGTTCTTACCATACAAGAAGAGCTAAACCAATTTGAAATGAATGAGGTTTAGACTCTAGTTCGTAGGCCTAAAACCACCAATGTCATAGGCACCAAATGGATATATAGGAACAATCCGATGAGGATGGCAACATTGTGCGTAACAAAGCAAGACTTGTTGCACAAGGGTACTCTTAAATTAAGGGTATCGACTTTGAGGAGAAATTTGATCTCATTGCCCGCTTAGAGTCCATTAGGCTTCTCTTGTCCATCTCTTATGTTCACAAATTCAAATTGCCCCAAATAGACGTCAAAAGTGCCTTCCTAAATGGCTTTTTGCAAGAGGAAGTGTTTATTGAACAACCCAAGGGTTTGTGGATGCACACCACCCCAACCATGTCTATCGCCTCAAAAAGGCTTGGTATGAGTGCCTCACTCAATTCCTTGTCAACAATGACTACATAAGGGGTAGTGTTGACAATACACTATTCATCAAGAAAGACAATGATGAGCTTTTTATAGTTCAAATATATGTTGATAATATAGTGTTTGGCTCCACCAACAACACTAAGGTCCAACAATTTGTTGATGTTATGTCTCATGAATTTGATATGAGTCTTGTTGGTGAGCTTAGTTACTTCCTAGGTTTGTAAATTAGGCAATTGAATGATGGGATCTTTATAACCCAAGCCAAATATACCAAAAACCTAGTGAAGAAGTTTGGTCTTGAAAAAGCCAGACATTGTGATACACCCATGAGTACCACTTTGAAGCTAAGCAAGGATGCTAGTGGAAAAAGTGTGGAATAAACTCTATATCGGGGTATGATAGATAGCTTGCTATATTTGACCGTAAGTAAGCCCGATATATCCTTTAGTGTGGGTGTATGTAATAGGTACCAATCGGATCCCAAGGAGTCCCATCTCTCTTCCGTTAAGAGAATCATTCGCTATGTGAATGGGACTTCCAACTATGAGATTTGGTACTCGTTTGACACTAATGCTAGTCTTGTAGGCTTTAGTGATACGGATTGGGAAAGAAATTACGATGATAGGAAAAACATATCGAACGATTGCTTCTTCCTTGGGAACAACCTTGTCTCTTTGTTTTGTAAGAAGCAAAACTCAATTTCCTTATCCATGGAGGAGGCCGAGTACATAGCAGTGGGACTACGAATTCAACGCTAGTAGACTACGGATTCAACCAAGGTACACTCATTCACTTTTGTGATAACATGAGTGCTATTAATATTTATAAGAATCTGATACAACACTCTAGAACTAAGCATATTGACATCCGCCATCATTTCATTAGAGAAACAGTTGAGAATAAATGCATATTACTTGAACATGTAAGTACTAATGATCAACTAGCAAACTTATTTACTAAACCTTTAGATGCTACTAGTTTTAAAACACTTAGTATATCTATTGGGATATGTCTTGTGGAGTGATGAGTTTTTGTGATTGACCCCATATGGGGAACTCAAGCAAAGAGAGCTTTTGCATACTTGATGCATGCAAAATATTTGAAAGATCTTATGCTTCTTTATTAATTGCTTGAAGTAAGCTTGGTTGCACATATGTATATATGCTTTTATCTCAATAAGTGTGAACCATGCTAGTATTACAATCCATGTCATATTTATGTTCAATCATGCATTTTTAGACTAGGAGATTTACATAGGAAGTACGATTTGAATGACCTATAGTTATCTCCATGACATGATGATTCTTAATTGACATGCTAATAACATATGAAAAGCATAAAATTCAAATGACATGCAAAATTAAAAAAGCATGAATTGATGATTGCAATTTCTTAAATGCAAAACAATGTGTGAAAAAGCTTATGAGACTCAAAATGATAAAGGATCTTATATCCATTCAAATGATGTTTCAATCCAGATGTATCTCTTTCTTTATTTGTTGAACATGGCTACTATCATACGAGTTTCATACCTGAAAAAATCAAATATGGTGCAAAGTCGCTCATGTCATGTTTCGCTTATAAAGTTGGATATAGTTGCTATTAAAATTGAAATCAATGAAATCTCTATATCCTTGCTTCTCTCCTGAAAAATGGTGAAATTGGTTTGAATTCTATTGAAAACCTTTGTCATTTGCTTTTCCAAATATCACTGTATTTTGGACTTGAATGCAATATGTATTGTATGCAAAACATTTTTATTTCACACATTTTCAATAAAATAAATCTCTTTGTTTATCTCCAATTAATTGAGTGCATAAAGTAGCTTCTATGATTATGCAAATATCTAGTATGCTCTATCTCTCTTTGCTAAGGTGACCCGCTTGAGGATTATTCCTTTGCCTATATCATGACAAAAAGGGAGAGTAGAATGTGGTAAGGGGAGTTGCTATTGTTGTAGCAATTGTGAATTTTGGAGGGACTAAAAATTGAGGGGGAGTAACCCAATGAGGGGGAGCATTGCATTAACATTCATTGCATGATGTTGTACTTAAATTCATAAATGCAAATGCTTGTTTTAATTTTCACTTGATCTTCTCACATACACTTGCTTTGAAAAGTGTAATTTTTAATGTGTTGAAGGGTTAACAGTTCTACCAGAGATTGAAGATTTTAAGTTTTTACTTTTTAATATCTCTTTGTAATGTAGAATGTAATTGTTATCTCATAGCTTCAATTATGTTGTAAGGATTATGTGAGTAGTGGTTTTGTCATGAAATAGCCAAAGGGGGAGATTGTAAGGTCTCAATTATTGATTGGTTTATTTCGTAGACAAACCACATTTAGGGGTTTTGATGTAAGGGTAGCTTAGGCTCTCAAGACCTCAAGAGAAGAAGCACTCCAAAGGTATATTTCTAAGTGCTTTATTGCAAATGAAGAAATGTAGACACATACACAACTCATGCATATATGTTTATCTTGTATGTTCCATATGTTATTTAGGTGCATTAATGTTCTTTAATCTCTCTTCATGCTTGCCCATATGATTGTATCTTGTGTTGTTTATTGCCGTGTCACATTTAGGCATTAGGATACATCATTGTATTGGGCACTGTTCAAAGCGCTGTTCGAACAAGCCTAACTAATACCTGGTGAGGCTTGGGAAAGGTGCTGTACAGACCTGATGCATTTTTATGGTCGCTGTTGGGTCATTGTACATGGCGTTGTACAAAGCGTTGTATATACAACGATGTACTATGTACAACGCTATGTACAGCGACACTCTGTTTCCCAAGAAGAACAGAGTTGTGGCGCTGTTGGGTCACTGTTCAGAAGCGCCCTACGAATAGTGCCAATGAAGATGTTCTTCATTTTTCCCAAGTAGGCGCTGTACAAGTCGCTCTACGTACATCTTCCAAGGAAAAATTAGTGCCACTTTTCAAAACGATGTCATTTCATTTTGGCACCCTATATGTGTGTGTGTGTGTGTGTGTGTGTGTGTGTCTTTGCCTTTAGGTCAGTTTCAAGAGTTCAAAAATTCATATTTTTTCCTTATAACATTTTTCAAGTGAAAAATTCTCAAGAACTGTCCTTTAAAAACTCAAAGACATTCCTTTGTGCATCAAAGAACATCTTGCATCATTCATGCATGGTCTTGCATCATCACAACTTGCTTGGTAAGATTTTACTAACTTCATCTAATTTTAGTTTCTTTCTTGTCAAGTCATCTCTTTAATTACTTGTATGTTTTAAGATCATATGCTAGATACAAGATAGAGATTGTTTGTGATGAATATGATTGAGTGTTGTATTGTGATAACTATCTAGGTTTTGCTTAATCTTGATTAGCTAAGTTTTATGATATGTCATTTAGCTTTTGATATCTAGGATTGTTTTATTTGATATATCATCATCCTAGATAAGCATATAGGGTTACCTAGCTCTTGTTGCATTTTGAGTATTTCACATATTCACATAGGTTGCATTCTCTTCATTGAGAACTAAGTCTTGTGTTGCTTCCGGGATTAGGTTGCATAAATCACAAGCAATAGGACTAGGTTCACTCGTACCGAGATTAGGTAGGTGTGTGATTATATACCAAGATTAGGTTGTAATCTTTAACACATTTAGTAGATTCGAGGTTCGAGTGTGGCGCACTTATTAGCCCGTGGTTTTTCCCGTGAGGGTTTCCACATAAATATCAAGTGTTATTTAATTTCCGCATCATATTACACTTGTTATATTTATATGATATATTAGGGGTATTTCATAATCTTGACCATATACGAAAATTGGGTAAAATTTGTTAAAATCTATTCACCCCCCCCCCCCCCCCCCCCCCCCCCCCCCCCTCTAGATTAATATTAGAACACACCGTAATTTATTTCAGCTTGGAAGAATTGAATTGATTAATTTTGACAAACTATCATGATTTATTTGGGTGTTGGAATGTTAGATGAACCCCCTGCATAGAGAAAAAAGGGAGAAGTTTCTAAGAAGAAAGAAAGAAGAAAAAAGAAGGAGAATTGTGCAAATGGCCATCAAAGGGAGAAGTTTTGGTACAAAGAAAAGAAGAGAAGTTTGCAGATGGCATCAAGATTGGTTAGGAGAAGGCTTATGATAAAAATTAGTTGGAGCTACTTAGTTCTTGAATTCTGTTAATTTGGGAGTGAACTTGCCTCAAATCAGTTAATCAGTTACTTGCTTCCAATCAATCTCAATTCCTAACATTTTTTCCTTGTTATTGCAACACATGTTCTTGTTTCTTTTGCTAAAAAAAATTAGGGTTTATCGTAAGCTTTTATAATTCATTTATTTATTTCTTTTTTATATAAAAAATTATAAGATGTGAATGGTATAAATAATGGGTGTACATAATATTAAATTTAGTTTTTAATTAAAATAAATTTTCCTTATTGGTCAATTTGTATTGGGATATTTTTATAAATAAATTTTTTAATAAAATATGGGTTTGTAAATCATTTTTATGGGTGATAATATCGGCACCCTAATATTTATCTTAAGTTCTAAAGAAACAATAGTATTTTCAAAGTAATATAAATTAAAAATAATTTAAACAGGAAAAATAAAAATAAAAATAAAAATTTTAAATTATCTTCATTTTTAAATTTTCTTTTTCATAATATTTATAAAGGTTATTTATTAAAAATGAAAAAAAAAAATTATTTTACTATTTATAAATTTTATATTTTAAAACGATCAAACAATTTTTTTTTAAGGATTAAGATAAATTAAATAAAATTAAAACATTTTTTATTTACGTTATGAATAGTTAAAAAATTAAATTTAAAAATGAAGATAATTTAATATTTAAAAAATAGGTTTTATTTTTCCATTTATATTCCATTGAAAATATTATCTCCAATTAATTTAATTTAATTGTTTTTTATAAAAACATTGTATTGAAATTTTAATTTTAATACCTTAGGGAAATTTAGTTTTTTTATCGGTTCAATTTTTAGAGCATGAGAGATTTGAGTAGATAAATGGATTCTTGCTCTCTAATTGTATTTATGTAAAAATTCAAGGGAGGTCAGTGTATTTATCCCTTTAAATATTTACATTTTATTAGTCCATTAAAGTACATGGTAAAATGGATATTTGATTGATTCATTGACCGTAAAAGATGTATTTGAGACCTCAATGAGTTATTTTTCAAAGTTTAGGGATTCTGTTGAAGAAAAATGTAAAGATAAGTAAAAATTGACATTTCAAAGTTTATTAGGGCTCGTTTGGTACGCTGTATTGTATTGTATTGGATTGTATTGGACTGTATTGAATTGGATTGTATTGTATTGGACTGTATTATTCTTATACAATCATGTGTTTGGTGATATTTTGTATTAGATTGTATTATGTTGTATTAACTAATACAACCTTATATTCTGTATTAGATAATACTTGTATTAGTTAATATGATATCTACCGTATTAAACCAATTAAAATGTATTAGCTAATACAATACAGTAAACAGTGCAAAATAAACCAAACATTGTATTGTATTATTCTAATACATTTTAAACTCCTAATACAATACAGTGCGGCGCACCAAACGAGCCCTTAGGGATTAAAATGGAGTTTGTCTAAATTTAATTTCTTGTTTTTATTTTTAAAAAACTTTTCTTGGAAATATTAGTTAGGTCCGGCCATGTTTAATTTCTTTGTCATATATATATTTCACATTTTACCACTAAATTTTTTGTTTTATGAAGTTTCATTATTACTCTAGTCAAATCCAATTCAATCTCATCTAAATCCATGGTATGGGTTATGAAGGGAAATTAATTATAGTGCTTGTGCCATGGAAATTCCAGTGCATTGAGCTTGAGATGGACCTTTGCTCACCACCACTTATTTATATTTCATCATGTTTAGCTTTTTCCTCCGTTAGGGAGCGTCTTTAGTTAGACTCAGGTCCCGTTTTATGTAGCTTAGATTAGACCTGGCTCGGTTCCGGTTCGAACCGGAGGAACCGGCCGGAACCGGAACCGGAACCGGAACCGAGAAAACCGGAACCGGTCTAAACCAGTTCCGGTTCCGGTTCCAAATTTTTCAGAACAGGCCGGTTCGAACCGGATTCCGGTTCCGGTTCTGAACCGGCCGGTTCCAATTTTTTATTTTTTTATTTTTTTTTTTTATTTTTTTTTTTTTAAACATTACAAAATATTATTACATTTCATTTATAAGAAAATAAAATGTTAGAAAGGACATTGTAGAGTATTGAGCCATGGCCCATAACCCTTGTCCAAGTAATTATGTTTTCCATTCCATTCTCTTCATTTTTATATAGGTTAGGCATCTCATTCACCTCTCTATTTTTCCAATGTGGGATGTGGGAAAATAATTATTTTTTATTTTTTATTTTTCAATTTCTCCAACTGAGAACCAAACCGGAAGTTCTATAAAAATGTAATGCTTATATTTCGTTATTCTTAAATATTGCTAATTATTGGCATCAAACATTTTTAGTGTTTAAATTTTGGCAAAAGAATCAACTCAGCTTGGGTATGGGTATTGAATATTGATTGATCTCCGGATGAGGCTAATGTCAAGTTAAATGTATACATTTATTCTGATGGTAATTGATTAATTTGCATATTCTCTAACATATTCAACCACTTGGGAATTCAAGCATTTGCACCTGATAGTTTCCAAATGAAGCATAAAAGAACGCGTTTTATTTATTTATTTATTTATTTATTTATTTATTATTATTATTTTTAAATGTGGGGTTTTATTATATTTACTTTATAGAATATATTTTTTTTCTTAAATTGTATGTCTTTTTTAGTAATTTTGATAAATAATAATAATAATAATAATAATAATAATAATACTAACTATTATTATTTTCAAAAAAATAATAATAATAATACTCTCTATTATTTTCATTTTTGAAAATAATTTCCCACATTCCACATTGGAAAAATAGAGAGGTGAATGAGATGCCTAACCTATATAAAAATGAAGAGAATGGAATGGAAAACATAATTACTTGGACAAGGGTTATGGGCCATGGCTCAATACTCTACAATGTCCTTTCTAACATTTTATTTTTTTATAAATTGAATGTAATATTTTGTAATGTTTAAAAAAATAAATAAATAAATAAAATTCGGTTCAGAACCGCCGGTTCCACTGGAATCGGAACCGGAACCGGAACCGAAACCGAAACCGCCGGTTCGGAACTGAAACCGGAACCGAACCGGAACCGCGTCAGGTCTAGCTTAGATGTGTTATGTGTTCTTTGTTGTTTCTCTTAAAAATAAAAAAAAATAAAAAAATAAAAAATAAAAAAAGAAGAAGGTGGCAAAATCTATCACGCAAGCCAAAGTGAGACTGGTGAATTGAAAATGAGTAGAGTGGTTCCCACGAGATGGGCCCCGCTAATCCGCTATGAATCCCAGGGGTTTGGGAATCTCACTGGAATCTTCGTTGGGCGGTCGGTCGGTTGGATTAATATTTTTGAAAATAACCCATTTTGTTTTTCAAGGTTGACAGCGAATCAAGATCATGTTTTTTCAACAAATCTTCAAATTTTAACATTTGTGTGACATGACATTTGTGTGAAAACATTCAAACCATATATAGTTAATATGAATAACGTAATACACTTCGTTTGATAGGAAAAGACAACACTTAGGTACTGACTAGTCAGTACTCAAGTCAGTACTCAAGATGCTAAGTATCCATTAATTGATAGTAACATAATCTAAAATTAATAAGAAAATTAGAAAAAGTAAAAGTGTTTTACCACGTGACAACACTCCATTAGATGGTCAGTATAGTTTAGGTACTGATCAATCAATACCTAAACATTTTCCGTTGGAAAATACATTGAAAAGCATGTTTCTTGTGGTCACGGATGACAGTGATTTAGAAACTAGAACCACCTAGACAAATGTGGTTCTCGACAATTCTATCTGCAACTTGCATGATCATTTTGGCTGCTTCCTCCTTTACCAACTCTGCATCACCAATCACCACTCGCTTGTACATTTTTATCTATTTACCTTTACGGTGAAACTTTTATAAAGGCCAATATATATATATATATATATTAAAGCATCTTTTAAAATAGTAAAAAATATCCACATCTATTATTTAAAATTTATTTTTAATTACCTATAGAAATTTAACAATTAATAACTATGTTATAAAATTTTATTTCCATAAACATAAATTATAAAAAAAGTATAAATATTGTCACATATAGATATGATTTGTAGATCCATATTTTATTTGAGAGTTTTTCCTTACAATCTATAAATTATCTATTTACACTCAATTTTTTTTTTTTTTTTTTTTGGTTATTGACAATTTCAATCTGAATTAAAATTATTAAATAAGATAAAAAAATTCTAAAGACACTCCAAACTAATTAAATTATTTAAAAAAAAAAAAAGAAATTTCCTCTCATAAATCATTAGATTAAATATAACGAATTAAACTCTCTTTCCTAAATTTGTTATTACCATATTAAACATTCTCTCCTAATTACTCTCTGTCTCTCTGTCTCCATTTTTTCAAAAAAAAAAAAAAAATCATTTCTCTATACTTTCTTGATCAATCTCTGAATAATAGTTAAAGAAAAATAAAAAACTTATGAGTATTTTGGTTTTTTATTAACACCAATAAATAAATATATATATATATATATATTAAAAAGTCAAAACAAATACCTTGTTTTTCAAAAATAAAAATAAAAAATAGATATATGAAAACTTGATTTGTTGCAACTAGATTCGATTAAATTTAAAATTTGTAGGACTAATGAAATAATTAAAATTCTATTGGCAATCACATACTTACAAAAGTAGTAAAAAACATTTTCATATTTAGAATTTTTTTTTTTTTTTTTTTGAAAAATAGGGTACTTGTTTTTTGAGTTTCTTTTTTTAATATATACATATATACAGTTTCTACAAATCAAGCTTATTCATAAGTTTTTATTTTTTCCTTAACTGTTAGTCTTGCTTGATAAAGAATAGAGATAAAAAGTTAGAGATATGTATTAGAAGAGAGAGAGTTTAATATGGTAATTAAAAATTTATGAGTGAATGTTTAATATGTAATATTTAATCTAATGATTTAGGAGAGATAATTTCTTTTTTTAATAATTTAATTCAAAAAAGATTAATCATCGGATGAATCTAAATGCTACGATAGTTCATCCTAAATTTTATTAAATTAAAATGAAGTGTCTTTAGATTTTTTTTTTTTAAATAGAGTGTCTTCAGAATACGAGTGTCAAAAAATAAAAAGGATAATCTTTGAACAAAATTAAGTGTCTTTAGAATTTTTTTTTTTTAATTTAAATTTTGAGAATGTAGTGTCTTTAGAAAAGAATTGTAAAAAGAAAAAAAATTAAATTGTCAAAAGAAGGCTCTCATTTTATTTAAAAATTTAATTATAAAAATATCTCAATATATATTTACCAAAAAGGATAAATTACTTTAATTAAAAATAAATTAAATACTTTATATACCTATTAATTACATCCACCATATTTTTAACTATATCTCTTTATTTTATTTTTATTTTTATTTATAAAAAAAAAAAACTTGTAATAAACACTAATTTTATTTCAAATATCAAGTAATGGAAAATGAATTTGCAGATAACAAATCACTACTTCAATAAAGAGATATAAGGTGATGTGGTGAATGATATAGTAAGTTAAGTGCAAACATGAGAGCTAACAGTTGACGAGAATATTAGGAAAAGCCTGCAACCTGTACAAAATGTTTCAAGGCAGCTAAACCAAGAAGAAGCTATTGATATGATCTAGAAATGTGGAAAAAGAATTAACTGATGTGAAGGGGCAAAAAAAAAAAAAAACTTAAAATAAACAAAAAAAAAAAAAGTTTGACATTTTAAATATTTCTGAAAATAACCCTAAAGTGTTCAAGTAAAAGTACAAAATATAAATAACACTTGAATTTTGTGTGGGAAATCCTCTAACCGGAAAAAACCCACAAAACTAGCCTCGCTAGCCACTTAGTAACATAAACTCCACTATTTGAATATTTGATTACATCCTAAGTCGATCTTAGTCACTCTTTACAAGGATCATAACTCAATCTATTCTACATGCAAGCCTTAATTTAATAGTGAGTCTTGACAAATGCTTGCCAACCAACACCTTTGGTTGCAAGGCTTCTCTTTGTTTATGCAATTACCACATGTAGCCACGATACTTGGATTCAATGAAGAGAATTAATGTCTAAGTGGACATGTAACAATTTTCAAATACAAATAATTGATAGACAACACTAGATGCCGAACTAGATCATCATCTTCTTCTTCTTTCTTCTTCGTCTTCCTCAGCTTCTTCATTTGTCATCTTCTTTGTCAGTCTTCGTCTTCTTGCTTGGATCGATCAAGAGAGGGAGATGAGATTGGGGGTAGTACCGCGGTGGTCGTGGTCGCCGGTCGGTGTGATTTAGTTTAGGTGGTGGTAGATTTTGGGTTTGTGGTGGTGGGTCATGGGTGCTTGAGCTTGATTGGTTTGGATTAGAGAGAGAGATCTAGTATTCTAGTTTGGATTTTGGAAAAGAGATAGTCATAACTTGAAGAGAGAGATCAGAGATCTGGGTTTGTGACTTTGTGGCAGAGAGAGAGATGAGAGATCTGATCCGGTTGACTGGTTCCACAAATTAAAAAATATAAATAAATAAATAAATAAATAATTGTTGGAACCACCGGTTCCAGTTTGATTCAAACCAGCGGTTCCTTGAAAATTGGAACTGAAACCAGAACCGCTCTTCTTTGGTTCCGATTTTTACGGTTCGGTTCGGTTCGGTTGTTCGAACCGAACCGGCGTCGGGTCTACTAGTCCACTCTCCTTCTCTGTTAGTCATTTCTCTTAGCTAGACGAGCTAATTTCGAATCTAACTGTGTCTTCAACAGGCACTACTCTCTTAGTCTCTCTCTTTTCGTTGGTTGTTGGTTTCATCTTTGTTTGATGATTTTTGTGTTGATTCGTTGATGGGTTTTGAAGATTGCATGAATTGATTTCAATATTAACAGAATCTAATATCTGGGGATTAAAATTCGAGTGTTGTTTCTTTTGAAATTTGGGAAGAAAACACAAAAAGGAGTAAGAGGAAAACCAATTCGTTGAATCCTTCTAATCTATATTATTTTGATGCTTGCGAATTTCATTACCATTGTGGCTCCATGAATTTCGATTTGGTGTTCTGTTCTTGTTTTCGTTTCAATAATTGTACTCTTCCTGCAATAGCTTTTATAGGAATCTAATCATACAGATCCCTCAATGTCGAAGATAAATTCAAAAATTTAACCAAAATTTTGAAACTTCTGGCTCTTTAACGGAAGCTTTTGCAATTTATACGGTTTTATTGAAATTGCAGGTGCTTAAATGTTGTATATTGGTTTTTGGTAATCGAGATAAATTGCCTTTCTTCCAATCCAAAAACTTTGAATTTGTTGTTTGAATATAAATTGATTTCATCTTACATGGGGTTAGTGTAGTTTGGGTTTGTTCCAAGTTGAAAACATTTATTTGATTCATGCTCGGACTCTTGAGTGATTGAATTTGGTTATATATATATATTGTTGTGAGCATAAACACAATTTCTTCCGGTTTTGTATCTTATCTAGACTATGTTATCAATTAAGACTCTTCCGGTTTATTGGTTCGATTAAGGTTATGTCGTATCACCCCAAATTCGATCTAATCAAACCAGTGTGGTACTGGCTACAAATTTAAATGCAAAAAATGAAACTAGCAAGTATCAACATTCCAACAATTAAAAATCCATAATAACATAAGATAACATAATTCAATCCTCACAATTTAGTGCTCAACAATTGGTAAACTAGAGTTTAATTTCTTCTCTAAACACAAAAAAAATATGAATATAGACTCTGACAATTGCATATTTAATTAATTGAAGCAACTCCGATACACGAGAGTTTTATAAATACAGGAATTAAACCACTTTATGAAAATGTTACTTGCATAAAACATGAACTACAAATAAACAATTTGTAACGTGTAACTAACTCAATAAAATACATATCACATAGAGATTTATCAAACTGGTAAGAATAAAAATTAAATTAAATTAATTGAAAATCAGACTAGAAACTCTCGCACATAGCCCAACGACTCCACCCAAATGAATCGGAATAGTGTCATAACTCATAAGTAGCTCAATGACCTAAGCCCAAATAATTAAGAAAAGTGTCATCCGTAGCCCCGTAACCTGACCCAAATAATTCAGAATCAAGGGCAAAGCCCTTTAGAAGCTTGGGTGGAGTTAGTTTTTTAAAAAAAAATTATAGCCCTCATGGCCACATTCAATGTAGATAATATCAACCCATTAAGGAACTTTAATATTCAACTTAAATCTAAACCCAATAAATCAAGTTAAATATTATGTTCCCTACAACCTAAATTAAAATAATAATAATAATAAATAAATAAATAAATAAAGCCCAACCAAGCAATTAGTTAAATTACCAAAGCCAAAATTTTTAAAAATTAAAAAACCAAAACCTCAACCAAATTGTATGGTCATCTACATCGGGAAGGAACTTACTAATACTATGATTCCGTATCAATAATTGATATCGTTTTTGCCTTGAAACCTCGTAGTGCACCACTTCGACAATATCTTGTTGTGTATGTAATGCATTTTTTTTTTTTTTGTGTGTGTGTTTTTCTTGCATTTTATATTTGAGGGTAAGACTCGTTATGTCCCTCTTAACTTAGTATATCATTGATACTTTTTAATGAAAGTTTTCTCGTATCCTATTGATTTGATTATTATAAAGAAAAATTTTGTTCGGTTGATATAGTTCAAAATATTATGACTTTTAAGTAAGAAAATAAAATTTAGATTAGACCACCAAAAAAAAAAAAATTCTAGCTACACCCCTATTCAGAATATTGTCACCAAAAGCACGGTGATCCGACCCAAATAATTCAAATCAATGTCACTTGTAGCCAGTTACCCAACCCAAATACTTCAAGATCGTGTCACCCGTACAGACCACTTCAATTGTAAGGGCCAGTTTAGCATAGCTTTTGAAAAGTTAAAATCATTTTGACAAAAAATGATGTTTGGTAAACTTCTAAAAGTGATTAATTGATAATTTGAAAAGTTTTGAGAGTGATTTTGAGAATTAGGTAGGGGATTACTTTTTGAAAGTGATTATGGAAATTATATTTAAGCATTTAATGAATAATTTAAAATACCATTATAAACCTTATAAAATAAAGTTAAAAGCATCTACTTGTCTAGCCTGGGAAAGCACTGACGTGGTAGAAATGAACGGAAGGTAAAGTTGTTTCAATACGTGACAGAGTGTTCAAAAAAGACCAACTATGGTAAGCGCAGTAGGGATAATGATATCGATAAGGATAGTAAACTTGTGACTGCGTTTGCAGATTTTGAACTGAATGAGAGAGGACAAGGGTTCTCAAACTGCTTGCTTGATGTTTCAAAATTTCCAGTTGGTACTTATAGGATCAAATGGCATAGTTGTTGTGTCATATCGATAGTCAGGGTTCTTGTTGGAGTCACCTCCCCATAAATGCTGAATCTGTTTTTAATATAAGGAGACAATATTTTGTAATCAATTTTGGTAGAGCTTGTAATGATCTTCTGTGTTGTATTACATTTCTACATGTGTTGTTTTCTGCTTGTAAATAGAAATTAGAAAACTGCCGAGTCTTAATACATTTTCCAGAATTATGGACTGTGTAGTTTGAAGGTGTGGAGGATAAATATAATCTGATATATTGATCACTGTTTTTGTTGAGGAATATATATACATGGCTATGACTTATAGAAGTCAAGTTCACTTGTGAATCCTAAGTTAAAGAGAATACAAACTAGGAGATTAAGAGTTAACAATATAAACAACATAAATATAAAATGTAAAGATAACTACGGAATAACTACGGTAGAGTATCCTTAACACGCCCCCGCTTTTAGGATTATGCTCAATAGCAAGAGTGTAATATTGTAATTGACAATCTTATCATATTAATAAAGTGATTTCTGTTTTACCAAAACCGTATAGCATTTAAAATTTAAATTGTCAAAGTAAATAATCAAAAGGTCAAAAGACTATGAGAAAAGAAGAATTGTTCGTACATCTGGATACGTATGAGGTAGACACAATTCTTTAGTTAGTCTTGAATAAATGTTCACAACTTAAGTTAAAGGTTGGACACATTTATCTTGTTAAAGTTGTAGAATTCTTTTGCTAGCATTTGAGTGAGATCAAATGTGTTATGATGAGTCCAAAATCATCAAAGGGTCTTTGAGTAAAAGAATCTAGTGCACTGGGTGCATTGAACAGGATCACAATGAAATACTTTATCTAGAACCGTCAGTAGATAAAAGTTTTTTAATTATCAGGACAATCAGAGAGTTTATCTTAATCCTGAGATAAATGTTGGACTTATGGTTACAAGCGTTATCATTTGAACTATCAATAAGTACGATTATATAGCATAGTCTATCCTCGATAGTTTGGTGGTATTCATTTGCTAATCGATAGAGGACTTTATTTATAGATATGGACATCGTGGCTCCATTTATTAAATGAAAGTAGAATATCATCATATGGATGTTTTGATGTATTGGATATTAAATTTTAACGTTAAGTTTTTGATAGTGTCTATTGAAACATGGCTTTTAGACAAGTCAAAATATCCAAGTTCAAAATGTGGTCATATGAGTACATATGGTAACTTGGAGAGCTATAGGCGGTCTATGAGCTCTTGGCGATTACTGATATTCTTCAAGATGATTCACTATCTCCAATAAGATTGTCTAGGGTATGAATGAAAATCATTTACTTATTCTATCTTTATTTAAGAGTGCAATTTTAGTTTTTTTAATGGAATGAACTAAAATCAATAGATTGAACCTAAGTGAATCATTTGTTGATTGTGATTGGGTTATGTCTATTAAAGGTTAAATTTAGATAGCCCGCCAAGATCCTCAATCCACACAGATTTGTATGGATCACTTGATATATTCTACCAGACTAATTATGGGTCCATCTAGAATTGTATTAAGGCATGTGGACTTGTTTCTTTTAGTAAGAATGAGCCTAGTTCACATGTGAGCCTTTTAATTAAAGGTCCAATGGATTTAATAAAATGGAAAAATAATATTAGACCCATTTATTGTATATGGGTAGCAAGGCAATAGTATTAGCTTAATATATTATTTTATTTTATTATTTGATTAAATGGAGATTAATTAATTTAATTATTTAATTAAGAATCAAAATCTTTTTCTGACAAGGAAATATGTTTCTTAGTGTTGTACTATTGGTAGTAGTATAATAAATATAAAAGATTTTATTTGGTAAGTAGATATAAGAGATTTATTTATCTTGTCAAATAAGGAAGTCTTTTGATATAGTCATAATAGGAAAAAACAATAAAGAGTTGGATTAGGGTTTGGATTCGAAATATCGATAGGAGTATGAGTGAAACACAAATCCTCTTATGGTGAGGATTTCGGCCACCTTGTAATTATCCTATCATAGAATTCAGCCAACTCTAATTAAAAGCAAGAGGGAATTCGGCCACCATATATATATATATATCATTATATTATTTTTGGCAACCCTAAGTTTGTTCTAGAGAGAATTATTTCTTTTGCTTGAAAAATAAATCCAACTCTAGAGACTAGTGTGAGAATTCGGCCAAGAGGAAAAAGAGAGAAGAGATCATTCTTATTTCGATAGTGCACTAGTAGCTTTTACATCAAAAGGCTTTGTGTACAATTTCAAATTAGGTTCACGCGAATTTCGATCAAAGGATTGAGAATTCAAAAGTAACCGAAATGTTCTTTGTTATCTCTTGGAAGTTATTGTGACTAACAAAAAATAAAAGTTTTTGTTATCCATCCTCAGGTACACAATTCAAAGAAAGGGAGACCACGCTCCTACGTGATTCACGTTCGTGATTGGATTGGAAGATCTTGCGGATTACCATCGACGCAACGTCAATCAGATCACACGACAAAGGTTCGATACTTTTAATTATATATGTTAACTAATTAAGGGGTTAAGGTTCATCTTTAAGGAAAAATTTTAAATTGTACTAAACCTTTTTTTCGCTTCTGCCGCGTGTGTTTTTCCCTACACCCGTAAGATGGTGGGCATATCAAAGATACCAATCTTAGACCGTAATAGTGAGAATCTCGTCCTAGACAGTGGCTTGGTAAGAGAGTCTACTAGTTGATTTGATGAGGCAACATGAGAGATCCGAAGCTAACCACTCTGAACTTTCTCTCGAATGAAATGAAAATCAACGGCTATGTGTTTCATCCTTGAGTGAAAAACTAGGTTGGAGCAAAGATAGGTGGCACCAATATTGTCACAATAGATCGTTGGTGGAGTGGAGGCCAAAATAAGTAGCTCACACAAGAGAGAAGAGAGCCAAGTGACTTCGGACGCAGTGAGTGTAACTGCCCTGTATTCAACTTCAGTGGTGGACCTGGCCATTGAGCGTTGTTTGCGAGAGCACCATGATATAGATTCGACCCATGAAAGATCATATATGCACTAGTGGAGGTGCGATCGTCTTAACTACTTGCCCAATCTGTGTCTGAAAAAGCATGCAATGATAGCGGAGAGTCATTACACAGCAGCAAACCGTGGTCAAGGGTGCTACGCAAATACCTTAGGAGCCATTTGGCAAGTGACCAGTGACCAGTGACCAGTTGTTGGGCGATGCATGAACTGAGCAAGTTTGTTCACAGCAAAAGCAATATCCGATCGAGTGAACGGCAAGTATTATAGGGCACCAATTACTTGGTGGAATTCGGTAACATCTGTGAGAGACGTACATTTAGAAGCTTGAGATCATGGTCTGTGGGGAGAGGAGTCAAAACTAGATTTGAGTCAAACATTTTAGTGCGATTCAAAAGGTTAGTGACTTATTTCTGTTGGGAGAGAAATAAGCCACGAGAGCAAGTAAGAACTTCAACTCCGAGAAAGTATGACAGAGTGCCAAGATCCTTGATCGAAAACTGTTGAGCAAGTGTAGCAAAAAATTTATTAACAAGCACCTTATCACTCCCAGTGATAATTATGTCATCAGCATAGACTAATAGAAAAAGTACACATCCGTTAGCATTAAAAATAAACAGAGAAGTGTCTGAAAAAGAATTGACAAACCCAGTTTGTAGGAGGAACTGTCGAAGCTTATTATACCACGCTCGTGGTGCTTGTTTGAGACCATATATGGCTTTCTTGAGCCGACATACATGCGAAGAATAAGCAGAATCGGTGAACCTCGACGGTTGTGCCATGAAAACATCTTCACTCAGGTGCCCTTAAAGAAATGCATTATTCACATCTAGTTGATGAAAAGACCAACCCTGTGATACCACAATGCTCAAGAACACTCTGATTGTGTTAGTTTTAACTACCAGACTAAATGTTTCAGTATAGTCAAGGCTAGGCCGTTAATGAAACCCCTTAGCCACCAATCAAGCTTTATATCGAGAAACAGAACCATCTGGAGACCGTTTGATACGAAAAACCCACTTGTACCCTACTGTGTTGTGAGATGACCATGATGGAACCAAGTTTCACGTACCATTTTGAACAAGAGCGTCAAATTCATCTGACATTGCTCCACGCCACTCCGGAGTTTTCAATGCTTGAGAGACACACGTTGGCTTAGTTTGAACAGGTGATGATAGAACACTGGTGAGGGACAGCTTTGTGAGAGGTTTATGTATGTTATTTTTCGACCTAGTGACCATTGGATGGTCATTGTTGTGTGCGGAGGGCTGTAAGATTGCAGGTGGAGGATAAGTTATGGCTGGTTCGGGTAAGGAGCTGACTGTGATAGGCTGTGTAGAAACCGGAGGCTTAGCCTGTGCTCGGGAATCAGGAGCTGCAGTCGCAGAGGGTGTATCATGCGCAGCCAAAGTTGTCGAAGAGTGTGCATAGAGGATTGGAACACTTTTGACATGTATGTATTCGGTGATAGACTGAGTACCTTTTGTGACACTAATGAGCACACCCTTTAGATGCATGATTTGCCCTTTGGAAGGTTTTGCATATGTGTTCACAAGTGCAGTTCATAGCGGAAGCAATGAATGAAATGATGGTTGGTGATATTGACCCGAGAATTGCATTCAATAGTAATTGATCTTGTCTGGTCCATATTTGGTAGGCCGAATTTGGTGTAGCAACATCGCTTGTTGTGATGGTGGCCAGTGGACATGGATGTTGCCCATTGATAAATCCCATGAGACCAAACCCAACTAGAAGGGTATGGAATTGGAGTTTCCAGGAATGATAGTTCGTAGCCGTGAGTTTTAAGGGAGTTTGGGCTACCACATTGATAGAGATTATAGTATTTGAGGACGAGGTGATGTTGTGAGACGAAAAGGAAGAGGATATGACTATCACCGAATTCGAGGGAGAAGAATTGGTATTAACCATTGTTGGATCGTTGGATCGTTGGATCGTTGGACTCTTTTGAGTTATGTGAGCTTTGATACCATGTAGAGGATAAATATAATCAGATATATTGATCACTGTTTTTGTAGAGGAATATATATACATGGCTATAACTTATAGAAGTCAAGTTAACTTGTGAATCCTAAGTTAAAGAGAATACAAACTAGGAGATTAAAAGATAACAATATAAACAAGATAAATATAAAATGTAAAGATAACTACGAAATAACTATAGTGGATTATCCTTAACAGAAGGAAGGTATTTGAGGTAGTAATGTAAAAACCCTATGGTTTTTACCTATTCAAGACGAATTTTTAAATTCCCCTAATGCTCACACATGCCTACCATGGGATTTGGAGAGGACAACCAAGGAGTTTTTTCTCAGATAATTGTAAAATTTTGTTTTTAATAAAAACGAGATTTCTATTAGGTACTTTTATAGATTTTTGCAGCATTAAAGCACTTTTTTTTTTCAACAAACAGACCTTTCAAGATGATTGCAAGGATCTCTTCACTCCAAAAATTTAACAATTTTCTTATACTTTCGTTAACTTGGTAAGACTTCTGTGTGCCGGACAATATAAATAAAAACTGAGGAAAAATAAGAAAACTTGAATATATTCACAGTTGTATTGATTGCAAATAATATAGAAAGAAATATTACAAGAGGGATTGCGAGTGAAAGGTTGAGTGAGTCTATGAGCTTTGTGTCAGACTGTCAGCATGTCTTGCAAATGATAGCTGATCTTAATTTATATTAAATGGAAAAAGAAAGGCTAAAACAGATAGCGGACAAGATAATTTCAAATAGGAACTGAATCTTTACAAATAGTCAAAAAGGTTTAGCAACAGAATCTTGAGTTATTGCCGGCTTCTGTAACTATTCTTCTACCAATACTAAATTTTTAGTATCTACAATTCTACATGTCCATGTTATGGTAAGCTTCTTCATCAAAATTTGGGCCTTCTTCTCGTTCATGGACAAAATCATAGGGGTACAATGATGTTTGATTGGTGTTTTGAACCTAATTTTCACAATGCAGGATATGATTGTAGTTTTGAATTTAGAAATAATTGTGATAAAATATTAAAAAAAAATTATCGAACTTGTCAGAAGTGGGATTTGAACCCACGCCCTCGTTAGAGGACCAGAACTTGAGTCTGGCGCCTTAGACCACTCGGCCATCCTGACTTGTTGATGCTGTTCTCACTATAGTTATATATGATACATTAACATAGACCTTTCATTATAGTTCATATTCATAATAATCATATTTTATAGAACTGAGTTGTGTAAACTATTGACTATTGTCATTGACCTAACCCTATATCAGTTATCAAACTTAGGGCTGCTTTGGACCATATTTAATGTACACGATTCCAACATCACAAAGAGTATTTTTCAATATTCTATATGGTGCCAAAACAAAACATGCATTACGTGTCCGCTGATGTGAAATACAAGCAAAGGGGTTTTTGCCTTTTGTTGTTTGATTTCTTCAAGTTGAAGCACAAGCACCAAGTAGATTTCCTTAACAAACACCATCATTGAAACCACATCTATCAATCCATTTCTTGCTTTTCCACATGAATTATTTTATGCTTCTCCAATAATTAAGAGAGAATTAAATAATAAAATTATTTAAAATTTAATCATATTCAAAAAGCACTTGAGTAATTTTAAAAATCAAATAACAATCTCTAGATAAGTACAAAACCTTCGGTTGAGACCTAGTGGTACACCTTGCCACCCAGTAGAGTGAAGTCGTGAAGATTTTCTTCAAGTCCAAAAAATTTCTAACACTTTTTGGAGGTGGCTTTTAAACACTGTCTCCGTTTTAATAACTTATGTTTAAAAGGTACCTATTATGGTGAATGGACAAAAATACCCCTACAATTAACTTCTTCACCATTTTGGTTTTGTTTTTTCCTTTCAAAATCCTCCATCAATGGAGGTGGAACTGACGAATCGACGAACACACGTACACCGACCAATTGACGAACACACAAACACCGACGACAATGGTGGACTATGAACACACGTACATCACTGTCGATGACCACGACCAAACACAATAGCGACTTTTGATTTCTCTAAAAAATGAAGTATATAACTTTCTCTGAAAACGAAGGGTTTTGAATTGGGGATTCGGGGTTGGAGAAGATGAACAAAACAGAAACAGAGGAGCACAAAACAACAACCCAGAAGTCTCGAAAAGCAATCACAAAGTCTCAGAATACAAAATCTCGGAACATAATCACAAAGTCTCAGAAACACAAAGTCTCGAAACATAAACATAAAGTCTCAGAAACACAAAGTCTCGGAACACAAACATAAAGTCTCAGAACACAATCACAAAGTCTTGAAAACACTAGGTTATTGTTCTATGCTCCTTTGTTTCTGTTCTATCAACCCCCAAGTGCGTCAGCGTACTGCCACTAAACTAATCCAACGAAGATATATTGATAATGTTATAAAGTTGGTTTCATTCGACTTCGACCTCCATTGGAGGTTTGTTAAACAAACCTCCATGAAAATGATGAAATAATAAAATAAAATAAAATAAAATACTGCAAAGTAAATAAAATAAAAGATAGAGTAAAGTAAGGGTATTTTTGGAAGTCACTTACTTTGGTGCTTTTAAAACATAAGTTATTAAAGTGATGATAGTCTTGAAACACCAACTTAAAAAAGTGACAAAATCCCCTATTTCCTCTATTTTCTTCCCGCCAACCAGGTTTTTGTTTAATGACAGAGGCTAATGACAATAGGGATTTTGACTAATAACTAGAGGTACTGTAAATTAGATTGGATAATTCGGATACAAATCCAATTCAAAAATTCAGATACAAAATATTAAAATCTCTATCTATCCAAGCTTGATTTTATATAGGGTTCAAAAATTAAATGACACTTTTTTAAGGTGTAATTTTAAGATTATCACTATTGTAATAACTTAAGTTTAAATAGCACATAAAATGTGGATCTAAAAAAGAAACAAAATATCCTTAAAACACACTCACAAAAAATAAATCTCGCATTTTTTTGTACTTCTGAGACTTATTTTTGTGTTTTCGAGACTTATTTTATATTTTCGAGACTTATTTTCTAATTTTTGAAACTTTTCAGATAATTTATGAGACTTTTCATGTAATTTCTAAGACTTTTCAAGTAGTTTCCGAGACTTTTTGGTAATTTCTGAGACTTTTAGGTAGTTTCTGAGACCTTTTACAATTTTCGAGACTTTTTGTGCAAAAATGAAATTTCCCAAATTATTATTATTATTTTCATCTTCTTCCTTGAAACCTCCGGTAGAGGTCGAACAGAATTCAACCTCCATTGGAGACCGATGTTGACCTCCATAGGTCCTCTATTAATGGAGGTTTTAAAATAAATAATTAAAAAATAAAAAATAAAAATTCTAGAGGATGAAGAAAGAGAATAGTTAAAGTAAAAAAGAATTAGAAAAAAATTAGTAGACAAAGGCTTTTTTGTATATCACTTAATTTAGTGTTATTTAAACTTAGATGATTAAACTAGTGATACTCTTGAAATTCAAACAAAAAAGATAGATATTTCTCACCATTTTCACTATCAAATATGGTATGAGAAAAATATTGTTCGGATTCAAATAATCCAAATCCGGTTGGTTTTGGATATATTTGGTCTGATCCGAAAATTTCAAATAATTTAAAATATTTAAATATGAATTTTTTTTATTTTTTTTTAAGTGACTTCTTTGTGACTTTGTGCGGTATACTACACAATTCAATTTACTGTTATATATATTTTTTGAGCCCCCCACTTACATGAAAGTTGAGCCATAATGATTTATCTGCTCATATTATTTATGACTCAAACAAAACATTATTTTCCTAAATTGCCCTTTTTTTTATTAATTATAATTTATAATTTCTTTCATCTAATTCTTTTCTTTTCTTCTTTTAGATTTGAAAAAAATATTTGATTTTTCTTAAAAATCCTTTTGTATTTTTTTTTTAAAAAAAAATTGAGTTTTTTTTTCACTCATAAACATCGTTTATATTCCTTCAAAAACATAATTTATACCAAATATAATTTACAATCTATTTTATCTAATTCTCTATGGAATTATTATTATTTTACTTCTAAACATCATTTAGTCTCCTTTAAAAAACATAATTACTTAAAAAAATAATTTATATTTCCACTTATTTCATTCAACATTTATTTAATATGAAAATATTGATTGTAAAAATCATCATACACACATATACACATGAAAACACACACACACATATACGCATGAAAACACACATACACACATATATACACTTGACACATATATAAACATGAAAACACACATATATACACTTGAAAACACACACACACACACATATACACTTGAAAACACACACACACACACACACACACACACACACATATATATATATATACACTTGAAAATGTTTGTTTTTTTAATTAGATAAAAGAGATTATAAATTATAGTTGGTAAAAAGTAAAAGGGCAATTTGGGAAGAGAATATTTTGTTTGAGTTGTAAATAATATAAACAAACAAACCATTTATTATGGTTCAACTTTCATGTAAAAAAATAAAATATTGACACTTGTCAAAGAAATAAGAGAGGGTGGATTGAGAGTGTGTGTTGAGAGAGTGTATTTAGCATTCCTTATATATTTTTATCAAATTAATAAATTGTATTTTATGTAAAAATATACTTTTTTTTATTAATTAATTATTTGCAATAAATTATTTTAGTTTCCCAACTAATAATTTGAAATAAAATTTATTGTTCTTTTTAATATTTTTTAAAAGTTCGAAAATTCGAGAATCCAATCCGAATCAGAAAATCCGATCTAAATGAAATTTGAATATTTATCCGAATCCGATTCAAAATGTCCATATCCAAATCCAATATATACACTTGAAAACACACACACACACACACACACACACACACACACACACATATATATATATATATATATATTTATACACTTGAAAACACACACACACACATATACACTTGAAAATGTATTTTTTTTTTTTAATTAGATCACACACACACACATATATATATATATATACACACTTGAAAATGTTTTTTTTTTTTTTAATTAGATAAAAGAGATTATAAATTATAGTTGGTAAAAAGTAAAAGGGCAATTTGGGAAGATAATATTTTGTTTGAGTTGTAAATAATATAAGCAAACAAACCATTTATTATGGCTCAACTTTCATGTAAAAAAATAAAATATTGACACTTGTCAAAGAAATAAGAGAGAGTGGATTGGGAGAGTGTATTTAGCATTCCTCATATATTTTTATCAAATTAATAAATTATATTTTATGTAAAAATATACTTTTTTTAATTAATTAGATTATTTGCAATAAATTATTTTAGTTTTCCCAACTAATAATTTGAAATAAAATTTATTGTTCTTTTTAATATTTTTTAAAAGTTTGAAAATTCGAGAATCCAATCCGAATCTGAAAATCCGATCTAAATGAAATTTGAATATTTATCTAAATCCGATTCAAAATGTCCATATCCAAATCCAATATGAATCTAGAACCAAAACCGAAACTGAAAAAATCCACATCCAATCCAATCCGAATGTCGGAATGGTATGCAATTTTTTTATTAAAAAAAAATTGATTCGAATCCAGTTTTTTTCAGATCATGTCCGATCCAAATCCGAAAATCTAATAAATCTGAAAAAGTCGAATTTGGATTATCCAAATCTGATCCGATTGATACCTCTACTGATTACAATGGAGAATTTTCAAATTCTCTAATTAATTAATAATAGCATTTTTTAAATATATTTTTATGTAGACAAAAGATGTTCTATATGTGACCTTAATTATCACAACAAAGCATGCATACACATTGGAGAAAGAATAGTATTATTCTACATGATCGCATTATTTCTTATAATGAGTTTATTATTAAAACTATTAAATAAAAAAGATTTTTGATTTGTGGGTTTTTTTAACAAAACCCAAATTGTTCATTAAAAATAACCGATATGTATAACTTTTTGGGGTAAATATAGTTAGAATCCATTTGAAAACAAAAAACCACATTAAATTTATGGCGGTTTTCTATTTTCCTTTATGGCAGTTCTCATTGCAATAGGTTACATATCGTTATAACTTTGATCGTTTTATTTATTAATATTTTTTAAAACTTTGATTTGTTTTGTGACTTGTTAGTTTACTATAAAAGAAGGTTTTTTGAATTTTAATTGAAAATCTTAAGTCACATTTTCTTCTCTACTGCTCTCTACCAAACTCAATCTAGCTATTTTTGTTTCTCCGATAATTTCTTGAACTTCCAAACGTAATATCAATACAACAATAAACTTGTTGATATTCAGATTGTCGTATTGAGAATACTTTTGGAAAATTAAACCATCAACAGATTTGTTTTGTGTTATACATAATCTGTTTTCACAAAAGAGAGATATACTCTTACAAATTATGCTTTAAAATATGCTTTGATCGGAACCTTCATCAATCTGCTATTATGTTCCGGATTGATAAAAGGCTCAAGAAAGGTAATACAGCTATTTAAATACACAATCAATTACTATCATATTTATTCAAGCTACGGTTCACATTTTCTAATATGTTACATTTATACTAATTTATGACAATTAATATTAGTAAGAAATTTTTTAACTATTCTTTGGGTTAGTATATCTACAATAACCTAATCTATATACCGTCTTGACTTTGATTTTGAATTATGAAATTAATTTTGTTTTCTTTTGTTGAATAGGGGTTGTTAGTGACAAGAGATGATCTACCACCCAATCAAATGATGACATCTCGTCTGGGTAGAGTACTTCGTGTTTGGACGCGGTTTGGCTTTGTCCGAAAATGGAATCCATTAATCCCAACCCGTGAGTTCTTGTCTGTCCTTTTTATCAATATATATATATATATATATACTGTTCGTTGAACTTATCAATGGTTAATTACCCTACCAACTTTTATAATTTTCTTATTTCATTTCTGTATTTTTTTTTTTATATATTTTTTTTCTTGAAAGGTTTTTCTTATATTTCTTTCATGCATGTTTATACTTTTAACTTTTATCATATAAAGTACTCTTCATATTTTGTTAATATTTCTAAATATTAATAAATAAAAAGCTTTTAAAGAAATAAATAAATTATTTAAAATATTGTTTAATTTGTACCAAATAAGTCATATGCATTAGATAATTGTAAATAGCGTCCTCAAGACTATTCAACCCAAATTAGGTGTAATATAGGCACCCATTTGTGGTCAAATTTGAACCCCTTTTATTTTCTCATTTTTGTTTGCTAGATCATTAAACCTATACTAATGGTTTTTATTTTTTATTTTATTATTATTATTATTATTATTATTATTATTATTATTTTAATAGTATGATGTAAAATTGTGTTAATTTTGTTATAATTTTTTTTTTCAAATATTACACTATTTAAGGGAGGAGCTGACTCGAACCTATAATGGTGATTGTGTAAGTGTAAAGGGCTATAAAAAGATATTTATGATAAAGTTTAGATAACATTACATGTAATAACATATATTAATGAATCATTAAAATTAATAAAATGTATACATTTTATCAACTTACATGCAATTTTTTTTTTTCAATAATACTAATTTACTTAAATGATGTGGATCCTTGATTTCTCTGTATTATAAATAAATGATTGAAATCATTGGGTTTTAGTGATACTAAATCATTTGAGTTTCAAATTTAAACAAAATAGCATTATTTATTTTTATTTTTTCAAAACGGTTTTTGTTTATCAAACTATATTAATTTATTTTTCTATAGTTACATAAAAGACAAAAAACCATCATGGTAAAAGCTTAGATATTACCGATCTGTTTATTTGTTTAGGTGGTGATAAATTCAATGACAAATCATTAATACAAATATTAAAGGGAGAATTTAGTTAAACTGAAACCCAATTTATAGTTTAATTGCCGTCAATAAGAGCTTGGTTAGTATTATTGGGGTCCGGCTACTATAACTACATATGAGAATCACTCAAGATTTAATTTGAAAAACGCTTTAAATTTTAAAAATCGTTCGCACATTATAATCAACCAAAAAGTGGTCGTTAATATTTGGTTCTGCCATAGCAATATAGCATAGTCATATCCCCGTAATACTAGAATTCTTCAACTAAAAGAAAATTCCAATTCCCATCTAGACAAAACCATCAGATCATCGTTGGTCATCCACCAACAACCATCTGAGTCATAAGTCTTTCATTAAACCCATCAAAAAAGACCATTGATTATCTGGGCTCCCCTGAAGTTGTACACACTAGATACTTTCCCTTGGTTAACCAGGTAGTAGATATACCTTTTGACACAATGTCAAACTTGTCCCTAGAGTGAGAAGTTGGTAACTGCTTACCTCTTCTGTCAGATAACAATTTTTCAAAGAAAGCTTCGGAAGCAATTCTCTCTTTGGATTCATGTGTTTTTAATATATACTTTATATATATAAAAATTTGGGAAGAATTTTGCTATGAACAAGTACAGTTTACGTGTAGAAAAAACAAGACGTCTTGGAAAGAAAAGTAAACGTGGGTGTAATGTGTATGATCGCATATGAAAAAACTTTATACTAATATTCTATGCAATCTTAGTTAGAACCCTCTCTTTCCATGTCCTCTTCCTCTTATAATTATTTATATATAAATGTGTGTCCAACCACAATGGTTTCTCTCTCACAACTGCTCTTTTAACATAGAAAGAGAAGAGGCCCAACAAGAAGAAGAGACAACACAGGTGCAAATTCTCAGCAGCCATGGCCACAAAATTGGCTCTCTCTCTTTCCATGCTCATGGGCTTGTCAAGCTTGATCTTTATTCATGTTTATGGAGACAATTTTAATCATTTTAATGATAACAATGACGTTGGTGATCATTCTCATCAATATGTATCATCAACCACTCATTTTCTTGAAAGAATGAGAAAAATGCAAGTGCTTAAGGCCTCTTTCCTCCGCCGTGACTTAGCGGCGGATTCCTCCATCTCCGCTCCTCCTGGCCCAGCTCCACAGCCACCACCTCTCCAGGTAACTACTTTTTATTTTTTATTTTTAAATGTTAATTTTGTGGAAAAAGCGCACTTATGAAGTGAACGGGGGTGGTGATTGTGGTGATGTAGGGTAAATCAGGTCCACGTGTATATCGTGCGACATCGTACGGTGCAGATCCAACCGGAAAGTCAGACAGCACAGAAGCACTTCTGAGAGCAATATCAGACGCTTTTAATGGTCCCAGTGAAGGGTCTTTGATGGATGGGATCAGTAATCTTGGTGGTGCTCAGATTCATCTTGAAGGTGGAAATTACATGATTAGTAAGCCACTACGGCTGCCGGCCGCCGGTGCAGGGAATCTTCTGGTACGCTCTCATATACCGGATTATATTCATTTTAATTTCTCTTCCTTGTAACTTTCATGACGATTGTAAATATATTTAATCTCGGTCCGTCATCCGTGTCAGTAGATCGAAAGTGACATATGGCAGTTTGACAAGAGCCTCTGTTGGTTTAAAGAAAATCTTGTGTATACAGAATACATTGCTGAGTGGTAGACCTAGTTATCGTAGATTTGACATATAACAAAAATTAAATGTCACATCTACAGCGTATGCATTTTTCTCACTATATATATCTGATCGGATGCACCATT
The DNA here is from genome assembly GCA_954870605.1 of Acer campestre. Classification (NCBI taxonomy): domain Eukaryota; kingdom Viridiplantae; phylum Streptophyta; class Magnoliopsida; order Sapindales; family Sapindaceae; genus Acer; species Acer campestre. Next base: position 29,657,404 of record OX940809.1, on the reverse strand, counting down.
TAGTATTGAACTTGGGGCACCGAAGATTTTCTTCTCAGTATGACACATAATCTTTTCAAAAACACCTAAATTACATCACACAATCACACATCCACTCGAATTAGGTTGAATGAAATTTATACATTGCGATGTATAAATTTTGGGATTAAAAGTATTTATTTATGGTGCATGTGAAAGTAACGTGCCAAGTTTTGATTGAAAGTAACTTGAGTTCATAATCAATTGACATATCATCATAGATCAAGATCCTCTTCTTATCTTGTTTTTCTTTGATTTTCTATAATCTAATGACACCTAAGCAAAATACAAAATACAAAATACAAAATACATAGTCAAGATTGGTTCACTTTTTTCTCTCACATAAAATTTTGATATTTGAATTACACTTGAAGATTATCAAAGAAAAATAAGGATCAATGAGAGGATCTCAACTTTATCATCATTTTGTCCATTAAGTGGTTCCAATAAAAATACAAAATTGTCCAAATTAAAAGAGCTAATTGAATTTAAATTATGTTAATGTATTAAACAAAATTTGTATATAAGAGTTACGAATAATATCTTTAAATGAAAAGAAATTACTTGTGATATCTTTAAATGAATGGAAATTACTTTTTTCAGGTATTCTAAGAGCATATGTTAATAACTTTAGTTTTAAACTCTTAAGAATATTTAGAAATTCCTAAATTTTACTCTATTGTTTGGCAGCGCATGCATTTTTTTAAAAATAAAATAAAAATTCTTGTTCATGATACAGATCCACGGAGGAACTTTACGAGCATCGGATAATTTTCCGCCAGATGGATATTTGATCGATTTGTCGGCTTCATCGTCATCCTTGTACATTTATGAGTTCATAACTCTTAAAGACCTCATGTTGGATTCTAACTTCAGGGGAGGAGGCATTTCTGTTGTAAAATCTCTGAGGACTAGTATAGACAATTGTTACATTACCCATTTCACTACCAATGGTATTTTTGTTCAATCCGGCCACGAAACCTATATCCGAAACTCGTTCCTTGGTCAACACATCACCGCTGGTGGTGACCGTGGTGAACGGAACTTCTCCGGGACTGCAATTAACCTAATGGGGAACGATAACGCTGTCACGGATGTTGTGATCTTTTCGGCCAATGTAGGGATCATGGTTTCGGGTCAAGCTAACACACTCTCTGGGGTGCATTGCTATAACAAGGCAACAGGTTTTGGTGGTACTGGCATTTATTTGAAGCTGCCCAATTTGACACAAACCAGAATTGTCAATTCTTACATGGATTACACTGGAATTGTTGCCGAGGACCCTGTCCAACTTCACATTTCTAGCAGTTTCTTCCTCGGCGATGCTCACATTTTATTAAAATCGATAAATGGAGTTGCGAAGGGAGTGAATATAGTGGATAACATGTTCTCCGGAAGCAACAAAGGCGTCGAAATCGTTCAATTGGATCAATCCAATGGACCTTTCAAGGAAATTGATCAAGTTGTTGTTGATAGAAACAATGTCAGGGGAATGAACTTGAAGGCAACAGTTGGTAGAGGGTCTGTGCAGGGCAATGGAACCTCTTGGACAGTTGATTTTAGTCCACTTCTGTTGTTTCCTGACCTTATCAAGCATGTTCAATATTCGTTAAGCGCTGCCGGAACCGCCTTCCCTAACCACGCCTTAAGGAATGTGTCCAGAAATCGGGTCGTGATCGAGTCAAACGTGGCAGTTCCAGCCAGCGTTTTCGTCACAGTCGATCAAGGAGTACTAACAAGTTGAATTGAAGTTGACCATCTGATTGTTTGATTTGGTCATGAAAATGTTACATGGCAACTGTGAATAGTTGGGAAAGGCTCTTTTTTACAATTTCCACTAATATTTATACATTTACATATATATTCATGATGATATTAAAATTTCAGTTTCTATTTTTGGTTCAACTACAAATAATTAATGTTGTAATGGTAGAAAGGTACAATTAATAGATGAAACAAATGGGATAATTACTCAGCTGGCTATCCATTTGTTTCCACACTATTAAAATGACCATTAAATGGGAATTTTGTTTCAAAATGGCTATTTTTGGTGAAAAATGTGACACTAATTGCTATTCTATCCAATTCCGTTAACTTATCGTTAAATGAGTAGCATTTAAGTAGATAAGGGAATGACATTAATTTATTTTATATTTTTATTTTGAAATCAATTTTTGTTTTTTTTTTTTTGAAACGAATAATTATATTTAGTGTGTATATACGTATAGCATATCTCAAACATATATATAAATATATATATATGGGGATGGATCGGGGGACACAATTTTTGACACGATTTTGTAGCTTTTGGATCAATTATATATTAAGGGTTTAGATTAATCCATATGTCTCTCGTTTATTTTCAAGATTTTCTATAGATTTTTCCTTTTAAAGTAGATTCACACTTGCTCTTCTCTGTCCTATTTTCTCTCTCATTTTTCTTAGTTAATTTATTTTTCACTCCATCTTCATTTTTCATCTCATCCTACATTCTTTCTTTCTTTTCTTAATCATTTGCTTTTCTAAAAACTATTGATATCATTTTAATTATATTTAACGAAATCATAGAAGAAAATATCAGAAAAGAAGTGACAAGGAAAAAAAATCAAAAATCGTAAAAGATAAGATTAAGGAAGAAACAAAAAAACAAAAGAGAAGTTTCGTCAAAAACAAAAAACAAAAGAGAAGATAAAGGCAATAAAATAGATGAAGAAGAGAAAAAAAAAAAATTAAAGAAAAGAGAAGTGGAAGACAGTTAAATGTTATGTGTAAGACTAAAAAATTATCTTTTTAAAAGGAAAGATTCTTAGAAAATCTAAAAACTAAAAAAAAGATGTGTATTGATCTAAACCATTAAGGGCTCGTTTGGTGCGCCGCACTGTATTGTATTAGGAGTTTAAAATGTATTAGAATAATACAATACAATGTTTTGTTTAGTTTGCACTGTTTACTGTATTGTATTAGCTAATACATTTTAATTGGTTTAATACGGTGGATATCGTATTATCTAATACAGAATATAAGGTTGTATTAGTTAATACAACATAATACAATCTAATACAAAATATCACCAAACACATGATTGTATAAGAATAATACAGTCCAATACAATACAATCCAATACAATACAATACAGCGTACCAAACGAGCCCTAATATATTATTGATCCAAAGGCTATAAAATCGTGTCAAAAATTGTGTGTACATGATTTCTTCTTGAGCATCATCGATATGCTCTATATATATGCACATCATAATATAACGAAAGATTTCTGCAAAATCGAAAAGCTCAGAGAGCAACAAATTATAGAAACATGCATTTACATCATGGATGATATATACACTATAGTTATATACTAACATCTTCTTATAAGTTGAAAAGAAGTACTATACATATATATACACACTAAATATAATTATTTGTTTCAAAAAAACAAATTACAAGAAAAAATTGATTTCCAAACCAAAGTCTAAAATAAATCAATGTCATCCTCTTATTTACCAAAATGTTACTCATTTAACGGTAAATTAACGGAATTGAATGAAATAGCCATTAGTGTTACACTTTTCGTTAAAAATGATCATTTTGAAACAAAATCTCCATATAATGACCATTTTTGCTGCACGTTGCTAATTGAATTTTCCTTTTGAATGTTTGAAATTTTTGCATAGAAAAATGACTAAATAGGTCATGCCTTGAAAATTCAAATATAAAAATGTCTTTGTGGTTGAAACTCATTGAGTCACTGATTCTGAAAATAAAATTTTCTTCCATGGAAGTCAAGACTTGAAATATATTATTTGAAAATGTTGTAATAAATCTAGAAGGTCAGTATACTATCTGTTGGTAAAACAAAAAAAATCTCAAATTATAATAATATTCTTTATCTGGTCAATGTCAGCATCTGGTCAATGTCAGTATCGTCTACGTTTCACAAAATATGGATTAATTTTGGCTATTAGAATATTAGATGCATTTAACGGTAGATAGTTTTTATCATTTTTTTAACTTTGTTCTGCATGACGAAAAACAAACCTGTCTTGAATATTGATGTAAAAAGGTTAACATTTTTTTTTTTTTTTTTTGAATAATCACTTATTATAATAAAAGAGATTTAAAAAGTGAATGGGATTAGATTAATCAAATAAAATTCAGTTGTAGAAGTTGAAATTGCAAGTTTAACTAATCTTGGTATTTTAGGTGATTGTTGTTGGGCATTTGTCATGGTTGATGCGTTTACTGTTCAGAGTTGATGAGCTGAGCTACTCCTTTTCATTTTAAATTAGCAAAATTTCCAAAGTCAAAATAGGCTGGATTTTTACTTCATTGGTCTTGATAATAACCAATGTTCGAAAAATCGCGCCTAGGTGCTAGGCGGCCTCCGGCCTTCCTGATTAGAACAAAATCGGCCATATTAGGCGGTGGGTTAAAAAATGGGTAATCTGATCAATTTATCGGTCGATTTTATCGATAAATCGGTTTAGACGGAATCAAAGTCATTTTTATATCATAGTTACCTCTTTAAAATTTGAATATTGAATATTTTTGAAGACATTAAATTATTGGTTTTGTATGTAGGAAAAATAATTAAAATAAATAAATAAATAAATCTCCGACCGCCTAGGCGCCATCTAGGTGCCGCTTAGACGCTAGACGCTGCTCTACTGCCCGACTAGCGCCTAGCGTTTACTAGAACACTGATAATAACTGATTAAGATGTATTAGCTAGTTTTTTACTAATAGAGTAGTTTTTAACTATATAGTAGAAGTAATGTATTTTTTTATAACTTTTAATTAATCAATTAGCATTATTTTTTTTTAACTAAATAGTCGATTTTTTTTCTCTCCTCTTTTCTCTCTCGTGGGGTAAAAGTGTGTGGGTAGCTGTGTTCGAAAGGTAGTGGGTCTTCGTCTAGCTGTAGAAGTAGGGTGTGTCTTGTGCAGTGTTCTTCGCTGTGTCTCTTTTTTCGTTGATTGTTCTCTATTGGGTCAAGTGCCTGTGGTGAAGTAATTCGTTGACCAGATCTAGGGTTGCTCTGTGGTTGAACGGAATGTGTGAATTAGAGATTTCTAAGTTGTATGAACATCTATCGATAGCTGATGAAGATGCCCCAGTTCTGGAAATAACAGAGGAAGTGCAACTAGATGGGGTGGAGGACGTCGATCGGTGTTTAGTCGGGAAAGTGCTATCGGGAAAGAAGGTTAATAGGGAGGCTTTCAAAGGTCTAATGGAGCAAATATGGAATCCCTATGGTACAGTAGAGAGCTGATAGGGGATAACATTTTTATGTTCTATTTCATCAAAGGGGAATACAGGAATCGTGTGTGGCAAAGAGGACCATGGCATTTTGGCAATAACTTGATAGTACTGGTAAAGCCGATAGGCCCTGGAAATATAGCGCAGTTGGAGTTTAACAAGGCTGAGTTCTAGGTACATATACATGATATACCAATAATGTGTATGAACCGAAGAACAGCCAAATGGTTAGCGGAACAAATAGGAGAAGTGGTGGAGCTACCATTCGAATCAAGAGAATGTTGGGGTAAGTTTATGAGGGTCAAAGTGCGGATTGATATCTCAAAGTCGCTGAAGAGATGGCTGAGACTAAAACTAGGAAAATTAGATGAAGTCACTAAGGTAAATTTGAAATATGAGAGACTCCCTGAATTTTGTTTTGCCTATGGAAAAATCGGACATGAAATTAAGGAATGCCAGGATGAGGAGGCGAGGATGACAGACCTAGAAGGTGCACCAAACAAGTTTGGATCGTGGTTAAAGGCACCTCTACCAGAGCGTGGGAAACCCAGATTTGGCACACAGATAATGGGGAGCTCGTCCAAGAGATCCAGATCATTAGAAGCATCAAGGGATACCAAAGGAGACGGATCAATAAGCTTAAAAGTAGGGTCGATGACTTCACAGAAAGGGTCGCCGGTAAACAGAGTAGCAGCGGCACAGAGTTTGCTGAAGAAGAAGCAATCAAAAACCCTAACTCCCACCTATGAAATTGGGCCAACCTATATTAGTGAGATGTGCATCGATGGACTAGACCCAGGAGAGGAGGATCCAAGAAGGGAATTGGGCCTACATAAAAGTGAATCCACTTGTAACCAGCCTACTGAGGAAGTAAATAACAGAGCCCAAGCCTGATCAGTGGACAAAACCCAAGTCTTATTAACCCCCCAATTAGAGAAGGAGTTATCTTTTGGGATTTCTAGAGCCGTCATCATCCCAAATCTGAAACCTGCTATCATAAAACCAACTGCCAAGAAATGGAAGCACTCTGCTTGTGAAGTGAAATTGAAGATCTCTTCTAGTATAACGTCCAATCCCTTCAATAGGCTACTAGAGGTAAGTCGCTCACCTAAAAGATCACCCAAAGGTATCTCGTCAGCATCCCCAAAGACAGCTAAGAAAGGGAGAAACCGTCAAAATCAAGTACCAGCAGATCCATCGTTCCCAAATAAGCAGTGTGATGCGTCAACGTATAGAACTGTTATAGAAGGCCAAATTTGTAAAAGGAAAGTAGACTTTGATGTTCAGGATGAGAATTGCAGAGACCCGAAGAGGGGAAAAAGCTCAATTCCGACTGAGGAAACCATTATATCGGTGGAGCCTGAAGCACAGGCTCGCCGAGAGCAATGATAGGCCTCAGCTGGAATGTTTGAGGATTGGGGAATCCCCGGGCATTCGCGACCTCGTCAAGGCTGCTCAAAAAATACTCTCCGGATATCGTCTTCTTATCGGAGACAAAATTTCAAGGATCGAAGTTAGGAAAGTGTGGTGTGCTAGTGGGGTATGAAATGTGTTTTTGTGTTGATAGTGTGGGCTCAAGTGGTGGGCTTTTGGTGTTATGGAAGTCGTCTTGTAGAGTAGATGTTCTATCTTTTTCTAGAGGGCATATTGACGCCCATGTTATTATGGAAAATGGGTACTATTGGCGGTTCTTAGGCTTCTATGGGGACCCAAATCCTAACAATCGTGGTTTCTCCTGGGACCTTCTTCGGCGACTCAGAGATGTCGATGACCTTCCTTAGGTGTGTGGAAGAGATTTTAACGAGATAATGAGTGTCCATGACAAAGAGGGGGGGTTTGGCAAAGCCTTTTATGGGTATGAACCAATTTAGGCAAGTAATCTATGATTGTAATCTTCTGGATTTGGGTTACGCGAGTCCAAGATTTACTTGGAACAACAAGAGAGAGGGCAAGAATAACATTCAAGAGAGAATTGACAGATTTTTTGCTAATGAAAAATGGTGGGACAAGTTTGATAATGTGAAAATCAATCATTTGGGTTTCTTTTCTTCTGATCATTGTCCGATCCTCCTGAATAGTGAGCCAGAATCTCCTAGCTGGAAGTTTAGAGGTGCATCATTCCGTTTTGAGCCCTGTTGGCTGAAAGAAGAAGATTATGGAAGTATTGTGAAGGATGGGTGGACAGATAAAGGTATCAGGGATCCGGGTGGGAGTTTAATTGCTAAGCTCAAGGGGTGTGCTTCTGCGCTGCAAGTTTGGAGTAAAGGGAGGTTTAGTAATTTTGGCAAACAGATTAGTGAGAAAAATAAAGAAATTGATCGTTTGTACAGTTTGAGTGGGAAACATGGCATTATGCGGTCAATCAAAAGCCTTGAGAAGTCTGGAAAGGGATTATGGAAAGAGAAGAGCTCTTCTGGAAACAACGGTCCAGAGTCGATTGGCTTAGGGTAGGGGACAGAAATTCTAAATATTTCCATGCTAAAGCTTCGGCTAGAAGTAAGAAGAACTTCATCCCAAGCCTTACCGATGCAAATGGAATTAGTCATGACTCAATCGATGGTATGTCCAGAATTGTCAGCGAGTTCTTCACAGAGTTGTTCAAATCCTCGTCTCCTTCCCCAACTGATATTAGGAGAGCCTCGAGAGATATCAAGTCTAGATTGAAGGCATCAGAGAAGGATGAATTACAGTCAGAGTTCACGGCTGAGGAAGTGAAAAATACTGTTTTCAACTTGGGTCCTACCAAAGCCCCTGGACCAGATGGGTTTCAGGCGATCTTTTATCAGAAAGCTTGGGGATTGATTGGTAGTGATGTAACAAAGGCTTGTCTGAAGATTCTAAATGGGGGAAAATTTGTTAGAGATTTTAATGATACGAATATGATTCTCATTCCCAAGCTGAAAAACCCTATGAAGATCAAGACTTCATACCCATTTCTCTTTGCAGTATTACTTACAAGATTATCACCAAAGTCTTGGCATTTCGGCTAAAGAATCTCTTGCCTCAGATCATTTTGGACACCCAATCTGCCTTCATCCCTAGTAGGCAGATTTTTGACAACGTCCTGGTGGCTTTTGAGGTTCTCCATTCTATGGGCAGGAAGAAAGTGGAAAAGCATAGGCATATGGCCCTAAAGTTGGATATTAGTAAAGCATACGATCGTGTTGGGTGGCCCTTTCTCCTGGCTATTATGAAGAAAATGGGTTTCCCAGATAAGTGGACTAATCTAGTGATGGACTGTATAACATCTTCTTCCCTATTGTTTCATCTGAATGGTAAATCAGTGTGTATAGTCTCCCCTTCTAGAGGTCTGAGACAGGGATGTCCACTCTCTCCCTACTTATTCCTTTTGTGCTCGAAAGCTCTACCTAGTCTTATCTCGAAATCAGAAAGGAATGGACGGGTTCTGGGTTTGAGAAGTTACAGAGGGAGTCCGTTAATCAGCCATCTGTTCTTCGCCGATGATAGTATGATGTTTTGCAAGGTAGCGCCTGCGAGTAGTGAATGTATTAGGCGAATCCTGGAAATTTATGAAAAGGGTTCATGGCAACGCATAAATCTCAGTAAGTCCATAATCACCTTTAGCCCTAGAGTGTCGAAGTAACGGAAAAAATGAAATTCAAAGTATCCTGGAGATTGAGACATATAGTTCACATGACAGATATCTCGGCTTGCCAACGGCGGTGGGCAGAAATAAAAAAAAACTGTTCAATGAGATCAAACAGAGGGTGGATAACAAGATCCAGGGGTGGCACAGTAGCTTGTTTTCGTTTGGAGGGAAGGAGGTTCTGATTAAGGCTGTTACCCAAGCCATCCCTACGTACTCAATGAGCTTATTTAAGATCCCCTTAGGTCTTTGTAATGACCTGAGTGCGATGACCTCGAAGTTCTGGTGGGGGGCAAGGGGAGGAAATAGGAAGATTAGCTGGATGAGCTGGAAAAAGGTTTGTAGGTCGAAAATTCAAGGTGGCTTGGGGTTTAAGGATCTCTCCTTATTTAACCAAGCCCTTCTAGCGAAACAAGCTTGGCGTATCCTCTCGGACCCAGAGTCGTTGGCGACGTGTGTGCTAAAAGTTAAGTATTTCAGTCAAAAGAATTTTATGGCTGCTACGTTAAAGAATGATTGCTCTCACATCTGGTGGAGTCTTATCTGGGGAAGAGAGCTACTTCATAAGGGTCTCAGATGGAATGTGGGAGATGGCAGCAGTATAAATGTGTTCAAGGATAGGTGGATCCCGCGCCCAAGCTCCTTTAAAGTGGTAACGCCTAACTCGGGATCTTCGTTAATGGTGGCTGACCTGGTGGACAGACCAAATTGTGTTTGGAATGTAGAGATCATTAACAGAAGCTTGCTCCCTGTGGATAAGGAAGCGGTTCTTTCGATTCTTCTCAACTGGTATGGTGGTAAGGACTTTATGAGGTGGCATTATGATAAAAATGGGAGATATACTGTTAGTAGTGGATACAATTTGGCTCAGTCATAATTTTTGCAGGCAGAGGCATCTCCCTCATCGTTGGAGAGCAAGTGGTGGACCAAATTATGGAAAATATCCATACCCTCTAAGGTAAAGCTTTTTGTGTGGCGTGTCTATTCGAATGTCATTCTAATGATGGAAAATCTGTGGAAAAGAAAGGTCATTCGGGATCCTTTCTGTAAGTGTTGTGGTGTAAAAGTGGAAACTATAGCCCATGCCATTTTCGAATGTAAGATTGTTAAGAAGATTTGGCAGCTCACCCCCTTTGGTAGCTTCATCTCATCTAGCAGATTTAATATGGTGCAGGATTTCTTTGGTGGTCTGGCTGACCAATTCAGCACGGAGGGTCTTAGTCAGGTATGTATGGTGGCCTCAGCTATTTGGGATAACCGTAATGCTGGGGCAAATGGGATGAAGGTGAGTGAACCGGATGTGGTTGCCAGTTGGGCCATTATGAGACTTTTAGAATTCCAGAACTCAAAGTAGATTTTGTCCTCCAACAATCCAACAGCTCTAGTGGTGACCACGGTTTGGTTAAACCATCGGTTTTGTCCGCAGTTTAACCGGAACCGGATTGGCCAAACCGAAACCGAAACCGGAAACTGGAACCGAAACCGCCGGTTTGGAAACCGGTTGGAAACAGGTGGTTCCGGTTTCGGTTTCGGTTTGGGAGTCCCCCAAACCATCCGAAACCGGCGGTTTTTGGGCCGAAACCGACGGTTTTTGGGCAAAAACCGCCGGTTTTATTAAAAAAAAAAAAAAAACAAATCAACGAATCAGACGCTGCCACGTGGCAGCGTCTTTTAAAAAAATTACCGTTAAGGATTTAAAATATTAAAAAAAAAAAAAAAAAAAAAACAGCCAATCAGACGCTGCCACGTGGCAGCGTCTGATAAAAAAATTTTACCGTTAACCTTTTTAAATATTAAAAAAAAAATTAAAAAAAAAATAACCAATCAGACGCTGCCACGTGGCAGCGTCTGATTTAAACCTGATTTATACCGTTCTGACAGTTAAAAAAAAAAAAAAAAAAAAATTTCCACCAATCACACGCTGCCACGTGTGGCAGCGTGTGAAAAAAAATTAAACCGTTCTGAATTTCAGACTGGCTGGGCAACGGCCAAAATTTTTTTTCTTTTTGCACCCCTCTATTTCTTTTATTTGCATATTCACCCCTCTCTACTATACTATAAATATCCCCCCATATTTCATTATTCTTCACACCACTCATTCTCTCAACTTCTCTCAACTCTCAATCTCAATTCTCAATTCTCAAATTCAAAATTCTCTCTACAATTTTATTTAATTCTCATTCATATATAAATTATTTCTTATATTTTTTACTATCTACTATTTTTTCAATTATCAAATTGATTTACAATATTTATTTCAACAATATAATTGTTTCTATATATATATTTTTCCAACAATATAATTGTTTCTATATATATATTTTTCCAACAATACAATTTTTTCTATATATATATTTTTCCAACAATATAATTTTTTCTCTCATATATATATTTTTTTCAATCATCTTTTTTTTACTCTATATTTTATTATTTATATTTATTTTTTATAATAAATATTTAAACATATTTTTTACTTGCTTACTCTATATTTTTTACTCATATTTTTCAATGGCAAGTGGGGGAGATAGTTCAAGAAATAGGGACAAAGGAAAGGCTCCAATGGGAAACTTGTTGGAAGATATTGGTCAAGCCGTCAGTTATGACGATTTGAATTTTCACCAATTCCTTCAAGATCAATTCGGATTCGATCCCCCTTCTGCTCCTAATCCTCCTCTAACAATTCCCGAGTTCAACGAATTCGACCCCGCTCAAAATACCCCCCCTGAAAATCTATCTAATTCTAACCCCACAGCCTCTTCGGATGCTTTTTTTGTAGGTGAAGGTGAAGGTGAAGAAGAAAAGGAAGAAAAGCCACTGAAGTCCGAACTCTTCAAAGTGCATATGAAGAAAACCCCGGTAGATAATGGTTTCCAAATCCAGTGCAATCACTGCGGCAGAAAATATAACGTTGGAAGAAACTTCGGATATGGCACGTTATGGTCCCATATCAAAAGATGTCACCCATCTGAATACGCGGTATCGAACAACCAAACCCAAATCTCCAGGTACGCAACCCCTTCTAATCAATTATTTCATTACACGACTGAAAACAATAGAGAACAAATGGCATTAATGGTTGCAACTGAACACTTACCTTTTGGTTTTGGTGAGAAAGTAGGTTTTATTAATTATTGTCAAAAAGCATTAAATCCTGCAATGCAACGTGTTCCTAGATCCACTCTCACACGTACACTACATAACATTTACAGCAGAGAAAAAAACAAATTGAAAACATATTTTTCTGAATTTCAAGGTCGCGTTTCCGTATGTGCCGACATATGGAGCGACAATTTTGGTAGTCATTCATATTTGGGTGTCACATGTCATTATATAGATAATAACTGGGACATGCAAAAAAGAATTCTTGCATTTCGTGTTTTTGATGATTCGCATTCAGCTCAAAATATTTTTCAACTCCTTAAAATCATTTTTCAAGAGTATAATATCCTAAACAAAATTTTTGCTATTGGTTTTGATAATGCTGCAAGCAATACTGCATCTATTCCTATGTTACAAAAATTGTGCAATCCTTATTTCGGGGGTAAATTATTTCATCAACGTTGTGCATGTCATGTTTTAAATTTGTGTGTTCAAGCTGGATTATCAGAGCTTTCTACTTTTATTAAACCAATTAGAGATAGTATTAACTATATCTGGAGGCATAACGAAGTCCAGAAACAATGGTTAAAATATTGCATTTTGAATAATATGCCTCCCAAAAAATTTTCTCGAGATATTACCACTCGTTGGAATTCAACTTATAAGTTGCTTTCTGAAAGTGTTGAATATAAGGAATTATTAGTTTCTTTTATTACTTATTATGTTCCTTCAATTTCTCTTCAATTGAACCATTGGGATGTATGTATAAAAATTCTTGAATTGTTACGTGTTTTCAATGATGCTACTGTCGTTTTATCTGGTGTTTACTATCCCACTACTCATTCATTTGTTATTCAATGTGTTGATATTGTTGGTGCATTCAATGATTGTGATGTTGATCCTCAATTGAGTCTATGTGTTGATGCCATGAGGAGAAAATGGTTACAGTATTATGGGCAAATTCCAAATATTTACCTGCTTGCAATGTGTTTAGATCCACGCTTTAAATTTGAATATTTGCAGGTTTATTTAGCTAATTATTACAAATGTTTAGATTTAGAAGTTGATGTTCTTCAGTCTTGTGATTCCGTTAAGGAATTGCTTTATGAATTTTACAATGAATATCTTAGAATATATGGTCCGTCTTTGAATGTGCCGGTTTCACAACCCCAACCCACATCTGGTGGTAGTAGTTCTCAAAAATTTACATTAAGGGGCTTAGGGGATCGACTGTTTTCCGAAAGAACCAAAAAATTACGAACATCTTCTTCATCCTCAACGGAATCCGAGGTTGACCGGTATTTACAAGACAGTCATAAATTTAAAGATGAAGAATTTCGTATCCAGGATTGGTGGAAGAGTCATCAACAAGATTATCCAATTTTGGCAATTATTGCCAAACAAATTCTTGGAACACCGGTTTCTACAGTTGCTGTGGAACAAGAATTTAGTGCAGGTGGAAATATTTTGGACCCAAGACGATCATCTATGTGTCCACAATCACTTGAAATGCAGTCATGTGTTGATGATTGGACAAAGGCCAAATATAGACAACAAGAACTTCAGCCGGATATAGCGAACGACTTCTTCGAAGATGAACAAGCGACGGGAACGGAAGGCAGTGAATAGATTCCGTTCCAACATCCAACCTCCAACCTCCAACCTCCAACACCGAGCAACTAATTAAAGGTAAAAGAACTACGTGGCCTTTGATTCCTCTACATTGATGGAGGATACGTAGGCAGCTTAATTATGGTAAAAAATTAAGTGCAAGGCCGATTTTTTTTTATTATTTTTTTTAATTTTAACTTTATTACATTGTAATATTGTATATTTGAATTCAAGCCTTCAAGGCCAATTTCTAATTTTATTTTATTTTATTTTTTGTGAAATTGTAAAGTTGTATTTATTAATAAATATCAATTTATTTTTTTCTAAACATTGTGAACTACTTAAATACTTCAATGGAAAATGTTTGTAAATATATTGATTGGGATTTAGGAAAAAAAAATTGAAAAAAATAAAAAATGGTTGTAAATGTATTTTTATTTAATAATTTGTTCATTGAAAATTTGGAATTATGATTGGGAAAAATGGGAAGAATCAATATTAATTGGGATTTGAAAAAAAAATTGAAAAAAGAAAAGAAAAAATGGTTGTAAATATATTTTTATTTAATAATTTGTTCATTGGAAATTGGAATTATGATTGGGAAGAATTAAAATATTGATTATATAATAAATAAATAAATAAAAATATTGATTATTTAATATTTTAATTGGGTTAAAAAAAAAAAAAAAAAAAAAACCGGAACCGGAACCGGCCAAAACCGGAACCGGACAAAACCGGAACCGGAACCGGAACCGCCAAACCGGCGGTTCCAAACCGGTTAGAAACCGGTTTTTCCGGTTCCGGTTTCGGTTTTGGGTCCCTCCCAAACCGAAACCGGCGGTTCGGAACCGAAACCGGAACCGAACCGGACCGGTGCCACCACTAATAAGAAGTACCATTATTATGACAAAACTCATGACTCCTTGCTCGATAGCAACAATAGCTGAATGTTTAGTTGTTGCCAAAACTAACAAATTTTTAAAAAGTGATGATGCTGAAACCATAAGAGCCCTTACCATGAATCCGTTCAGAAAGGTGAATGGTGAACCGGTATTGGAAGGGTGAACTAGTATCGAAAACAGGACCGACTAGTGAACCGCGATCAGAAACTGGTCAGATTGATAATGTGGCGTTGATGATGATGTGGCACCGGCAATGATTTTCTCTAATCGACATGTCCACGCCACATGTCAGAGTAAGAATGGGTCATATGTCCCAAATGACACAACATCGCCATGTGTCAACTTCTAGTGTTGCTATGTGTCAGCAATAGAACCACTAAGGCTTGTTGCCCGCTTACCCCATGCGCAAAGAAGGTGCGTGTACGCCTCGCGCGCCTTCTTTGACTTTACCGATCACTAGCCCACCACCATCCGACTCCTAATTTAATTTTAATTCCAGTTATGCCCTTAGAAGTGAAGTTTGGGTTTGAGGTGAAGCGCACTCGCCGCCCATAGGTGCGTGATACATGTTCTTCATGTTCTTCACCCAAATTCAAACTCAAACAAGTTTCCAGAATTTTGATTTTCCACTGAAAAATGTAAAAATGGTTTTTCTCCCTCCATATTAGTCCAAATTATGCAAATGACCTATTGTTAGAAAGCTCTCAGAAGGCTCTATCTATGGCATCATGATCACAGAGAAATATAAAAATAAAATAAAAATGACAATGAGGTTTAGACCCTACAAAGTTACGGGTTTCATATGCAATTCTTCAAAAATCTCTTAATTTTGAAGTTCATATATGGCATACATTTCTAGAACATCATATAACATGTATACGCATACATATATTCTAGAAAATTAAACACTTGCATGTGTGTGATGCCATTAGTGTTCATTTTATCATTTATTGTTCTACAAACAAAAATAAACAAACATCCTAACATGACATATATTACCAAACAATAATGCTAAACATCCCACCTAAAATCCCACATTTTTCATCCCACTACATGTGGCATGTGAGGTGTCAAATTGTGAGTGGATACACATTAATGATGATTTATTTCACCTACCCCATGTATCCACTCACCATTTGACACCTCACATGCCACATATAGTGGGATGAAAAATGTGGGATTTTAGGTGGGATGTGTAGCATTACTGATTACCAAAATACAGTCCCAAACATGAGCTCTGATACCAATGAAAGTTGATTCAATATAAACAAAATGAAATTTGGGTCATTACAGTTCACCATACGGAATCCGATTCTCTATAGCGGAAGCGGATCGAACACCTGGGATTATATCACCGGTCTGAGGACAATCACGGAATCAGAAAGTCCTTCTAGCCACAATGCATATGTCCACACTCTGGTTGAAGATGGGAGAAAATTCTACAGATTTTCTCCACATCTATTTCTTTTGTTTCTCTCTGTCTTGTGTTTCTCACAAACACTTGCACTCATGCAATTCACATGCTCTCTATGCATTGCACGTTTTTTTATCTCTGTATTGCACCAAGTATATCAGACAAAACCCATCATTGCCTTTTGCTCATGTATGTTGCACTCATACATATGCACACCCCAAAAGGCCTGACTTCACATCCACTCCAATACACGTTCTGTTGTGTATATTTTTGTGTGTTTCTTTCATCAGTTTCTAAAACTGATACCAATTGCTCATAAAACAGCCCATACAGTTATATATGTATTTGGTGCAGGCTTGGGCTTGGTGTACATGTACTTTGGGCTCTCCATGTATTGCTTATCTTGGCCCATTTGGGTGTATAATAGGTCTCCAACCCATACCCAAATATACCAACATAATATGTTAAAGAAACTTCCTGAATCTATTTGTGATACTTATCGGTTGCAGAGGTAATTAGACGATAAAAAGAGACATACAAAACATGATCAGCCTTATATAGGTGTGATTTTGATCACATACAATAATGGAATGATCTGGTAAACTCTCAAACAAATAACATTTTAATCAATTTAGTTTTCGAAACCACAAAACATAAATGTTGCTCAGTAATTTGAAAATCTTCTTACAAGGAAAACATACACAAATCTCTGTTTCCATTACATACACATATATACAGCTTGATACAAACTAACCATATTCAAACACACAAAATGGCACAAGCAGCACTCTGATTTCAATCAAATTGCAAAGTATGCTTTGGAAAGCAGCACAGTTAATCAACCCAATCGTAAATTCTCCAGGACTAGTAAGTTGCATCCACTTCGGCAGTGCTTTTAAAATATTGCAGTATTTCTTGCATAGAGTTTTAAAATATTGCAGTATTTCTTAAGAAGATTTCCATGCTTGAGAGGCAAGAAGCTATGAGAAATACGAGTGTATCAAGAGACTTAGTATGATCATCAATCGCCCTTTCTCTTTTGAGTTTTCTGGGAATCATCGAGCTCACCTCAAAATTGTATACATGGATGCAGCAAGCCTTTCAAGAGAATCCACCTTTTAAGAATTAAGTTCCATATTAGTGCCTGCTAACAACATACACTTGCATATCTCTGGCCTAGTTTCTGCTTCACATAATTTTTCTTTGAAATCCTCAATAAGATTTTCCAATTCACTGATTTTAAGAGAATAAGGGCATCACGCTGCTCTTGACTACCCTATGCAGGCTGGAGTGAACTGAAAACCAATATTATTCGATGTTAGCATCCAAAAGCTGAAACTCGGATTCTATCAGCAGCTTCTCAAGTGAACTCGCCTACTCCCTTAAGTGAAGAGGTTCTCAGAAATAGAAAGAGGAAGCTTATCTCAGTTTCGATAAAGCTAGCTTTTATACCGTCAGTCTGAGCTAGAAGAAAGTCAATAAGTTTTAAAATGCTCTTAGCTCATCTTCAACTTCGGTCAAGTAGGCTTTTACTCTGTCAATCTGAGCTAGAAGGAAGTCATTAAGTTTTAAATTGCTGCTTTAAAGCTACTGCAAGGCATTTTCTTTGATATCCAATTGTTCCGTAGGACCATCAAGCTTTAATCTTAGCTCAGTTTCTCGCTGAAATGAACCATTCAGATTAAACTGAACAATCTGGAGTCGACCAAGTAATTCTTTTGAAATACCCATTAGGACCTCATCAGCATTCTGTACTCAAAACATCAGCATTCTGTACTCTTATCTGTTCAGAAGAAAGCAGTCTCAATTTCAGCTCTTCTTCAATCAGTCTTGATTCAATTAACTTCTTTTCAAGACCCATCTCTCTTGCAAAAGATTTCTCTAGCATCCTCAACATGTCTTTGTTGCTCAGCAGTTAGCATATGTCTCTGTCACCATTACAAGATATTGCCTCACGAACATTGATAATATCTTCTTGAAGAGTAGCCATGAACTTTTCTACTTCTTTCACCTCAGAATCTACTATTCCAGATAAGAGATCAAACTCCAGAGCCTTCCCAATAGAATCAGACACGATATGCTCTCTTTATGAAGCAAAGGTTTCTCACTTTCACTGATTGCCATATACGTCATAAGTAAATTCCAGTTCACTAACTTCTCCGAGAACATGCTATATCTAATTCCACTTTCCTTACAACTTCGACAGCACCATCACCTCTCTGTTACTTAGACAAGATCCCTTTAAGCAAGTCATTTTTTATTTTTTATCTTAGTTTTAAGGGCCTCGACCCACCCCCCCCCCCCCCCCCCCCCTAAGGTTTGCTATATTAGAAACCTGAGGATAGAGTTTGTCATTATTGGCCGCAAACCCCCCCAAAACTGACTTATTCATCACAGACCCCCTTCTGTTAGTAAAACCGCCCAAATTAGACGTTGACCATTATTGTTAAGGGGCAAATGCGTAAACTCGCGGTGGGAATAGGAAAGCTGATTTGGACCGAAGGGTATAGAAGTTATTTGATATTTAAAATTAATAATATATTAAAAAAAAAAACAAATGGGTGGAGGAGATCATGCCACATCACTCCAATGAAAATAATTAAACAAATTAAATATTAAAATTAAAAATTAAACAAACTCTCTATCTTCTTCTTCTCCACGACCATCATCTTCTACTCTTCCTCTCTCACACTTCTTCTCTTCCTCACCCACGGCCACCCACGACCACTACCATAAACCCTAAACCATCATCTTCTACTCTCTCTCTCTCTCTCTCTCTTCTTCTCTTCTTCACCCACGGCCACTACCTAATCCCAAATTATGTTTCATTACGGCAGCGGAGGAGATCGAATCGGGATGGTGTTATTCGACAATGGCAACTGGTTGTGCATGATCGACAACGGCTGAGATTGGATGTGGTTTGGGTCGGTGTATGATGGTGATTGACGAGGAGGAAGATGAAGTGGTGATGGGTGATTGACTGGTGTGGATTCGTGCAAGAGAGACAGATCGCGATTTGGGCTTCTCGATTCGTTGTTCAAGAACACAACAAGAAACAGGTCTTTATTTATTTTTTTTCATTTCTCAATTTTAATTTAATTTTGTATTCAAAAAGTCAATTAGGGTTTGCTATTTCTCTCTTTGCTTTTCGTCAATTCGTTGTTCCATGTTCATGTTTGTATATTTGTGATTGTTGGTTTTGATTTTGTTATATATATATATATATATATATATTTGTGATTAAATTGAAAGAATACAACTTTGCAACAAGAAAATTGCAAACTAATCGAACAAAAAATGAATTAATATATATATATATTTAATCATTATTTTAATTTGATTTTGTTGCTGAGTTGCATTTTTTGTTCGATTGGTTTTGATTTCTTGCTCGTGAGTTTTTAAAGCTCCCTAATTTTGGGTGGTGCCGGCGATGTGGTTTGGTGTTCTGGGTTTTGAGTTTGGTGTTAATGATGATGGAGTTTGGTTTTGATGATGATTTGGGTTTTGGCCATCTGGGTTTGGTTGTTGTGATGATATATTTTTTTTTTTTTGAAATAGATCTGGATTATGGGTGGAATTTTGGTGATGATGATGATGAATCAATGATAATAGTGGTGTTTTTTGTTTTTTGAAACAGATCTATGTTATGGGTGGAGTTTGGTGATGATGATGACGAATCGATAATAATGGTGGTGCACTGGTGCTGTTTATGTTGTGGCTTTTTCTGGAAATTGGTTTAAATTATTAAATTATTTAATAATTTTATTTTTTGGTTTTCTGTTCATATATTATTTAAATTATTAGATAACCCATCTTCTGTTTCATAAATATATATTTTATTTAATAAATATTTTGAGGGTTAAATTGTCATTTCATGATTATTGATTTGTATTTAAAGGATAGAAGGGCAATTTCGTCATTTCACCTATTGAATAGTGTCAGAGTTAGTTTTTCTATTAAAAAAGCTAACAGAAGGGGGTCTTTTAACAATATTTTGAAATCAGGGGGGAGACCGGCCAATTTCGGGAAACCCTGCCTCACCTTTATAATAGGGTAAAGGTCAGGGGGGAAATCGATCTTTTCCCTAGTTTTAATAAAGCTCCAAGTGAGGGCTCTTAGAGTAGACCCCTTCAACAAATTCAGTTTTATTCAACCTTATCTCTTGATCACCAACATTGACAACAACAGAAACAACAGATTCTTAATCCACATCACGATCATTTCAGTAGTCCACTTGTCTCCTTGTTCCCAAAACCAGGGTTTTCACTCTGTTTGATATCAGAAAAAAACAGATGGAAAAGTAACCGGGGCCTAGAGATTGTTTTATAACAATCTATAAGTTTGTTCCCGAAAATCAAATTTAATACGAAGTATATAAAAAGAACAGCCCAAAATAAAAATTATACCATACCTAAGGTGAGGAACTACTAGAGCAGTAGGCTCATAGATTGGCAAATTTTTTCTTCCCTTTGATCTTTGTTATACCATTTAATCAACTTGTACTTGTTGACCAGGTAATCATAAAGCTATGCCATTAATATTTCTTCTCTAGTGGGCAAAAACAGATGGATTGGAGACGAAATGTCTCCCACAATAACAAATCTCAAAATTAAGTGGATTATATAGAAATGTAACACCACAGATATGCCATGCATGAGTAAGGAATCTATAATAACAAAATCGAGCCCAGGTGAGCCAAAGAACCAACCAAGGATTTGCAAAAAACAGTTAGCAAACGAAAGCAAGACAAGTAATCTTGCACAACTAAATGCTTAAAAAACATATTCGGTTGATAAATTATACTGAGTTACTGATCATAAATTCTTGAAATCAAATCAGGAACCCAAGTAGAAAAATACTAGGGTTTTTAAATATCAAAATTATAAAATTGGAAAAGACGTAAGGGTGTTAGTTACCTGATAGACATGAGAATTCTGACCTTACGTCGCCTCTCAGCCTCCTGTTGACGAGCAATGGATTCGTCAGTCGTGTACGGGTGGCGATTGAGAATCAACTCACTGATACGCTCAATATTGTCAAGCATTAGCTTGAGGAGCTGATCGCGAGACGACTCAGAAACACAACAATTGCAAACCCTAATTTTGGGTTGAGTGTTGATAGGGCCATGTGTAACAGTTGCAGGTGAATCCAAAAACCGACAAGGGTTTCTCGAACTTGAAGTGGCCATTGTCCAAGAATTCAGAGCTGATTGCGCGAGAAACAGAGAGCGAGAGTGGGAGATATTACAGTGTAAATATGGGTCCTCAAGCTTTTCGTGCGAATTAAGAAATCAAATTTGACCGTCGAATCAAACAAATAAAATCAAAACCTAGACAGTGAGAGATTACAGTGGAGAGTGTTTAAGAATCCTAATTCTTTAGTTGCAAGAGTGTTGAAAGGGTGTTATTTTCCTCATTGCAGTTTGCTTGAAGCTTCGAAGAAATCTTCTGCTTCTTTTGTGTGGAGCAGCTTATGTTGGGGGAAGGAGTTGTTAGTGTCTGGGTTGAGGTGGAGGGGTTGGTAATGGCAGATCCATCAAGATTTATCAGGACAAATGGATTCCTAAACCTGCTGGTTTTAAGGTATTGGGTCAGCCTGTTCTCGGTTTTAATGCTACGGTGGATCGGTTATTTTCTTCGTCAGGTGGCTGGAACTCTTCTCTTATTCGTAGCTTGTTCTCTGATGAAGATGCCAGAGCTATCTTAAGTATTCCTCTGGGCAGTTTGCTGGCTGGGGATGTGTTGATATGGCATTATGATCTTAGTGGGAGTTTTACAGTTAAGAGTGGTTATAGGGCTGAAAAAGAAGCTGATTCTGTTCCGAGTTCCTCTAATTGTGGACGGCTGCAGAAGTGGTGGAATACACTTTGGAAGTTGAAGATTCCGTTGAAAGTAAAAATTTTTATTTGGAGGTCTTGCTTTGATTGGATTCCTACAATGTCAAATCTTGTTAAGCATGGTATGAAAGTGGTTGATGTCTGTCCGGTTTGCTCTTCTGCTGGAGAATCAACAATTCATGCACTTTGGAGCTGCAAAAGATTAAAATTTGCAAGAGATGATTGGCTGCCTTCGCATGTTGAGGTTAGAAAGTTTTATGCTAGTTTTTTTGATTTGATTTTAGACTGTCATTCTTTGTTGACAGTGGAAGATTTGGGTTTATTTTGTACCATTGTGTGGAGGATTTGGTTTTTGCGAAATCTTGTGGTACATGATTCTCCTGGTCTGGATGTTTTGGAGGTCAGTCATTGGTGTCGTTTGATGTTGAATGAGTTTCTTTTCTCTGAGGATGTTGTGATTCCTCCTTCAAGCAGTTTGGGTCAGGTTGCTAGCAGTTTGGGGCAGGTCCGTAATTCTTGGCGGCCTCCAGATGTGGATGTTTACAAAATTAATTGTGATGCAGCTATAAATGAGAGAGATGGGCGTGTAGGTTTGGGCATTGTGATCAGAAATTTTTCTGGTGCTGTTATGGCCTCTTGTTCTGTTCAGTTGGAGGCGTGTTTTGATCCTATTTTGGCTGAGATGATGGCGATTTACAAAGGGTTGCTATTTAGTAGAGATTGTGGCCTTCATCCTTGTATTGTAGAGTTAGATGCTGCTGTTGTTGTTAAGTGGGTAAAGGATCATTCTCATTTGGATTCTGTTGGGGGTAATGTTCTTAGTGATATTTCGTCTTTGATTTTCGATTTACAGGTTTTAGAGGTTAATCATATTCCTAGATTAGCCAACTTTGTCGCTCACGGCCTGGCAAGATATGCCTTAACGGTTGATGAAGATCGTTACTGGATGGAAGATTTTCCTCCTTGTGTTAGGAGAGCTGTTCATTTGGATTGTCCAATTGTTCGCTCTACCTGACTGTTTGTGGTTTATTGTATTTTCCTTGTTTTGTTCAAAAAAAAAAAAAAAAAAAAAAAAAAAAAAGATATACGGGTTCTCAAGCTTTCTGTGCCAATCAGGGAAACCAATATTTGACCGTTAGATCTCCAAATACGCCTCCTTATACTCCTTACTCCATTTTTTTTTTCTTTTTTCTTTCTTTCTTTCTTTCTTTTCGATATTGACACTCATAAATATGATAAGTGCACCCATATTTATAAGTATACCCATGTCTAAAATTTAAAATTAAAACATTACTATAAACACTCATCTTAATGCCAATAATACCCTTTTTTAAATGAATGTTTTTAATTCAATACAATTTATTTATAAACCCTCATAAGTTATTAACACACCCAATTTTATAAATAATAAATTCCATTTGGCTATAGAAAAAAAAAAAAAAAAAAACACAGGATTCTAATATTTATAGTATTTTTTGATTGAAAACAGATCAATAAATCATTCCATGAGTTAAGAGCAAACATCAAATCAACAGCAATAATGAGAAGAAAAAGAATTTAAAGTTAAGGAAAGTTAAAATAAACAAAAAGGAAAAAGAGAAAGGGGATGAAGGTGGTCTGATTGTGTTGTGCCGAGAAAACATGTAAACCACCACAAATTTAAGGCTCAGTCAATCACAAAGCAAGGGCAAGGCCACTGGACACAGAAAAGACACTATCTTAGAAGCATATGAAATCCAGTATGTATAATAGGAACGATTAAAGCGTTTCTAATTGAGAAGAAATAAGGATGGGCCTGCAAGCAAGAAAAGCAATGGCGTTTTATTCACGAAGGATTGTCCACCTAAGTAGAATAAATATATTATCAAAAGGAGTAGTGAGACAAAAACGATTAAATGCCATGCAAATCTTACCATTGCTTCTTTTGCAATTGGCCTTTCTTGGTGATCATATCACAACAACTTGTCGAGGAAGTCCACATCCTTAAAAATAATGGAAAGAAGATGAGAAAAAGAGCATGTATCAAACTAGATTTTTTAAAACTGCCAAGGTATTTTTAATTCTAAAATATAAATAACCAATAAATCTACCTCATTAACTGTCAAATGTTGATCACAGCTTGGTATTTTTTGTGTACAATTTTTTTTTTTTTTTTTAATAAAGTGATATAATTAAAGATATGGGTGTAATTAATGAGTGTAAATAATATTTTGTTTATTTTTAATTAAACTAATTTGTCCTTATTGGTAAATTCCTATTGGGATATTTTTACAATTAAAATTTTTATTACCCGGTCGAAAGGGATTTCGCTAACGAAAAAGCTTTCAGCGCCGCCCAATACCCCCCTTTTTTCCAAATATTTTTACGATTTATGGATGTCAATATCAGCTCCCTTTTTTTTTCTTGAAAATATGGGTCCTCATTTTTATTTTAACTTTTCTTTTCTTTAATTCAATTAAATGGTTTTCTATTTTTCAAAAATATTTTTAATTTATATGTTAACTATTTAAGTTTTTGTTTATTTTTTTAGAGAAGTTTTTTTTTTTAATAAATAGTTAATATTTCTATCAAAAATATTATATATATGTTCTGAAATAAATTTAATAGTTTATTTCAGAACATAAGAAGAAATCAAGAGATAGAAAACATATAAATAAGATATTTCATTCATTTCTCAATGGTATTTATAACTTGGTGAGATCTCCCTTTTATAGGCTCACAATGTAGTAGTTACAAATTTGAAAAGACACTAGCAATAAACTTGAGAATCAATGGTACCATAAACTTGAGAATAAATTAGGGAAGGTGAAGGATTACAAGTTACATTGTGAGATTGGACATTCACTTATATATTTTCATGACACTCCCCCTTTAATGTCTATTTTACATAGAATATATCTAGTTAAAACCTTTAGTAGAAAAAACCATGTGGGAGAAAATACTAGTGAAGTAAAAAGAGTAAATTATTCATATGTATCTGAAAAATAATATTGGAGGTGATAACAACTGCCTCATTAAACCTTACTAAGAAAAACCCTTTGAGATAAAAACTCAGTGAAGGAAAAATAGTACAATATATAGATTTTCCTTCAAAACAATTACTCCTTCTCATAAATATGCTCATTTTGATGTTGTTGTCTCAATTGTTTGAGAAATACTTTTCAATTGCCGCATCCCAATATTATGCACTAACTTGGCAAATATTGCGGTTAGCAACCCTTTTGTGAATAAATCTGTAAGATTTTCACTTAAGCGTATTTTTTGAACATCTATTTCACCATTCTTTTGGAGCTCATGTGTATAATTTTTTTTTTTTTTTTTTTTTTTGGCTGAAATGTGCTTAGTTTGATCACCTTTAATATAACCTCCTTTAATCTGTGTAATGTGAGCAGCATTATCTTTATATAATATTGTGAGACTATTTTTTTTTTTTTTTTTTTTTATTGAAGATAGTCCACATGTTTCCCGAATATGTTGTATCATAGATCTTAACCAAATAGACTCCCTGTCAGCTTCATGAATTGCCAATATCTCTGAATGGTTTGAGGATATGGCAACCATTGTTTGTTTATCAGATCTCCATGAGATAGCAGTATTTCCACAGATAAATAAATATCCTGTTTGTGATCGGGCTTTATACCTTTATGTGGATCAGAAAGGTATCCAGCATCCGCATATCTGGATAATTGTGATTTTGATCCCTTTGAGTAAAAGAATCCCATATCAATTGTTCCACAAAGATAACGCAATACATGCTTAACACCATTCCAATGTTCTAGTTGGTACAGAACTATACCTTGCTAGTAAATTGACTACAAATGCAATGTTAGGCCTTGTACAATTTGTAAGGTACATAAGTGCTCCAATTGCATTTAAATATGGTACTTCGGGACCAAGAAGCTCTTCACCAACTTCTTTTGGACGAAATGGATCTTTGTATGTATCAAGTGATCGAACAACCATTGGAGTGCTTAATGGATAAGTTTTATCCATATAAAAATGCTTTAAGACTTTTTTTGTATATGTTGATTGATGAATAAATATTCCGGTTGGTAAATGCTTGATCTGTAGGCCGAGGCAAAATTTTGTTTTATTAAGATCTTTCATTTCAAATTCATCTTTTAAGTAAGATGCAGTTTTTGTGAGTTTTTCAAGATTTCCAATGATATTTAAATCATTAACATATACCGCAATTATAGAAAATCCAATTTCTGATTTTTTTAATGAACACACATGAGCAAATTGGAATATTATTTGCATATCCTTCTTTCAATAACTATTCACTTAAACGATTGTACCACATGCGCCTAGATTGTTTTAACCCGTATAAGGATCTTTGTAACTTAATTGAATACAAAGCTTCTTTGTTTTAAATTTTCATTCATTTTATATCCTTCAGGGATTTTCATATATATATATATATATACACACATATATCAGTATCAATAGATCCATACATGTATGCTGTTACTACGTCTATAAGACGCATATCGAGTCCTTTCGAGGCTGCAAAACTAATCAAAAATCAAAATGTGATTGCATCCATCACTTGTTGGGGTTTTTGCACTAAAACTTGTAATTTGTAAATGTGAATGAAACATTAATAAAAGAAGTAGTTTATTCATTCTATATACATGTCTCATACATTTATATCATGTGTACTTAACATCCAAGATTGCCGAATGTAATCTCTAACTGAGTATATGAGTGTCATATACAAATGTATTCAGTTTAAGATAAGCAATCTAAAGAGTCCATAGATAACAAATAGAGTTGGATACTTTATTTGTGGTTAATCTACAGGTGTGGTCTGTTCCGTAATGTACGATGGTCTTAATCTAGACTATTCATATGGTGATATGAGAATGGAGGCACCTTATATGATGTGATTATATAGGACTGGGCCATGATCTATTTGAATCTCTCACCAAGATCCGTTACAAGATGAGATTCATATATATATCAACAAATGATGGCTATATATGAGTGATCTTAATCCTGAGTGTTTTATCGACTCCTTCAGGTTAGATCATGGTTTTTGATATACAATGGGTGAGATCGGAGTTGTATTCCTAGTCAATAAGTTCGTATGTTGGAATTACGGTTTGGCTTGTGGCTGGGAAGGTCTGCACACAATAATGGAATCCACTCATTCTTGTGAGAAGTAGATAGTAGTTCCCTTAAGGGTTGATTCGGGGCTTGAACAATATGACCGCTCTCCTAATTCCATAAGGAATGTAGGATTTATTGTTTATTAAAGAATTAATGGTACTTAATGGAAAGATATAATTAGAGGGGTATAAAGGACATTATGACCCAGCTCTAATTATGAACTACTTGTGGAGGATTATACCATATGTAATAGCTATATCGATGGACACCGAAAGTTATTGGTTTGTGTAAAAACATCTAGAGTTGAGAAAGTGCAGCTTTGGGTTTTTAGTAGAATAACACCGGAGTTAATAATCATGAAATATTAATTAAAGAGTTTAATTAATTACTTCTAAGGATTATTAGAGCTCAAAATATTGTGGGTCCATTAGGTCCCCTTGCTAATCGGATCGATTTAAGTAACAAGGGTCATGGATAATTAAGTGGATTGTCTAATTAATTGTGTTACGAAAGTGACACGTATCTATTCGGGAATTAATTGAATAATGAGATTATTTAATTAATTAATTTAATGATTATAACAATTAAATAATAAGATTATTTAATTATGTAATTAATTATTGATGGAGGGTGTTAGTTGATATTTATATTTGAAAAATGGGATAATAAGATTATCTTTTTTAATTAATTAAATATTAATTTTGAATTTAAATAGTTTAAATTCAAATTAGATGATATCTGTTAATAAAATAAAATAAAGATTTTGTTTTAAAATTAAAAAGATATCATCGGTTGTTAAAAGATATATATATATATATGATATATATTTTTTTAAGAAAAAGATTGATTAACACACACGAAAGTTGAGAATCAGGTGTGCGTTTTAAAAAAAATAAAAGAAAAAGAAATTTTTTTTCTCATTTTTGACTAAGAGTGGCCGCACTTCACCATACAAAGAGCAAGAGTTGTCTTTTATGTGTTTCTCTTCATCCTCCTTGTTCCTGAGTACCCTGACGCGCCCACACACTGTGATCAATCCTGGGTCATAGCAAGGAAGATCTTGTGGTTCAAATCAGGGAGTAGATCGTATTAAAGAAAAGGAGCCTCCAATGCTGGTATGAAATCGTTTCACCTTCTTTGTTGTTTTCGATTATTATTGTACAGTTAGGTTTACTTGATGATTGCATAAAAAATTTTAAACCCTTCCGCTCCGCAATCTATAACCCTAGGTTCCTACATCACTAGGGAATAAGTCTCCTCATAGTTAATACCTGGTCTTTACAAGAAACCTTGTGCTACGAGTCATGCTTTGTATCTCACAATTTTGTTTTTCTCATTTTGTTTTCTAACAAAAATCCATTTATACCCAACAGGTTTGACATCTTCAAGCGTTAGGACAACCAGTCAAAAAACTTCATGTTTTTCGAGTGAATTTAGTTCTACTTGGATCGCTTCTTTCCATTTTGGCCAATCTTTTCTATGTTGACATTCTTCCACTGTTGTTGGTTCAACATTTTCATCATTATTCATAATATCAAAAGCAACAACAAATGCAAATTTATCATCAATGTTAATATTTCTTCGATCCAAGAATTTCTTAAAACCAACATGATCTATTGAGATTCGTCCTTGAGTCTCATCTGGAGAGATTAAAATTTCTTTATTTTGTAAATAAACAAGATCATTTTGTTCCTCTTTAGGGGAATTTTGTATTTCATTAGTTGTGGGTACATATACTTCTTCGGGAGTAATTTGATCAGTTTCAGATCGATTAATTTTTGCTGTCTTATTTTCAATGATGGCTTCTTCAGGAGAGCCACTTTTATTTTGAAACTTTGTAAGATCCTTTATTTGTATTGGCTTGATTCCATTGCAAAACTCTCTATATTTATATTAGTTGTTGCTTAGGTGATTCTTGGAAGAAAGAAGCCTCAAAGGTGAAGAAACAACATCTTGTGCAAATTTCGTTTTCACTACAATAGATTGGGTTTTTAACGGTGCGCAAAAAACGCCTTAAATGACTATTTACGGCGTTCATCTGCAAGCCGTATTAGATGACATTATGAATGATATCCCTCAATTACGGCATACAAAACGCGCCGTTAATAACATTTGAAAAACGCCGTAAATGACCCTTTTTACGGCATTCAGCTGTATGTCGTGAATGATCTCTTTTTTATGGCGTACTAAACACGCTGTAAATATGTATTAAAAAAAATTATTTATGACCCTACAACCACCCACCCATGCTCACCCACCCACCATGCATGACCCATGACCCACCCGCGCCCACACACAATTAAATTGTGCTCTCATGGAGTGTTGAACTTAGCATTCATGAGTAAACCAAGCCAAGCCTTATCCACCTTGCTGCTACTTTGATTGTGCTACCAAATGCATAATTTTTATATATAACCTCTACTTGTTATTAAAATTTTATTTATTATTTTTCAATCAAAGTTTTATTTGTAGATCGATTCCATTAATTTAAATTTTATTTTTATATGATAAACAAATTGATACTAAAAAACATTTATTATAACATTTAATTAAACTATTTTGTTAAAATCATATATTGTCATATCAAATGGTCAATCGTTAATCGTACTCGAAAGTAGACATGACCCTGGTTCCGGTTCTCGATTCGGAACTGGTGGTTTCGATTTTCGATTTGGAACCAGCGGTTTCGGTTTTCGATTCGGAACCAGCGGTTTTGGTTTTCGATTTGGAACCAATGGTTTCAGTTTCGGTTCCAACGGTTTGGTTCTTTTTTTAAAATAATAGAAAAACTCTCAAGATTAATAGTTATTGATCCTTATGAAGAACTTAATGGGAAAAAAACAAAATTCATTACGATAGAGAACCACTTTGGACAAATAAAATGATCCATATATTGCATCATTTTGGGAAAGACACGCAATAGGTAAGCCGTAAATAATCATTTTTTACGGTTTTCTTTAAATACACGTCATAAATAATCTCTTTTTTTATGACATTCCTCAAATGCACGCCGTAAATAATCTCTTTTTTATGGTGTTCCTCATATGTGCGCTATAAATAATCCTATTTTATGGCGTTCCTCAAATGCGCACCATAAATAATCTTTTTTTATTTACGGTGTTCCTCATACGCGTGCCGTAAATAATATCATTTTTACGGCGTTCCTCATATGTGCGCCGTAAATAATCTCTTTTTTACGGCGTTTTTCAAATGCGAGTCATCTTTGAGAAATTATGCATCACAATTACGACTTGCACTTAATGCCGTAAATAGTCATTCACTTTTTACGGCGTTCCTCATATGTGCGCCGTAAATAATCTTTTTTTTACGGCGTTCCTCATATGCGCGTCGTAAATAATCTCTTTTTTACGGCGTTCCTTATATGTGCGCCGTAAAATAATCCTATTTTATGGCGTTCCTCAAATGTGCGCCATAAATATATTTTTTTACGGCGTTCCCTCATATGCGTGCCGTAAATAATATCGTTTTTACCCGCGAGTTCCAGCACTCTGGCTAGCGGATTCATACCAGCTGAGCAAAGTCGCAGGAACTACATTCTGTATCAAGCGAGTTCATACTCCCTATTCCGCTGGAATATATCCACTGAGAAAACCCGCGGTGAAATTGCCAAAGATCCCGTGAGTTCAATCACTCTAGCTCGCGGGAATGAAGCTATGAAAGGAAGCCGCGGAGACAAGCCGACGAGTTTGTACTCCCTGTTCAGTGGGAACAAAGCCACCATGCAAACCCGTGAACAAGCTAGCGAGTTCAAACACTCTGTTCCGTGGGAACAAACCCGTGGACCAAACCTGTGCGCTACAAGAGGTATCCTCTACACTTTGCTTTCCCAAACAAAAGTCTCTCCAATCAACTCCTCCATGTTTGGATTTGAGAGGATTGGATTGAGACTTAGTTTTGTGCTTCAATTATAGTGGAATGCATATTTGTTGAGTTTAATTGCTTGTGGGTCGTTTTAGTATGGTGGTAAGTATTCCCTCCAATGTGCTTAAAGGAATAATGCATGCTTGTTTGTTTGTAATTTTTATTTTTATTTTTATTTTTGTTTAGATCTAAGAGTGCGAATTGTACTGTGCTTAGATCTTAGGATTTGTTTTGTTTTGTTGTTTTTAGTCTTTGTGATTTTTGTTGTTTCTATGTTCGAATCTTGCTAAGCATTGTCCAATTTATGTACGGAAATGGTTTCGTTGTGCAACATTGAGGATAATGTTAAGTTTAGGTTTGGGGGTGTGGACAACTTTCGTGATGTTGTCTTTGTTTTTTGTAGGTTTTGTCATTGAGAATTTTCAAATCTCTACAAAATTGGTCAAAATTAAAATTTTTTGAATTGAAGTCCATTTGTGTTGAGATAATATCTTTGCTTTCCAGTAGGAACATGTCATGTATTCTTTTAGGTCTCTATTTTGACTAGCATTCATGCCATGTATGATCTTTGCATCACTATTAAATTGCTTGTACAGTGCCAATCTTTTGATGTTGAGGTAGATAAAACTCTATTCTTTTTTAGCTTAGGAGAATAGTGGAGACTACCCTTGTGAGAGTATGTGCCTATAAACATTTTATTTGAGAGGGTCTATATTGTTTCTACTCATTAAACACTCTTCGAATTTCGTTCTCTTAATTTTTAGTGATCTCATTGTACATCAATTTTGCATTGATTGCCATAGAACATATATATGGACTGCTTGTTGAAATTTGTATTCCCTTGCTAGATGGATTGTTAGAAATGATTTTGGGCTATAGTGTATGCAAAACTCCAAATATAGCCTACACACTTCTATGTTCTTATGTGTACTTCATTGCTTAAATTGAGACCAAACACTAAACCTACACACATCACCTACATATCAAACACTTAACCACTCCCTAGTTATTAATCATGTTAAGGTGCCTAGCTTAATAGAAGTCATTTGGAAGCTCCAAATTGTGTAAAAGCGTATACTGAGGCAAATGTGTAAAAAAGTGTGCTAGAAAAAGGGCTTTCAAAAAGAAGTGTTAAATGAAAAACACTTAAGCCTTCAATCTCTTTAGATGTAAAGTTACTCAAAGATGTGAGTACAAAAATTAGCAAATTATGAACTTTAAAGTTTATAGCCTAGACGCTTAAATTGTATTATGAAACATACATAGAGCTTCTTATATTGATAGTTTAATGTGTAACACTTTGGCATGATTAATAGCTTTATTTATCCATTCCTACCATAACATCAATACACCACAATTCACCCTTGGTCACAATATAAATTAGGGAAAGCCTATTTGATTTCTTAGGAAGTCTATATTGGGAATATAAGTCGATGCATGCTCTTTTCACGTTCATGGTATTTCAATTCTTTCCATGAGATCCATTTTCAGAAATTGTGCTTTATATATGCGATATATATTTGATTTCGATACATAAACTCCAATTCGCATATGTTTGATAAAGAGTGAAAGCCTAAGTTCAGAGCGAACATATGACTGAAATCCAGTGAGGATTAGAGTTGAGGCGAATTCTAGCCTAGGCATTCCAGTTAGTTGTTTTGTAAACCGAAAGCATCCTAAGTATTGGCATACTTGCATGACTGTGATGTATAGATTTGAATGGCATATTGTTAGTCTTTATGCATATATTCTAGCATGCTTGTAGTTTTTGCTTGGTATGTATGGATTGTATCTCAACCTTTTGCTTTGTAGAGTTACGTTTATGGGTATCTGAAAATAAATATAAACGAGTCCTAGAATAATCTAGGAGGAGGAGGGGGGGGTGAATAGATTTTAATCGATTTTTACCAATTTTCAATATTAGTCAATATTACAAAATTAACCCCAATTAGTCAAAAACAAAAAATCAAGTGAAAAAAATGCAGAAAGTAAATGACACTTGATTTTTACGTGGAACCCACACGAGGAA
The DNA here is from genome assembly GCA_954870605.1 of Acer campestre. Taxonomy (NCBI): domain Eukaryota; kingdom Viridiplantae; phylum Streptophyta; class Magnoliopsida; order Sapindales; family Sapindaceae; genus Acer; species Acer campestre. The sequence goes on along the minus strand of OX940809.1, from coordinate 29,624,637 downwards.
AAACCACGGGCTATTTTGTGCGCCACACAAGAACCTCAATCCACTAATTCTAATGGTGATTACAACCTAGGTTGACCACATCAAACCCTACGGTTACTAATCCACCAATACTACCTGTAAGCCTTCAAAAGTGAATCTAGTCCCTTGCTTGCAAACTACCAAAAGGCAAATACAAGACTTGTCTCTCAAAGTGAAGAGATAAAACAACCTAAGGTGAATATGTGCAATATTCAAGATACTAAAATGCAAGGTTAGACATTTAAGTTTATCTAGGCATGAATGAGCATGTTAAACATTCCTAGATATCATTTTGCTAAGTGACATGCATATAACATAGCCAAATATGTAAACAAAGTCCTATTTGCAATATCTACCACAAACAACTCACAAAACACAATGAAAATGCAATCTTGAAACTACTCAAGTCATAAATGAGCTATCTTGAAACTAATCAAGTCATAAATGAGCAATCTTGAAAAGCAAGAACATGTGAAAAATGAATGTGATGTTCTAACTACAAGTCATGTGAGACATATGAAGAACCCATGAGAAATCATACCTATATATGCTAGATGATGAATGAATCTTGAATTGAAGATGGGTTTTTGTGTTTTGAATGACAAAAATCACTTCTTTCTCTCTTATCTTGCAAGCCACTATTGTTGCTTTAAAAAACACAAGTTATCAGCTCTTGAATGTCTAAAAAGACAAGACAACATATTTATAGACAGATGCACATGAAATGGTGTCGTTTTGGTTTTTGAAAATGAAAGGTCACATTTGACTGCTGTGCGTACCGCTGGGTAGGCAATGTGCATAGGCCGTGGTACGACAAGAGTGAAGCCTCTGGATTTTAACGCTATGTAGACCGCTACACAGGCAAGGTGCCTACCCAATGGTACGCCAAGCGTGAAATATTTGGACTTCAACACCGCGTGGATCACTCCATATGCACACTGCCTATGTCTCGGTAAATCATGCATGAAGGCGCTGTCCTTTAGCGCCATGTGGACCGCTTCATAGGCAGTGTGCCTATGCTATGGTATGCACTTAAAAAGAATGCAAACTGTGCAAGTGTGGAGTGAGTGCATGTCATGCAAGAACCAAACAAAAATACACACAAGGATATTCAAATCATGTAGATGAATGAGATGTGTGTGTGTGCAATCCAAATCTCTTCAATTGTCAAGATCAAGTAAGCTACCTTCCTTGAAGCTCTTGATGCCTACAATGCGGTCCATTGATGTTTGATGAGGATTTCTTCAATCCTAAGCTACACTTACAAGTATGAACCCCATTGTGATTTTGTTAACGAAATAAGCCAATTAAAAAGTGAAGCACTTACAATCTCCCAATTTGGCTATTTCGTGACTGATCGAACCAAAATTGTTATGATTTTGGCCTTCATTTCCTTCTCCTTTTGCTTGATTCTCGGGTATTATCCCGTGATTTAATGGTATAAATTAAGTGTTTTCAGGAATTTATAGAGTTCAGGGGCATTGGAGTAATTTTGGTGAAATAGGGGTAAAAGTATAATTATTAAAGGAAGATTGAAGTTATTGTGATATTATAAGAGATCAGGGGAGCATTGTGTAATTAGCCAAGGAAATCAGCCAAGCTCGCCACGTCATCAATGCTTGCGTTTTGATTAAAAGAAGAGAATGGGTTGCTAAGCGCACCCACACCCATGTCCTTGCACACCCAAACACAGCCCAAAGCAAACAGGCCCAACCTAATGCCACTTATTGAAACGGTGCGTTTCAACGAAGTGGTGCAGCCCAAAATGCAAGGCCCAGATCATGACCTAAAGACTAATCACCTGGCCCTAAAGGCACCCCATTTCAATTCTAATTGCACCCTTTTTTAGACATAGAGCAGCGGCCCTTTTACACCCCAACGACCTGCTAAATGCACCTCCTCTCTTCAACTATTCATCTTCTTCTTCAGCGTGTGGATAGCCATGGCAGGTTCCAAACCCTAGCATGCCCCTGCCGAACATCATCGATTCCCGCCGCCGTTTAGGCCGATTCCGGTACAGAAATTCTGGCAAGATCAGCGGTAGTCTGGTCGTTCCACTTCCAGCCTTCCAAATGGTCGAAATCTAGCAGCCCCCAATCACGCCTAAAAAGCCCTTGTCGCCCCCAAGCCCAAATCACGACCAAACCGCGTAAATCGAGGTCACAGTTTGCATTCCAAGGTCGCCATGGCGACAGGGAGTTGTTTTAGCTCCAGAATTATCGCCATTTAGGGTCGCCCCAAGGTCGCCATTTACCAAAACAGTGAACTCCCTTATGTGCATTTCTGATTGGGTGATAAAATTACAAGATGACACCCTCTGTTGGACTAAATGGTAATTTGCCATGGTTAGGGCTGTTTTGGTAATTTGCCACCCGAGACCTAATTTGAAATTCCTATAAATTCATCACATTTTTTCTCTTTTGAAAAAATCTTGACCACCAAGAAACCTCATTTCTCCACCATTCCTTTTCTCTCCGTTTTCTCTTTTACCTAAACTGAACATCTAGATTACTTCCCCTAATCATTCCTTCTCTTCCCATCTTCTCCATAAATCTCCTTAGTCACTTCCCATTTGACTCCACTTATCTAGACACATCCTCATCATCCACTCTTTACACAAGGAGCATCAAAGGCAAGGAAAAGATCAAGCTTACAAAAGGAGGCCCATGGGTGATTTCCTAATCTTTTACTTGTCTTCCCTTTGTTTGTAATATGTGTAATTAAATCCCCTTTCTAGGGTTTTGATGTGAGAATATTTGGATTGGGATTTACTTAAGCTTTAATATATTTTAATTTCTATTTATGTTCTATTCATTTTATAATTAGATTTTTTGCATTATATAATTGACTTGTATACCCACTAGTTGATTATAATCTTGCTTAGGATAATTTGTTATATAATCTTGATTGGATTGACAACCTTAAGGGATTAAGAACATAGTGACTAGGATAGATTGTCGGAGGGTATATCAACCACGATAATCTAAACAGTTAATTGTAACAAACCGATCCTGCCGTGACCCCCTCTCCTTAATCGGTTAGGCATTGCGGTGGGACGTTGTTTAGGATGCATAGTAATGGTCTAAACATATTCTAGGAATCAATTGGTTAACATTTTTGAGATTCGTTCACTAAAGTAGCTTGAGAAGCATTTCCCAGTAATCCACTTGTGATCCCATTAATTCCCTAGCTATTCTCTTAATTGTTAATTCCATTTATCTTATCTAGATTTGTTAAGTATTCTTTTATTAGTTTATTAGGTTTATTTTTCATGTATGTTTGATGACTTGACAACCCATTCACTCATCCATATTTTTATGATTTATTTTACCGCATTTAGATTAGTTAATTTATTCAACTAATTACTCTAATTCCCTGTAGAAAGAATTATACTTTCTACTTTACTAATTTTCTATCTAAGTGGTGAAAAATCCATTTTCTAAAATGAACACATTTTAAACAATATTTTATTGCGCAAAACGACCGCGCCAAAATTGGCGCCGCTACCGGGGAATTAAAGCGGTTGTTGAATCAATTAACTTTTCTTTGTTTAGTTTTTATTAATTTTTAATCTTTTAGTTGTTTTTAGTCTTTTAGTTCTTTTTTACTTCTTTGGTAGTTTTTGTTTCTTTTTGTTTCAAGATTCTATGGATTTCTTCATGGATTATCAAGGGTCTAGCTACAGGACTCATGGAAATAGCTTCAATACGGATTGGTGGACTAACCAAGATTCCTTCTCATCATACCAATCAAATGCCATTGATGATGAGAGGACAAATTTCATGGAGGATCACTTTCGGGAGATTGAGAACATCCGAGCTTCTCAACGAAAGACCATGGAGTTATTCCAATCCGCACAACGAGCACATGAGGAGAGGATGTCCAACCATGTGATTCCTAGCCGGCCGGATCAATCAATAGAATCGGGCTATCCTAAGCAAGGGAGGACAAGGAGCCGTGTACACGCTCTTGTACAAGTGTATGAGAATGGAGCGGAAACCAAGGACGAACCACCAAGGAACCAAGAGCGAGGCACGAAATTGGAAGAAAGATTAGCTTTACTTCAAGAGAGATTGGTGGAAACCTCCCAAGGGAAGGAAGAATTGGAGAGAAAAATACAACTCATGGTAAAGGAGTTGGAAGAAAAGGAGGCCTTGGGGAAGGTGAAGATAGAAGAGCTTGAAGTGAAAAATGAGAAGCTCACTCTTGAAGTAAACATGCTCAAAGAAGAGAATGCTACCTTTCGAAGGAAGGTAGGAGAAGTCTCCAACAAGAACAAAGAGTTGGAAATACAAGTTGGGAGACTTGAAGTTGAGAGGAATTCCACATTAAAGAAATTCGAAGACCTTGCAAGGCTATTTGAAGAATTCGAAGAAGAGTGTGCAAGGAAAACAAGGAAGTTGCTTATGGAAGTGGAGTGGAAGGCAAAGGCTTTGGAAGAAACGAATGAGGCACTTGGTAGGAAGGATGAAGCCCTCAAAATAGCAAAAGTCAAGGAGTGTGACTACATTGTCTATTTAGACAAGGCAGAAAAAGAGGTAAAGGCGCTACAAATGAAGCAACATTAAAGGCCATATAGTCACCAACCAAGAGGGAGTTTTCTTAACCATCCTCCTACTTGCTATTTTTGCTTTCAACAAGGGCACTTCAAAGCTCATTGTTTTAAATTCCATAAGCATGAAAAATTGAGAAAGTCTAGGAATAGGAAGAGTCCACCTAGAGTTAAGTGAATTTGGGTAAGAAAAGACTTGGTTGAACAAGTTAGACCCAAAAGAAAAGAAAAGGGGAAATCAACTCAACTTGTTTGGATTGTGAAAAAGAACCAATTTCCAAACTTGGTAAAACCTCCTTTAGTTGATGACACCCCTAGCACATGTACATAATTTTGAAAATTCTTTTTGTGCATTTTTTTTTTATGCTTTATTTGTTTAGTTTATTTCTTTTGAATAAATGGTGTTCCAAACTCTTCACTACAAGAAAATTGACCTACAGTGACAAAAAATATTTGTCACTATAAGTGAAGAAATTGTCACAAATTTAATATTGTGACAAAAAAAGTGTCACCAATAATTCGTCACTTTTGCCCCTGTCACTAAAAATATTTGTGACAGTTTTTTGGTACTTATCACAAATCATAACTTTTAGTGACACATTATCACTTGACCTTAAGTAGTGACAAAATAAAAATTGTGTCACTATATTAGTATTTAGTGACAATTAACCATTTGAAGATTTTGTCACTGTACATATTCTTAGTGACAATTTATTGTTTAAAAAGTGTCACTATTCAAAAATCTAGTGACAAATAATCATCTTAAAATTATGTCACTACAGACAAACTTAGTGATAATTAAGTTAATCATATACTAGTTGTCACTACAACGCAGATTTAGTAACAATTAACAATTTGAATATTAAGTCACTGTATAGATACATAGTAACAATTTAATTAATTGTCAAAATTTAATATAAATTTAAATTTTATAAAAAAAATATAAAAATATAAAAATGCAACCAAATAAAACATGTCACTTATTGAATGACATTGAATTCCATAAATAATCATTCCATTAAAAAAATATCCAAAAATTAACATAATATCAAATTGATACAAAAGTAATACAACATATTTCAAAGTCTACTACTAAATAACACATGTAAGCCGGCTAGTCTAAGTTAACATAAGTGTTAGGTCACACACAATAACTTCAAACTACATAACCAAAAACTTGAAACTTCTGAGGTCTTGATTGTGAAATATTAGAAGCTAATGATCTACTATCAGTTGTCAGGTAGTTAAAGAATCTTTACATTTTGCAAGAGAAACCTATGTACATGAAGACATGAAGGAAAAAAAAAATAGTGAGAACAAATTAAAGTCACCAAAATAAAATCGATGAAAAATGCAACAATACTGACAAAACTTAGTACAACTATAAAATAAATTCTATAAGTTTGATATCCAAGTATAAAACTTATTGGAACTGTTAATCTATTCATCTTCATATAATGTCCTCCATAATGTTAATCTATTCATCCAGCCAAATATCAAATATCAAATATCTTATTGAGTGTTTGAACTCTTTTATCAAACAATTGGTATGCATATAAAAATTGGTTGTTCTATAAGAATCATTTTATCAAACAGTTAGTATGCATATAAACTAAATTGACATATATTGTGAAAATTTAAGAACAAAAAACTATAAATCATGAAATAATAATAATGATTTCTTAAAAATTTTGAAAATAAATTAAAGTTAAAAAACATCCCTAAACGTATATATAATCCTACATACAAAATAAATAAATAAATAAATAAATCATACCTTATTCAAAGACACTTTCAATATATGAAACTTAAATTTGAGATTTTGACTTCGAAAAAACAAGTACCAAAAAACAAACCCTAAAAAAAATGAAATCAAGAAAAAAAGAAGCTTAATAGCTTTCTTTTAATGCTGTATCAAACAATTGATTGTTCCATAAGAATCATTTTATCAAACAGTTAGTAAGCACATAAACTAATATTGGCATATACCGTGGAAATTTAAGAATAAACAACTATAAATCATGAAATAATAATAATGGGTTCCTTAAAAAAAATTGAAAACAAATTAAAGTTAAAAAAAAAAAAAATCTCTAAATAGCTATATACAATTCTACATTAAATAAAAAATAAATAAAAATCATACCTTATTCAAAGACACTTTCAATATATGAAACTCGAATTTGAGATTCCTACCATGAAAAACAAGTATCAGAAAACAAACGCTAAAAAAAATCAAGATAAGCTTACATATTTATCCGGGCAAAAGTTTCTCTATAATCTCGGTACTTCTTCTGATGAAACACTGTTTCAAACCTAAAAAGTGTTTTTAAGGTAAAGAAAAAAAAAAGGGAAAAAAAAAACACAACATGATTGTGGCATTTTTATTTATTTTTTTTTTTTGTGGCTTTTTCAAAAAAAAAAAAAGGAAATAGTAATTGATTTTTTTTTTAATGTAAATATTAATTGATTCTGATGCCTTTTAAAAATCTATTTATTTATAAAAATAAAATATTTCCTTTTAAAAAGGTAATTTTGTGACTAATTATATTATTTGTCACAAATTATCAAGTTTTGTAACTAATTGTGACAATTATTTTTAAAAAGTTTCAATTGAACAAAACATAATGACAAATAGTAAAATTTGTCACAAAATAATGCCAACAGTGTGATGACTCGCTTTTTGTGTCGTTACCAAATTGCGAATTACCAAAAGAATGTTTATAAAATGAATCTTTACGCAATATATTTTAAGTTATGAAAATGAGTATTGTGGTAAGCTTAGAATTCGTTCCACAAGGAATTAGAGAAATATGTTGATTTAATTAGTTAATCTATAAACAATAAAATAAATCATAAATGATGAATGAGTGTATGGTTTGTTAAACCATTAAACATACATGCAAAATTAACCTAACTAAAAATATGGTGATATGAAAAATAGAAGACTCACAATCTTGATAAGAAAAATGGATATAAACAATTAATGTTGATGCTAGGGAATTGATTGATTAGCAAGTAGGTATGTGTATTGCTTTTTAAGCCACTTTAAGGACCAATCTCTACATGTTAACCAATTTAGGTTTAGATTAATGTGGTTGATATACCCTCCACTAATCTATCCTATTTATTGGGTTCTTAATCACTCAAGTGTGTCAATCCAAGAGTGATTATATAACATGTTATTCTAAACAAGATTGTAATTAACAAGTGGGTATACAAGTCAATCATATAATGAATAGAATCTAATGAATTAATAAATAGAACACATATAGAGATTCATTACAAAGCTTAAGCAAAAACCCACAACCAAATGTTTATCAAATCAATCCCCTAGATTAGGGGTTTAATTACACATAGTAGCAATCGAATAGAAACAAGTAAATGGTAAGGAAATCACCCTTGGGCCACCTTCTTTAGTGCTTGATCCTTGTTCTCCTTTGATGCTCCTAGATGCAAAGAATGGAAGAGGAGGATGTGTCTAGATAGGTGGGTGGCTTATGGTGAGTGACAAAGGATTTGTGATGGAGAAAATGGTAGGGAAGGAATGGTCTAGGGAAGTAATCAAGATTTGGTGTGAGGTTCTGGATGGAAAAGATAAGTCCAAGTATAGAAATGAAGGAGTTTGGGAGATGATTAATGGAGGAAAGGGAGATTGGTAGGAGAGAATAGGCTTGAATAGGCTTGGTAAGGCTTGGTTTTCAAATTGAAAAGAGGGATGAATTTATAGTATTTTTGAATTAGGTCACGGATGGTAAAATTACCAAAACACCCTCTGTACTTGTCAAATTACCATTTTGGCCCCTCTAGGGGGCCTTTCTGTAATATGCCTACCAAAAACAGCCAATCAGAGAAGCACAGCAGATGGGTCACGCTTTTGGCACAAATGGCGACCTTGGGGATGCAAATGGTGACCTCATCAGGTGTGGGAATCAATTCCCTGTTGCCAAGGCGACCTCGAATGACAAATGGCGACCAAAAGGGTAAAATGGGAAGTTTTAGGTGTGATTTGGGCTTGGAGCAGCCGGCCATTGGAGGTGCTAAAAAGTCAACGACCAGGCTGCCGTTGACCTGGCCGTTACTTTGCACCGGAGACTGACCGACAGTAGGTCGGTGATCATCGGAAACTTGGCCACAAAGAAAAGCTAGGGTTTTGGGGGCAAAGGGCTGCTACACGCGTGAGAGGAAGAAGAAGGTGAATAGTTATGGGGTGCATTCAGCAGTGAAGTGGGGTACAATGGGCTAGGTGCTGATCAGGTGGGGTGCAAGATTGGGCCTTGTGTTTGGGTCTGCTGTTAGGCCCACGTGTGGTTGGGCTTCTCTTGGCCTGCTGCACATTTAATCAAAACGGCACCGTTTCAATTAATCCAAAGAGATTGGGCTGTTGAAAGAGATGGGCTGGTATAATTGGGCCTCCAATTTGGGCGCGCACAGAGATTAGCGTGGGTGCGCTTAGCAGCCCACAATCACACACATGCCCAAAACGCACCGCATCACCTGCTGACGTGGCGCTTGCTGACTGGTTTGCGTGGCGAACTGCAGATAGGCCCCTGATCTCTTCTAATATCACAATAACTTCAATTCTTCCTCCAATAATTACACTTTTGCCCCTATTTCACCAAAATTACTTCAATGCCCCTGAATTCTATAAATACCTGAAAATACTCAATTAACACCATTAAATCACAAAATATTGCCCAAGAATCAAGCAAAAAGGAGGAGGAAATGAGGGCCAAAATCATACCAATTTTGGTTCGATCACAGTGATACAATCAAAATTTGTCACAAAGAAATGTGTCATTATAGGTCACTTTTTTTGTAGTGCTTGTTGGCAATTGCATGTATTGATTATATTTTGCCGGAGCTTTCTAATGTGCTTAGTGCTTGTGTAGATTTTCCATTGCTTCTTAAGGAAGCAAATGTGTATTGCTTGTTCGGTTAAGCAAGGTTCTTTATCTCTTGGGAAGAAACAAAGACAACTTGCAAGTCTTGGAGGGACGAGCAAGCCAAGAGTGCTCATAAAAAGGGCGAGAACTTTATTCTAAGGAAGCAACATTTGAGAAGTTCAAGGTGCGAGAGCACCATGCCACGTCTTGCCTAGACGTTAAATCGTGCGCTTTGTGGGAGGCAACCCACTTAGGTACATTTCTTTTCTAGTTTAAATTTTGTTTTTGTCTTTATTTTATTTTTTTATTAGAATAAGGTTGTGAGTTGTTTGTGATAGTGGATTTAGGCTTGAATGATCATATTTTATCCACATGGATTGTGATGATAACTCTTGATGAACTTCCATTGCTATATCTCTTGAGTTGATTATGAGCATATAGGATATTCTTGAGCCACTTGATTTAATTCTTTGGGATAATTTTTAAAATGGACATTGATGAGTTTTTAAACTCTTTGATTGTGGATGTATGTTGCGCCGAACTTACCGATATATGCCCCAAAGACATTGAGGACAATGTCTAATTTAGGTTTGGGGGTGTGTGCGCAACATCGTCTCTTGTTTGCAAATTATATGCAAAAACATTTTGAGCCTAAATTTTTTCAAAATTTTCGAAAATCTTGTGATAATGTCATGCTTGAGCATAATTTGCTTGTTGAGATTGTGTCATTGTGTGTGCGAGTAAGGAATTGTGTATCTTTGCCTTGCTTAATTTAGATTAACTTCATGTCATTTAGGGTTGCATTGCTCAAAGCGCACTAGTTCTTTTCTCTTGATGTTAGAGTGAATATTCAATTGTGCTTGAAGGTTAGGAATTAATAGTGGAGACTTCCCGTGAGGTTCACAAACACGGCCTAAAAAACGTATTTTGAGGGAAAGTTTTTCACTCTTTAAACGCTCATTCAAACACACATGTTATGCGTATTCTGATTTGTTGTATTTAGGTGGAAAATTACGGAAAGGCCCTCTTGAGGGGCCAAAATGGAAATTTGACAAGTATAGGGGTGATTTGATAATTTTACCATTCGTGACCTAATTCAAAGATAGTATAAATTCATCCCTATTTTCTAATTTGAATCCAATCCTATTCTCTCCTACCTATCTCCTTTCCAACCTAGGATCACCATCAATCATCTCCAAAACTCCTCCATTTCTATACTTGAACTAATCTTTTCCATCCAAAAACTCACACCAAATCTTGATTACTTCCCTAGATCATTCCTCTCCTACCATTCTCTATATCACAAAACCTTTGTCACTCACCATTAGCCATCCACCTATCTAGACACATCCTCTTCTTCCATTCTTTGTACTAGGAGCATCTAAGGATAACAAGGATCAAACACTAAAGAAGGAGGCCCAAGGGTGATTTCCTTATTATTTACTTGTTTTCTATTTTATTGCTACTATGTGTAATTAAACCCCTAATCTAGGGGATTGATTTGATAAACATTTGGTTGTGGGTATTTGCTTAAGCTTTGTAATGAATCTCTATATGTGTTCTATTTATTAATTCATTAGATTCTATTCATTATGTGATTGACTTGTATATCCACTTGTTAATTACAATCTTGGTTATAATAACATGTTATGCAATCATTCTTGGATTGACACCCTTGAGTGATTAAGAACCCAATAAATATGATAGATTAGTGGAGGGTATATCAACCACACTAATCTAAACCTAAATTGGTTAACATGTAGAGATTGGTCTATTAAAGTGGCTTGAAAAGCACTACCCATACCCACTTACTAATCAATCAATTCCCTAGCATCTATATTAATTGTTTACATCCATTTTTCTAATTAAGATTGTGAGTCTTCTATTTTTCATATCACCATATTTTTAGTTAGGTTTATTTTGTATGTATGTTTGATGGTTTGACAAACCATGCACTCATTCATTCATTTATGATTTATTTTATTGCATATAGATTAGCTAATCAATTCAACATATTACTCTAATTCCCTGTGGAACGAATCCTAAGCTTACTGCTTTACTAGTTTTCAAAACTTAAAATATATTGCGTAAGAATTCATTTATAAACATTCTTTTGATAATTCGCAATTTGGTAACGACACAAAAAGCGAGTCATCAATCATCAGAAGGCTCCCCAACCTTCTGCTTACCCTTAATGGCATCAAGACTCGGCTCGTGCACCTCAACAGCTGCCTCGTTTGCAGCAGGGCTCAATCCACATGTCCCGACAGCTGCCTCGTCTGTAGTATAGCCCCTACGTTCACTTGATGAATGTTCCTAATCGCCAACATTAAAGACAAAATTGTCCTGCTTATTCGGTTCCCTTCGATCACTTGGCCGGGTATCAGTATCGCGGGGAACCTTCTTAGGAATGTACTCGGGTGCATCCCTGGTATCCTCTTTTAAATGCTCTTCAGTAGAGCCCTCACCCTCTGACTCTTCTGGGGCAACTGCCTCAATATGCTGACTAGTAGCTTCCTTATGACTAGCCTTCAAGATAGCCTTCCATTTCGTAAATGACATCTGAATAGTTCACTACAAAATAACTCAGCATCAGTCTCACGAATTGGCTAAGGAATAGAGTAAAGGGTAAACGGATAAAATAAAAATTCATAGAACTTATGTCGCTTGCGAGCCGCAGTCAGACGAGGACAGAGACCAGCCTTTATCATCTTCTCCTCATTAAGAAGATAAGGCTGTCCTCTTTTCTTCAATGCCCGAATAGCTACTCTGACCAGATTCTTCAACTCCCCGTCTGATAAGATGGGAGCAGTACTGTTCTAAGACTCAGGAGAGCAAAAGTAACGGGGAACTTAGCATGTTACCCGAACACCCTCAACATCAAAATCAATCGACTGTCCCCAATCACCACCAACGAAGAACCAGCTGTTCTTCTAATACTTGTTGGAGGAAGGGAACCCCTAAACAAAACCTTTAATCTTCTCTTCGCTGGCCGCCTCAACCTTCCCGGTAATCTCGACACCCTTTGGGATCCAATGGTCAAGTTTACTCGACAGGAGGAAATATGTTCTCGACCTACCCGATTGCCTTAGGGTATAAAAATGCCTGATCACATGAGGGGTGGGGGTGGCAACTTCATCCTATACCACATATGCCATAAACACATTATAATGCGATAGTTGTTTGGAGCCAATTGAGCTGGAGAAATTTAGGCTTCAGCCAGAAACCAAGTAATAAAAGGCTGGAGAGGAAGGTTAATGCCACAGCTTAACATGGCCCTATAAATCACTACCATCTTGGGTGAAGGGTTCCATTCAGCCCTATCTCCAGCTGATTCTAGCTGAACACGGTCCCTATCTAAATCGAACCTTCCTATGTATTGATGAGTTTCTTTCTTGCCGACTGCATTCTGCTCAATATCGTAGGCATAGACTCGCTCAGGTGAAAAAGGAATACAGGCTGCTCGATGCTCCTCTTCCACGCCGTTTTCATCTATCTTTTGAGGCCCGATCATGCTAAGGTTAGCAATACTTTCACGAATCGTGCGTGGGCTATAAGTTTTGGATCTTGTCATTGGAGGAAAAATATCGCTGCAAGTAGAAGAAGAAGGGTCAGATTGATGAACCTCAGGTCGAGGAACCTCAGAAGAATTACTGTTAGGAGGAGCCTCGCGGACAAACCTCGAAACATCAACATTTAAAAAATGAGGCTGGTCTGGGCTTAGGTTTCCTTACAAATTTTAAAGGCACTCAACCAAATAAGTACCATGGCACTCAACCAAATAAGTATCATAGCGCTCAATAGCAATCATCGAAGCAACGAAAAGATGATGTCTAACTAAAGGGCCCATAGAAGAAAAAACTAACCTCAAAGAAATTCGAAAATTGCAAGAGTTGGATGAACTATAGAAAACCTCGAGCAAGAACAAGAAGCCCGGAGAGAAAGAACTTTGAATCTCTGAGAAAAGAATCGCCTGGAGAACCGATGAAGTGTAGAACACCTGAAAGCTGACGAAGGTTATAGCGGTTATCAAGAAATGAAGAGAGGACACAGAAATCGGACTAGGAAGAAATTTGAAGGCAAAGAAACTGAGAAAAGAAAATTTTGGGTTTAAAGCTTGAAAAATAAAAGACAAGAATCACTTTAGAAGGAGTTTAAGTAGGCATGTGGCGTTTGATTTTGAAAAATGAAACCCTAGGGCAAAAAAGTAAAGAAGCGGGAAGACGAAGAAACGTGCGAGGTAACGCACGGATCAGAACGAAGGTCGTGGCCCATAAATGCGAACTGACATACCAAACCCTGAGGGGACAGGTGGCAACATAAGGATACCCTAAGTCGTCAAAGACCCCAAACGTCACCATCAAGAGATTTCTGATCGAAGGGAAAATCGAATGTGCGTGGATGCAATTAAGACACGTCATTAATATCTTAGGTTAATAAGAAATATTAATCCTAGCATTTATGAGGCATTTATGAAGCATTTATGAAGAAAATGACTAGGTTCAAACAAAGCTTGCCCGGTCAAGAAAAGATTGAACGGGATTTAAATACTTCCGCCGAGTAAACAAACTCATCCCAAGGATGAGTAAACCCACTCAGCTCAAATATCTAAGTGGGTATTGTTATAGGTAAAATTCGCTAAAGATGACACGTCAGCAAACAGCATGGATAGAGTTTGCCACGTAAGCAGAAAGTCTAGTCAGAAGGAGGCACTGGCATTCCATATAGACAAATCACCTGACGTAGGTGTAGTACAAAGACATCCAACGAGTATGAAAAATGCCGAACATGCCGAGTATGAACATGCTCGACCAACCATATTCAGCACAAAGAAAAACCCGTCCTTGAAATTTCTCCACCACTTGTAAGCAATACAGCTAATAGAGATCAATCATAGATCAACTACCAAGAAACAGAGTTCCACAAGGAAAAAAAACGGGTCTTCCTACCAGCATATCAGAATCCCAAACAGACTCGGATTCAATCATATTAAAGACAAGATAAACACCAAAAAGGAAAGAATCCTAAAACCAACTCTGTAATCCCCAACTTGTATGTCACGATACTAAACCCTAACGGCATCCCAAAAACCCTAGCAACACCATGTATAAATACCCTTACACAACACAGTAGGAGGGGATGAAAAATCTTAAGCAAAAGAGAGAGAGAGAGAGAGATCAGAGTGTGTATCATTCGAATATTATAGTGGATTTGACTGAGTTGCTTAGGCAACAGACCGTGGACTTTTCTCCGATCATCGGAGTTTACCATGTATATCTTTCTTTTATTTTGTTTATCGTTTTATAGTTGAACATTTTCATAGTAAATATGTACAAATGCAAGTTCCCAAAAGACTAAGTATAAGCGAATTACAAGGATTAGAATGGAAGTTACTAGAATTAGAAACTCAATTATTAGAAATACCGGAAAATAGCAAAATTTATACTAATAACAAAGATGAAACTTTTCAAAAATTTAGTAATTATAAAAAGCATGGTAATATAGTGATAATAGAAGATGATTCTGAAGATGAAATCAATATGTTAAGATTAGAGCAAAACATAGACAAAGTCAAAACCTTAAGTGCTAATAGAGAACAAATAATAGATTTAGTTTTTAGTAACCCACATAATTATCTAAAAGAAGAAATATTCGAAGAACTTTGTAATAACATAGAGTTAGAAGACCAAGATATAGATAAAATTTTAATAGAAGAATTAAATTTTGAACATTTAAGAAATGACTTAAAAAATATAGCCTATATAGAAGAAGAAATATTTGTAGGAGAGGAGGACAAACCCAAAACTTTAGAAACAAGTAGGGAAGTGGAACAAAAATTCCAAATACATAAGGTTTTCCTAAACCTAGAATAGATGAATACTTAGAAAATAGAGGAATAAAAGATACAAAGGAACAATATAGAGACATTAAAGACATAGAAAGAGTATATAGAGCTAAAACTAAATTAGAAAGCTGGAGGAAAGAACCAGAAGCAAAAGATATATTAATTCTAAGTTTACAAGGACATAGGCCAAGTGAATGGAAACGTATATTTAGTAAATGGGAAGGAAATTTAATTAGACATGCTATGGAAGCACTAAATAATATAGTAGATTATAAATATAAGATAGTTTATCTGGAAAGTATATTAGGATACAATGAAAAACAAATTTATTTAGGATGGAGAGAATATATGAAAACGACAAAACAAAGCAAAAAGAATTTGATGAATTTGAAATAAATATAACAGTCTTAAGTTTTATAGATGCAATTAGAAAATGCATTCTAGGATCCTCAATGGAAGAAGTAGATGATGTTCAAAAACAAATTAGAGCCATAAGAAGCTTAGAACAATTAAAAATATGTGATTTACACTACTTTGACAATTATGTAGATCTTTTCTATAAATATTGGAGTCAGATAGGACAACCTTATGATGAAGAATTACTAATGAAGTTTGTAACAAAGTTACCTGGAAAGATAGGAGAAAAACTTTATAAAGATTTAACTGAATGGTTTAAAAGTAGGAAAGAAGAAGGTTTATTTTGGCAAATTTCTTTTGGCAAATTTCTTTATTACCTGTAGTAGAATTTATTAGACAAAGAATTAGAGATTTATGTGATGAAGAAAAGCTTAGGAGACAAGCTCAACAACAGTTCAGTAGAATGTGTGTAGATTTGTATGAAGTACCTACATTAGGTTGTGAAAAAACTAGGAAATATAAAAATAAATACAATAGGTTTAATAAAGAGAAAATAAAGAAATATAAAAAGTACAAAAAATAACAAGTATAAAAAACCTTACAAGAGAAAATTTTATAATTATGCAAATAATAAACAAAAAGTCCAAAAGGCTTTTAAAAAAGGAAAAAGAATTTTTAGAAAGAAAAGTCATAAAGATTGTAAATGTTATTTATGTGGAAAAATAGGTCATATCAAGTATAATTGCCCTGAAGCTAAGAATAATAAAGTAAATATTATAGAAATAGAAATGGAAGATTATTTAGAGGAATTAGAAGAAGTCTTTAATATGGAAGAATTATTAGATGAAGACACTATATTCATATTAGATGAAGAAGATATATTATTATTAGATGAAGAAAATGAGTCTAGTTCAGAATCAGGATCTAAAGAGAATTTTGAAGATAGCTCATCAGTTGAGGAAGATAGTGTTAATATGTTAGAAGAAGTAAATTCTTTTCTAGGAAAGAATTGCAAAGGTTGTAGTAAAGAATTTTATAAAGGTTACAAAAAAGAAAATCATATTATTGTAATAAATGTATAGAGAAAGAAGAAGTAAATCGTGCAGGAAGTGAACTCATATTAATAGATGTAGAAATTCTTTATAAATCCAAAAGAATATGTACTAAAGCCATGATAGATACTAGTG
The DNA here is from genome assembly GCA_954870605.1 of Acer campestre. Lineage (NCBI taxonomy): Eukaryota > Viridiplantae > Streptophyta > Magnoliopsida > Sapindales > Sapindaceae > Acer > Acer campestre. The sequence continues at coordinate 29,607,795 of OX940809.1, read as the reverse complement.
CTAATAAATGTATTATACATGAAAGCTTAGCCCCAGAAGAATTTAGAACTAAATTAGGAACAGATGTAAGATTAAGACAATTTAATGGATCATTATTACAAATAACTGAATGTATAATTAATGTACCAATTAGAATTAATGGAGAAGTACAAAACCTTCCCCAGACTTTAATAACAAAACAAATGAGTAGTTATAAGTTTATTTTAGGATTAAATTTTATTTTAGGAAATAATGGAAGCATGTTAATAATACCATGCGGAGTAAATTTCTTCAAAAAAATCCACCTTTATACAACCAAAGCTAGAAAATAGTAATCTCCCTTATATAAAGAAAATAAGCAATATAGAAAAACCAATAGATTTAGAATATTTTGATTCCTTATTAGAAGACTTAATAGTGAATTTAGAATTAGAACCTGAACAAGTTTTAAGTTATGAAGAGATAGATGATTATCTAATAGAAAGTTACACCAAAGATATTTGTGTAATTTCTAAAATAGAATCTAACCAAGAAAATATAGAAGAAAAAGGTTGGCCTATAGATATAAAGAATAAAATAAAAGCATTAGAAAAGACAAAAATTATTGGTGATAACCCTGTAAACAAAAATTCTACAGAAGTATAAAGTTAAAAAATATAAATCCTGACATCACTATAATAACCCAAGACTTAGCATATAGTTTGGAAGATAGAAAAGAATGTAAAATGCATATTGAAGAACTTTTAGAATTTGGAGTAATAAGAGAAAGCACTAGTAGACATGGGAGCCCAACTTTTATTGTTAGTAACCATAGTGAACAAAAAAGAGGAAAAAGTAGGATGGTTATAAATTACAAAAGATTAAATGACAATACTCTAAGAAATAGTTATAAACTCCCCAATAAAGATGAATTAGTAAATTGTATTTAGAAAGCAACATGGTTTTCTAAATTTGATTGTAAAAGCGGTTTTTGGCAAATAAAGCTAGATGAGGAATCTATTCCTTGGACAACTTTCAGTTGTTCTGAAGGACATTTTGAATGGCTTGTAATGTCATTTGGATTAAAAAATGCATCTCAAGTATTTCAAGCTAGAATGGATAGGATATTTAAAAAATTTTCCAATTCTTGTATAGTGTATATAGATGATATTCTTGTTTTTAGTAATAATAGATATGTCCATACAGCTCATGTTCATAAAATCCTTGATTTATGTAAAGATAATAATATCATTCTTTCTAAAAAGAAAATTGAACTTTTTAAGAACAAAATAGATTTTTTAGGACTTAAAATAGATAAAGGAAAAATAGAGCTCCAACCTCATATAACTACAAAAATTTTAAGTTTTCCTGATAAACTAGAAGAAACTAAAGAATTACAAAAAAATTTAGGACTATTAAATTATGGTAGAAAATTCATACCTAACCTAAGCACCTTAGTTAGGCCACTCTACAATAAGCTTAGTAAAAATGGTCAAAGGTATTTTAATAATGAAGATGTAAAATTAATACAAAGGATAAAAGAAATAGTAAAAAATTTAGGACCAATAGCTCTCCCGATTGATAGTTATTATAAAATAATCCAAACAGATGCTAGTAGCAAAGGGTGGGCTGGAATTCTTATTCAAAAACCTAATAAAGGAAGTCCAAAAGATTTAGAAGAAATAGCAATGTATTCTAGTGGCAAGTTCTCAGAACCTGAGAATAGAAAGTCAAGTACAGAATTAGAACTATTAGGAATAATAAATACTCTGAATACTTTTCACATATATATACAGAATAAATCATTTACTATTAGAACAGATTGTAATAACATTGTAGAATTTTACAAAAAAGTACAAATGAAAATTTTTGAAAAGAAAAATTCATTTATAAGTAAAAGATGGATAAATTTCTTAGAAACATTAACTGGTAGAGGATACAAAGCAGAATTAGAACATATTAGTGGAAAAGATAATACTATAGCAGATATATTATCTAGACTAATAAATATTTAATTTTGAATGCAGGCAATATGGCAAGCAGTTCAAAGAATGTTCAAAAAAGCCTTAGTTTCTCAGCTTAAAGCTGTAGTATAAAAAACCTTAGTATATGACCTTTTACTATAAATCAAAGTCCAGGAGTCTCTTTTCAGCCTTTAAATCAGTTAAAAGATAAGCTTACTGAACCTCAATAAGCTTTACTCAATAACATATGGTTTTTTAGAAATGATAATAAAGGTTTTCTAAACTCATTAAATGTTTTGAGTCAATATTTTGTAGAAAATAATAAGTTTTCTTGTTACGTAGTTTATAGAGGAAGAAAAATTGGAATCTATTCAACATGGCAAGAAACTGTTATGTATGTTGAAGATTTTCCAAATCCTTGTTTTAAAGGTTTTTATTCTTTAGAAGAAGCTAATAAATCATTAAATATGTTTTTACAAAATCAAGATGGCTTTGAACCAATTATAGAATTTAATGGTCTTATGTATGATAGGAACCAAGTTATTTGTTTCATGAACCATTTTAAAAAAGTAAATGAAGTCAATCATAGAATTTCAGAAGAACTAGAAAGTTGTAAAAAGACAATGCATGATCTTCTAGAAAAACTCCAAGCAGAAAATACAGTACTAAAGCAAAAGCTAGAAAAGTTGAACAGCTAGCACAACAAATTCATCAGTTTAGCAAAGAAAGTCAAAAGAATAATAGAGAAGAAAATGAGGTGGCAAATTCTGTAGAAAAGCCCCTTGATATTATAAATATTACCCTAATGAGAGATCAAGCAAAAAATCTATACACAGCAGTAGAAAAGCTTCCAATAGATATAAAGCAAACTATTTTTGGGATAGCCCAAAATATACATTTAAACCGTTTTATCAAAATACAAAAGTTCCTTGCAGTAGGTGTAGGATTACCTGAAGGTATGACTACATGGTTACAAGAGAAAAAGATCAATAACAAAGTTATATTCAAGTTTGTTTCAGTTCAAATAAATTTAAATGTTTTACCATTAGATTTTGAAATCCCAGATTTTGCTGAAAGAGTAGGTATTGAAGAACTTTTTAGTTATGGCATTATTGATGGCATTCATGCCACAAATATTTTAAAAATCTCCTTTCTCCCCGAAAAGCTTCAACAATCAATCAGATGTTTGGAGGAAAGCATGGTTTTTGCCTTGACATTGATTCAGTCCCATGTGAATGGATTGTTAACCAGCCTTACAGGTTGACAAACTATTTACCAGCTTATCACTTTATTGTGATAGTACCTTACAATTTTCCTGTTGAATTTATGCGAGAAGATTATCCTCATGACTATGATCAAGATGACATATGTCCTGAGTATCTTCAAAGATACAGAGCACAAAAATATTATACTTGTGTAAATTCATTCAGGCCAAAGCTAATTAGGCAAACTCCTCACATGTCCATCTTTGTAAGAAGTCACAATGTCATGACAAAATACCCAATTCCATGGATTTTTCTTAGCCCAGAAACAGACGGTTATTTAAGCGAAATCCAGGAAGCAGAAGAAGATAGAATAAGAGAATTTCTCACAGAAGAAGAAATAGATGAACAGTTCGATGACGAAGCATACCACAATCTAGACACCTAAAGATTGTCGGTAGAAAATGACAAAAGCAGTAAAAAGATAAGATCAAAGACAAAGAAGATAATATCAATAGAGAAAGTCAGAGATATGAAGATAAGATTATTAGAGAAAGTCAAAGATATGAAGATAAGATTATCAGAGAAAGTCAGAAGTAATAAATAGATAGATAAAAAGCTAGTTTTACTATTGACTTTATCGACCACATGTTTTTGGCCTTTTCTTTCACAATTTTTGTATAAATTAGGTTGAGCTCTCATTTGCAAAGGATATAGGCAAATCCAGAGCATTCTAAATTGTTCACCTTTCACTTGTAATATTTCCAACAACCCTCTTTAGCAATCAATAAAGCTGTGAATATTTTCAAGTAAGATCTTTCACTTTGTTTTACTTTTTATTTTCAAGTTTTATTTACTTGTTCTAACACTAGGAAGTCTTGCCAGATTAACAAAAGCATAAGATGAATAATAAATTTCTAGAGTAACTCGATCCTTATAGAGATTTTGAAAAACCTGTTTGCAACCTTAGAGGAACTTTTTCTGTAAAAATACCTAGTAGAGATCCTGTTTTTATGAAAACAAAATTTTAATGTTTTCTGGAAAAACTCATTAGTGGTCTGTTTGGGTAAGTCTTATTTGAGAGGCAATAACAGTCTTTAGGAGTATTTGAAAATTCGTTTTGTTTAAATTTAAACCATGGGATCTTGAAAAGCCTGTTTAAGTTTCTCAATAGAATTTGCACCCCGTTTTTCAAGTTTTACTAACCTAAGATCGTTGACTGGTTAATTAACGAATAACCACCGTCAACACCTTCCTTCTAGCAAGATATGGAGACCAAGGACGTTATATGTATTTTATTTTATACATATCACCTTGCTTAATTATCAAATATTTAGTACTTTTAATTTATTGTAAATCATACCTCTATTCTTAACACATAAGAGTCAATTTCCTCTTTGTTATTTGCCTGAAGAATTAAAATTTGTATACTTTATGGTAAATGACTATTTGTCATGTTAAATCATTGAATAAATGAAATGACATGATTGAAGAATATTTTGACAATACATGACGTAAATTTGCTCCTAGAGTAGCAATTTTCTATGGTTTTAATCCATAATTTGTTCTTGAAGAAACAAGATCAAGAACGCTTAGTTGTAAATAATTAAGTGTTGATACTATGTCTTTTATGTCTAAACAAAATCCATTTATCTCCCTTGACTAAATTAAGTGATATCATTCCCTAAGGTGAATGCTAAGTTATCTAATAGTCATGGTGGTGTTTTTGGTCAATAAAAATTATTATGGTCTTGGTGATCATAATAAGAAAATCTAACCACTAGAAGTGGAATCACACCAAAACAAAGAAAAATGCTTGCTATCAGTGGGATATTAGATGAAAATAGTGTTGTACCAGAAATATACATAAATATCATGTTGATATTTTTAACAAGTACATATAATGGCCCCTGAGAGCTAATTGTATGTTACAAAGTGAAAAACAAAATGAAATATAGGTGACACTTTTTTTTTAAGCCTATGTTTGGTAGGGAGGAAAAGGGAGAGGAAAGAAAGGGGTGGAGGGAAAAGTGGAGGGAAAAGGGAGAAGTGTGTGTTTGGTATAGAGAGAAAAATGGAGGGAAAAGAAAAGTGGAAGGAAAAATGGAAAGAAAAATGCGTGTGGGACCCCAATTTTCTTTCCTCCCAAAAGTGGGAGAAAAAGAGAGGGAAAGAAAGAGTAAAAAAAGAAGTGGGGCCCACCAATTTGGTAAATTACAATTTTATCCAAAAAAATTAATATATAAAATATAATATAAGGGGTAAAATAGTAAAATTGATAAAATGATCTTTTCTTTCCTTCCTGTTTACCAAACAACACGAGGGAAAATCATTTTCATTTCTTTCCCTTATATTTTCTATCCCTTCAAATCTTTCCAAATCTTTCCATCCTTCCTATTTTCTTTCCTCCCTACCAAACGGAGCCTAATAGATCCTAAAGAATCTATTTAGTTATAAAAATATACATCATAAATAAATGTTGCATTATTTTATACTGTCTCATTCCAGAAGCATGTAATCTCATTCTTTCACTTGAGTCTATCATATGATCATAAGAACAATATGATCAAAAATTGTCATGAACTTAAAGTTCTTCAATCACATTCCTTGAAGAAAATTATGATGCATCAAATTTTTGGAAGTAAAAGGGATATCCTTTACAGAATCTATGGATTCTTTAGTGAAAGTCTCTGAAGGACAATATGACAATACAAATTAGTCCATGAAGGATAATATGATAGTACAATATATCCCTAAAAAATGATATGGCATTATAAATATGTCTGAAAATGACATTTTAATAATGCAAATAAATCCATAAAGGATAGCAAAATAAGGTCAACAAACAAATAAATTCACGTCGTTGGAGGGAGAAAGATACAACTAGAAAAATTAAAGACGTGAAATTGCAGTTGACATGCATCATCTTTTTCTTATCTTAATCCTTGTATAAATCACATGAACCAGAAGTTCAAAGGATCATTCACTTATAAATTGCATATTCAAATTAATTTATTTTTATTAATTGCCAATATATTAACCCGAGTGATTGTTCTTGAAGAACAATTTATGCAAACGGCAACAAATAAATTATTCATTGCACACTAAATGTGTGATATGTAACTTTTATTTAAAAGTTATTATTCCTTGAAGTGAATATGAAAGATCATGATCATGTTAAAAATAATGCTCGAGCTATAGGTAATCCTCATCATCTAAACAAAGGCTCATGAAGAGCTAAATGTCCATGAAGAGACAAAAACCATTTTAAAGATGTATAAAGTAATAAAATGTAATCTCCTCATATGAGACTCATAAATTAAAGAGATCTCAATTGCATATGCAAAGGCACATATATTAAAAGTATATAAATATTATAGTTCCCCTCTATAGAAGTTTACAGTAGCCCTTGAAGAGGCATGTGTATTGTAAAAATTGAGATCTTTTATACTATTGCTCTGCATATTATGAAATGATGAGGGTCTTGAAACTGTCGACATAAAACTATTGTTCAAAAGGCAGAGCTATATTCCTTTAGAAACTTGAAATGTTTTGGACACGTAGTATAGACGCTTGAAGACGTCAAACATTTTTCTTTTTTTTGTGCAATTTTCATACGAAAATTTAGATATCAAGATATAAATAGGGTTTACTATAGAAACCCAGTATTGATTATATGCAAGTATTTTGTTGCATAATAATATTTCTATAATGAAAATAATCCCTAAAGGATTCAAAATGCCAAAAGCATATAATTCAAATTCTCGTAACTTATGTTCAATGAAGTTACAACGATTTTTATATGGTTTAAAGCAATTCGTAAGAATGTGGTATAATTGTCTTAATGAACACATTGGGTATATTAAAGTTCCTATATACCTCATTTGTATTCATCTACACATTGAAATCCAGATTTGCAATTGAAGCAGTATATGTCGATAATATGAATTTATTGGTACTCCTGAAGAGTTTCTAAAAACTATTGAACATTTAAAATAAGAATTTGAGATGAAAGTTTTGGGGAAAACAATATATTGCCCAAACCTCGAGAGGAATACTTTTCTATCGATCTACTTATATTAAAAGATTATGAAAAGATTCAATATGGATAAGTCTCATCCTTTGAACACCTCGATGGTTGTATGGTCTTTAGATCTAAAGAAAGATTTATTCTGACCTAAAGGATAATTATGAAATGATACTTGGTCTAGAAGTATCATATCTTTCTAGCACATAATGCAAAAGATAAATCATCAAAGTTCTTCTACACGACAAAAAAGTTGGTATATGGCATCGATATGTGTTGACTTTTCCAACTACAAGACTCATAACATATTTTTTTCAGGGGGAGAATTCTTCACTTTGGACATATGTGCACCGTACTCTTTTTTCCTTGATCAGGTTTCGTCCCATTGGGTTTTCCTGGCAAGGTTTTTTAATGAAGCAGTATTTAAGCACGTCCAATATATTTTTCATGAAGCTTTGAGGGTTTTATCAAGGTGGTGTGTGTCCAAGGGAGAGTGTTGTGATAATATGGATGTATCACCACCTAGATAATTATTTGTTATTATCTTGTAATTTAAGAAATATCAATTATAGAGATAATTCTCCATATGGCTATATATATATGTCTATTGTGTAATCATTCATAGAAGAATCAATAAGGACCAAAGAGCTTTCTCCATGTTTAGTGTTTTATTTTATGTTCTTACTTTTAGGCTTTAACTATATATATGTATGTGTATATATATATATATATATAGTTATATATTATGGTTCTCTCGTAAGGGATCCCATATTTTAATATAGTGTAAGGACCTCCCGAAAATCTATCGATTTGAATAAATTTTGATCTAAATTTTTTTGTGGATGATAAATTCAATGAAATCTACTTATAAACAAAATTTGAAAAATTTTCAAGCACTATAATTTTTTTTTTTTTTTTCATTTTTCCTATTTTTTGCCATTTTTTTCCGATGCTTCATATTTATCAAAATCGAGAAAAAATAGTTGTAGTACTTGAAAATTTTAAAATTTTGTATACAAGTAGATTTCTTTAAATTTATCACCCATAAAAAATTCAAATTAAAAGTCATTCAAATTGATGGATTTCATGGAGATCCATATTTTATGTTAAAATAAGGGATCCCTCATGAGAGAACCACCCTCTCTTAACACATTATTTAACAGAATAACTTTACGATAAATATTTATTTAGATTATAGATTTTCAATCACCATCTTCTTACACCTATGAAAGTTATATACTAATAATTATCTACGTTTACTTGCATTTACTTACAATTTAACTACGAAAAAAATTTAGAGACCTAATTGTAAACTAACTATTTCTATTTCTTTTAACAATATCCAAAACTGAATAATGGAATAGTACATTTTTTTTTTCTTAATGAAATTGGACTAACCTAAGGGGAAAAAGAATCACAAACGATCATAATAGAATAGTACATAGACCGATGGACATTGTCGGACTGAAAAGCACCCTTACCGTTGAGCCACATTAGACAGTGGTATGACATATACAGTCTCATATGATATAGCATCCAATCTTTATTAGGTATAAGATCTCATATATTTTTTCTTTACTGTAAAATCCTGTACGAAAATTCTGCACATGATCAGTCTTCATATACCATATAAGAGAATAGCAACATATCACGATTGCATTTGGTTCATTTTCAGTTAACATTGTCCCCTCTAACTGATACTACATAAACTTAAAACAGCCTAATAAACTATAATTTAGTATAATACACCATCCTTTGAAGTTACAAAATTTGATTTAGTACCAACAATCAGCCACCTCATCTTGCTCCGGAAAATGCTGTTTCTTTGGGGGTTCTGGGGTATGCTGTTTCTTTGGTGGTCCTGAGGTTATTGGGAATCCTCCAAATGTGTCTCTCCCAGGTTTCGCAATTTCGATATAAATCAACCGCCCGTCAAATTCCTAATATAAATAACGAAAACATGAGTTTTGAAAGTTTAAGGAACATAGGTTTAAAAGCAAGAGCAAGTCACTATAAAAAGAACCTTGTGATCCATATTCTCCAGGGCAAGCAAGGCATCATCTTGATTTGTGTATTGAATAAATGCATACCCTTTTGATCTTCTTGTTGATTTATCCTTGACAAGATTAACTGCCATACATAGTAAAATAGATGCATCGGAATAAAATCTCAAATGAGGAGATACGGAATATCCAAAGTATTCAAAGCTAATGAGTGAAAGAGAAAAATGACAATTACCTTCTGCTATTTCACCAAAACTAGAGAATTCCTGTTTCAAACTACTCTCATGAGTAGTGAATGGTAAATCTGTATTCCAGTATACACAGTTTGAAGTTAGAACCAAAGACTTAAGACTTGAACACAAATAATTTCCTCAAATATCCTTCACATGGAGTCTTTCAATACCATGAAACACAAAATCGTTTGTTTATGTCTTTTTTGTCGTCATTGGTTGACATCTTGAAAGAAAATGCAAAGCTTTTGTGGTAATATATTGGTAGTATATTGTGTATGTATCATATTAGCACAGATGTATTCAAATACTATGTAAAACAAGAACCATGTATAAACCAGCTACACTAAAGTTCTAGAAGCAAAGTTGGGCCACATGTTTGCAATATTGTGAGTATCTTTAGTAGGGCTCTTGGATATTTCTATATAAACTTCATGAGGGAAAAATGTAAGAACTAATTCAAGTTCAAATTGCATTTCATATCAAAATCAGAATCGGGGTCATATTTGCATTAATTTTCTTTAATGCCTCATGTATCAAGAGGTACAAAATTTTCAGTAAGTTGGGAACTATTGCTTAAAATTTTCCTAAGAATATTCCTCCCATTTTTCAATTTAAATAAGATGATCTGGTGTAATTATATCTATCGATACATATGAACAACTAACCAGCATGCCTTATATTACTATTATCTTGTCATGTTTATTCTGCCCGTCTCACCAGTTGACTTATAGCCGATAGGTAAACATTTAATTAACTTTAAACTATTTCCAATAAAATCTTCTTGCATCGTCTTGCTCTAGAGAGTCTAGACACTTCCACTTTCCTTACCTGCTATTATTTTTTGGCCACAGTAGGAAACATAACATCATCCATTGGAGGATTTCCAAATCTCACTCCGAGAAAATAACCTAATGTGCATACTTTCTGTATCCTCATGTCCTTCCCCACTACTTTCAAGCTACAGCATGCTATTCATTTTAACAACGGCAATCATTGAATAAGTATTGCAATTTTCTCAACTAGATTTCTCTAATCTTCTCCCAGATTATTGCTACAAGTATCTTAAATAAATGAACCCATTTCTAAAATGGTAGTTCTTTTCTTACACTCATGCACCTAAAACCCTGATTCTGGCTGAGCTCAGAAGGAACGTACTGGTTCCTATAATTGTATCAGAGATAGGATTCATTTTCAAATGGTTCTATAAGTGTATATTTTATATTCAACCAGTAAGTTTGGGTCACATGAAAAAACAGAAGACCTCTTTCCTCCATTGAACACAATTTAAGACAATAGCAAACATCCATTTCAATCTCTTCCCCTTTATTCATTCAAAATAAATAATAAACGATTAAAAAAGAAAAGAAACAAATAGCATAATTTTCTAGGTTTACTAAATTGCAATCCTCATGTTCAGTCCTAGAACACTTCCAAAAGCATTTCTTCAATTCCATCTAGTAATTATTCATATTGTCCCTTCATCAGTTATATATACATGCCAGGCCAAGTAGATTGGATCATAATGGACTCAACAAGAAAGTCAAGAATGCTACTTCTGCCAACCCTAACGTCAATAAAGATATGATTAAAAAACAATTCACTGCTATGTTGATACTACAAAATTCAAGTTCCATTTCAGATATGTCCCCATATTCTTTGGTTGGATATATACAATGAAAGAGAGATTCTAGCCCAAGCCCAAAACCACTACCATAGCCTGATACCACCATATCTAATGTCATTCACAATCCAAGGAGTTCTTTTCTAACTAGATCAATGTCTCAATTCATCTACTTGAAACAACTTTGTTTCCAAAAATTGAATATTCAAGTTTCCTTTGAATTTTTTTTCTCAGATTTCTATGTTCCAAGAAGTTCACAAAATGGCTCATGTTTTTGACACCATACTGATTTCTTTAGCATCATCATATAAACATCTTTCTAACTGATAGTTAGAATATCGGTCTTCACCCATCTATGTAGCATTACAAGTGTATGTACCAAACTATCAATTAGTCTAGTACCTACACCATTACTTCTCAAAATCACTAAGATATGCATCCTAAATTAAAAAACAACATGAAAAATGATTTTCAACACTCTTATACAACATCATAAAATTACTGTAGCTTTTAGCATATCTTTATTTATTTATTTATTTTAATTATCAATAAAAAAAATAAATAAAATAAAATAAAGAAAACTAAGCAATCTTCTAATAACAAACCATTTGGTCCCCAATCTCTCCAAGTGTCTTAAATACTAACACCAAACCAAAACTACCAAATAAAAATGAAACTAAATTACCTACATGACAATGCACATCTTCAATTATTTAAACAATAATAAAAATAAAAAGCTCAAGCTGGCTGCTCCACAAAACAGTCAAAAACAATGTAGTTTTTTTTTTAACCAACATATATCAAACAAGATTTCACTTTTCCTTCTACGTGTATTGTTCAAAATAAACAAACATATACAACCAAACAGTTGAATAAAAAAAAATGACAACACTATCAAAAACTACGCTGAACCCCAGATAGGAAAATCAATCAAAACAACACCACACAACAAAACACAGGATTTAACACAAATTTGAGAGGACCCCAGATGAGAAACAATAAATAAATAAAATAAATAAATAAATAAAAAAGGAGGAAAAATAGAGAAAAATGACTGTACTTCTAACCATGATTCTGCTTGCGAGCGGATAGTTGGGGAGCGATGCTCTCAAGTTCAGAGGTGTACGGTTCACGCGGATTGTTGGAGGATTTGCAGAGACGACTTGTGGATAGGAGGAGACCGTCGCTGCCCCCATAGTGAAAAACTAACGGTGATTGATTTGGTTTAGAGTATGAGAATTAGAAAGAATCTCAAGAGGAAATTAATGGTTGTGGAACTTCAACGATGGCTGTGTACTTTTGCAAAAGGGAAATCAATAAACTATACCCTTGTAAAACGCACTATTCTATAAGCCTCCCCTAGGTTCAATGAACAGCCCAAATACCCCTAAATTTGTTCTTTAAAAAAAAGGTTATTATCAATTAAGTCTCTAAGTTTAAGATCAATTTTTTAAACGAGTTAGATTTTTTAGCAATATGTTCTATGACTTTTGAAAAGTATATCAAATAGGTTCATCCGTCTGTCAAAAGTTAGTCATTGTTAACGACTAGGGGGTTATTTTTGTCATTTCATTTATGATGTGTTAAGTTGCACACGTGTTAAGGAGTCCTTTATTATATAGACATCTTATCCGATATCTTTTAGAAGGAAAGTTCCTTCTTAATCCCTAGAAAACAAAAACAAAACCTTGCATCTAGTCCCCACCAGCCATAAATAAGCCTTCGTGTTCACTAGTTGGAAGTGAAGAAGGGTATGTGCCACCAATCTTGCACCAAAGATGACGCTTTCACTCACTTACGACGAAGAACGAAGGAAAATCTGTAAGTGTTATTTGTGAACACCAATCTACAAATAAAAATCTATGTCGTGAATTTTTCTTTAAGTTTTTGGGGAAAACTTTTTGAGGCTTTTCCTGATATCTGTAAGTGCCTCATATTTTGATTAGCTTATTTCGTTGACAAACCACATTTTGGGATGCCTATGTATTGGGTAGCTTAGGTTCTCGTTGACAAGCTTCTGTGTATCCCGGTGACTTCAAAAGCAAGAGCGAAAGGTAAAACACTTTACTTGCCTCTTGAAGAGATTAGTTGCACACACACACATCTTCATTCATATTTTATTCATCTTGCATTTGTGCTTCCATTCTTATATGTGTGCATTCTTCACATCCCACACTTGCACTTCATGTTAGTCTTAAGTGTGGTGTAATTCGTTTCCGTTTGTGTGATCAGAAACGTCTGCGCTTGCACGATAGTGTGTATGTCTTAGCATGATGGTTGACCACTTGAGAATGTCTCATTCTTCTCTTGGATAAGTGTTAGATTTGGTTTGGTTATTTAGAGTGAAGTGTCTAGTTTTAAAAGAATGGATTTCAAAGTTTCAAATGTTTTCAAAACTGACCTTTGGACAGTCTTGTGACCATAGCGTTTTATACAAAGTTTCAAAATGAGTTTTGAAAATTTATATACAAACTAGACACACATACCTTTCCAACGGTATATTATTTATAATATTTTATGATCATTTGGATTGTTTTTGAAATCTCCAAAGTGACCACCAAAACAGGGCAACTCTGTTGTTGTCCTTTCTGACCTTTGGTCACTCAATTGACCATAACTTTTTTCTACAAATATTGAAATGTCATTATGTAAAAATAAGTAGAAATTAGACATCCATACATTTCCAACGATATATCATACGAAAGGTTTTAATGTCGTTTGATCATGTTTCAAAGCGCTCGAATCTTGAGCCTCTGCACTGTCGTGTGTACCGCGGAAATGCCCATAATTTTTCTATTTCTTCCAAAACGACATAGTTTCACTTGGCCACTATAAAGAAATATCTTTCTCATCATTTTGAGAGCAGAGCCACAAAATCAAACCCTAGAGAGAGAGGCTCCATATTCTTGAGAGAGAAAGCACCAAACCTGCTTCTTTAACTCTCCAAACCCAAAACCCATCATCTTCATGTATCTCTAAGCATCTCTAAAGCATGGGTCTTCTTCGTTTCATGACTAGGTAAGTTAGAACTTCATTGAATATCATTTATTGTTTTTCTTACTCTAGATTAGGTATTTATTGCTTGATTAAATACCTTGACTAATTTATTGCATATGTTTATGAGTCTTGATAACATGATTGAGTTTTTATTGTGATAGCTAGGATTCTAAGTTTATATAACATCTAGCTAAGTTATCTCATTGATTAATTGAGATTATTTTGTGATAGCTAGGATTTCATGTTTATATAAATCTAGTTAATTTATCTCATTAAAATGATTGAGATTGTTTTTGATAGATATTGTATCTAGGATTGGTTATCCTTCACATAGCTAAGTTATATGTCATGACATATAGCAAACTTTGATATCTATGATTGATTTTATTGTCATCATTTAATCATAGATAAGCATTTAGTGTAACCTATTATTATTTGCATAATTGAATATCATTGCATATTCACATATGTTTTGATCTCTTCATTGAGAAGTAAGTCTTATGACTAAGGTGGCTTAGTGCGCAAGCAATTGGTCAAGTGCTACTATAAAAGGTCTGCGGGTAGAGTAGAAGGTGCTCACGCCAATAGTAGTAATCGAAGGATATCACTAGGGATTGAACCAAAAGTGGCGAGTAGTAGTGTCCATAGCCTGAGATTGTCTAGGGTAAGAGTCCGTCTATCGCTTGAGGGTGTAACATTTACTCATATAATGGATTTCAGTGACTGTGTGTGGCGCACATATCAGCCCGTGGTTTTTCCTTATTGAAGGTTTCCACGTAAAAATCAAGTATCATTTAAATTCCGTATTATTATGTTTGATTTATTGAATTGACTAGATTGAGGTATTTTCGTAATATTGACTAGACGCGAAAATTTGTTAATAACCGGTTAAAATCTATTCACCCCCCTCCCCCCTAGATAATATTAGGACACACCATATTCGTTTCAATATTTATATAACAGTAAGCAAAATTTTGTTCTGTGAAAAATAATTAACGATTTGTGTTGTTTTTGTTTTATTTGCAAACACCAATCTGCGAACAACAATCTATGTTGTGAATTTTTTATTTTATTTTTTTCGTTTTTGAGGAAAAACATTTGGGGCTTTTTCATGATATCTATCTAATAATAATAATAATAAAAAAATTGTTTTTGTGAAAAAAAAAAAAAAATTAACGAATTGTGTTGTTTTTGTTGATGTTTTGTTGATGTGTATTACCGATTTAGGGTTTATTCGAAAAAAATTTAAATGTCTTCATGTCTTTTACTTTTTCAGTAGGTTTATAGTTTAATTAGTAGGTTTATACAATGGGTTTTGCATGGGTGTTCTTGTTGGTTTTCAGAATTTTTTGTGAAATTTTTGTGCATTTGTTTTGTGAAATTTTTATTCATTTTATCGTGTTTATTTAGTTTAAACTTTTAAAAATGAAAGGGTTTATTCTGACATAGGTGTTGTTATGCTTTTTCATTAGGTTTGTGTATGGTGTTGCCGTTTCAAATTTACGTGAAGTACGCTGACGAGGTTTTTGACCTACAACTTTATGAACTTGAAGACTGTAATCTTATTAGCATCATAAATG